>OW679194.1:138133576-138733576 GCA_940337035.1 Agriotes lineatus
ACACCGTATTTACCCATAAGCAAAGCAAAACTTGACAAGGAGAGGGAGAATAAATGTACACTTACGTATATGCTTTATTTAATTATTATACATCTTATTTATACATAAGGGAAACAGAACTTAACAATGTGTAAGTATCGATATAGTCTTGAGGTGTTGTTGAAGGCCAGGGACCGGAACATGGACCGCTTCTCCAACCAACGACTTCACCATTTTGAGCTTTTCTGATATTTTCCTCAAGCCATTTAAAAATATCTGTGTGGTGACGAACAACGCTAGGCTGAAATATATAACTTATATGGTTAGTATTTAAATATTCAAACACGTCTTCTATAAACTTGGTGTGGGCATAATAAGCAGCCTCAAAGACTGCATCGTGAAGAAAATATGGATATTGCTGTTGCTCGTCAGCTGCAAATTCGATTCGAGAACCAGATGATATTGTTTCAATAAGAAAATGCTGCTCGTAGGAAGTAATGCTCTGTAACGATAATTTTGAAAGGACTAAATTAAGATCTGTTTCAGTATTAATTTTCAAATCTCCTCTTCTTACTTCGTTAATAATTTCCCTAATAACATTAAAGGCAGCTAACATAGTTTTTAAAATTACATTTACGATAGCGGTTTCAACACTTTTAAAGTGCGTAGCCCAAATAAGAGTTTTACTCGGTAGAGCAATACCAATTTTGTGTAATATAAACTTTAAAGTTTGCAAGTCGTTACGTCCTATAGCATTACGTAAATGGAAATTATAGATTTCTTTATTTTTAACTTACAGATCTTTGTTCAACCACAGTATATTTGAATTTCACGGCAACATTTTGCAGACTGAGATGTCTTATACTTTTATCTTTGTCTTTATAGCACATGCTGCTCTCTCCAACTGTGAGAAATGACGTCATCGCTCGAAGCGTGAGAGAGAGAGAGAGAGCTGGTGTTTATAATGTGCTTGGTGGGCAGCTGCCCCAAGGCAAAGTGTCAGTATACATACAGTTTACTATTCTTTTGTCATCATGTGGGTCTAAAGTTGTTTTTCTTTGTTTTAAAGAAAATACGTTGTGAGTTTTTGATCTAATTGTTCTCTGATCGCAAAATACTGTTTCGTTATTAAACAGGCAGTCTTTGTAATCGTCAAATGTAATTCTATTCAAAGCAGCTCGAGTAATACCTTTAGCTTTCTTTGAAATTTTAAATTCTCCATTCTCAGCATCCTCTAATGTTTTGAAAGCATACAATTTTGCACGTAGACCAACAAATTCGGTAATTATTTTACCACTTATTTCGTCTTTCATTAGACCTATTACTTTTTTATTAACTTGTGGAAGGTTATATGGATTGTTCGGAGGATAATCGCTTGTATCAAATTTGTGAATATTTTCTCGTATAAAATCGTATATATTTGGAAGGGTAAAGTGATATATGAGACTATCAGTGTCTGTGTACAGCAGTTTTGCTTGATTACCCATCTTCTGTTTAATATAATTATAATGATAATCGTATATTAAAATTTTTGAAATATCTAGGATTGAAAATCCAAAGTATATTGGCTTATTAAAAACTATTTCCAACTGATTTAATTCTATAAGTACCAAGTCTTTATCTAAAATAGTACAGCTGTGAAAATTTGGTTTTGATATATATGCACAATTGCTCCGTACCTACCATTTAGAAATTAATTTTATTGTTTTGTATTTTCTAACATTTTCCATAGTTTTTCCAAATACAGCGTTATTCATAAGTTTATAAAAATCTTTTTCAAAATTATTTTTGGCGGCTTGTCTTAATTTTGTATTTAAATCTATGTGCGGATTAAGCCAAGCTGATTGCTTAAATTTTAATATTCTATAAATTTTTACAATTTTCAGCCCTAAACTTACAGCTTGCTGCAGATTGCGGTAATGTATTACGTAGTTTTCTTTTTTAAATAATCTGGTTGTCAATTTTAATTGTTCAGATGTTGGCGGTGTATAATGGTCAGGACATAGAGGCAAATCTTTGTGAAGTTCAAATAAATTTTGAGGATATTCTAAATCGACTTCATAAATATAGCCTGTTTCTGAATTTTCCGGAGTATTTAAATGATCAATATTAGGAACTTCTAAATCATTTACCCATTCAAACCCTCCATACGGTAGATATTCAGACATCCCGGCTCCGTACATGTTATTAATATCTAAATACAGGATATATGATTCAAGATCGGCTTCTACATATTTTTCACCCATATATCGATTATTAGCTTTAGCGTATCGATTCGAACACTGTGCTAACCCTCTTCTAATACCCCTCTCTATGAACAACAGTTGATCTACATCTGTCAGCAGCTCAAGTTTAACTTTAGTAGTTTTTAACATTGCCTGAAATGCCAATCCTGGTGCTGTGTAAAAATGTAGAGCATCTAATCCATACGTTTTCATACAATTTTTTCTAAAATTTTCAAACACATCAGCTAAGAGTAGAACATCAACTGTAAGGTACATATCCGCATACTGGCCTAGAGTTTGCATATTAAATGTGTTTCAAACACGCAGTGCATGTTCATAATTTTCATCTGAAATAGCTGTTCCATGCAGCTGACTAAAAAATTGCGTTTTGTCTGGAAGACTTTTATCATTCAACTTTTCAAAATTGTCTAGGTAGTCGTATGGAAAGCTACCCTTACGTAGTAATAATTCAAATTCTTCTTCGCTCTTACAAAATTTGCGTGTAATAGTTTTTAAATTGTTCGATAAATTTAATGACAATTGTTCTAAACTGCTAGCCATAATTCGAAACGAGTCTAAAAATCTAAAATCAATATTTGTACCATCCACATGTTTTGTAAACGATATAAATTTTTTCTTATTTATAGGCAACAATTTAATATCTCCCATAATCAGTTTTGCCAATGGTTTTATAATAAAATGTGCATCATAACCGCTGAGATTATGAAAGAGAACGGGAATATAATGTGCATCTTTATAGTTAAGAGTACAGTGTTGATGAGCACTACCTCTATACTCACCTGTCTGATGATTGTGATCACGTACACGCACGTCTTTATCGGTGAAAGGTTGTTTACAAATGTAACAGCATACTGATTTTTGAAACGATTCGTTTTCCTGCTGGCTAATATCCATAGGCTGTATATTTGTCAGTACATTATTTACTTGATATGCTATAGATTGTAATTCTTTTACAAACCATTCCATACAGTCGGCACCACGATATATATTAAATCGAGATAAACTATCGTCATATGAACATACTTTTATTGAGAAACTTCTGTATGCTTTTGCAAGAAATTCTTGAGGTTCTTTGTAGCCTAAATTTACAATCATACCTGTTCTTATTCTACTATTGAAACACGATTCTACATCTTCCCATACCAACTTGTTCTTTTGCTGCTGTTGACCACTCCCTACACCCGCCCCCTTCTTTGCTAATTTTGCTTTTAAATTTCTCAATAATTGCCGTTGACCCTTTAATAAACTTAAATTTTCCTCTAGCCTGAATGGATTTTTATTTTTAAAACTATGCTTACGGATAAATCGACTAACAATTAAAATGGTTTTATTTACATGTTTAACCAATGTCTGAGCCTCATCACTATAATTTACAATCGCTATCGCGTCTTTGATTGTTTTTATTGAATTCGAACTTAATTCGGTAACGCTGTCTGTCGCAGACATGTTTGCGTGCATGCAGTTGTAATACTAACTTTTCCAAACAGCCGAGTCGGTCTATTTATTCATCGTCGCAGCTGATAATGGAGGCTATTAACTGCGTCAGCAAAAAAATTCCGAACAATGGCTCCATTCAATTTAGCAGTCGTGCTGATTTTTCTCAAACAATGGATTCCATTGTTCAATTTTTAACAGCTTTGCACATTTCTCAAACATGTCTGGACAAGTCTGAAGCTTCAGACAATAACATCCTGTTTATCTGATAATGGAGGTCAGCAAAAATTCCTCCAGACAACAATGGCTTCATTGTCCAATTATCGTGCTGATTTTAAAACAATGGATGTCATTGTTCTATTTACCAGCTTTGCACATTTTAATCTCCAGACAACAATGGCTTCATTGTCCAATTATCGTGCTGATTTTAAAACAATGGATGTCTTTGTTCTATTTACCAGCTTTGCACATTTTAATCTCCAGACAACAATGGCTTTATTGTCTAATTTTGTGCTGATTTTAAAACAATGGATGTCATTGTTCCATTTACTGATAACAACATCCTGCAAGAATGGACATGTCTGCATTCCTAGACGATGAGTCACCTCCTGTCGAGCCTGAGAAAATTTTGATAAGCGTAGAAATCTTGTAAAAATTTCAAAATTAGACATTTAGCCCAAAAATTCCCGGAAGTGGCACGTGACCGAGGTGAGGCCCGTGACCTTGACCCAGGCTAGGCCCGTGGTCCCCCGGCTAGACTTAGCCAAGTTTCAAACCAGAGGCCAATGAACTCGCCACGTGACACTTAGCCAAGTTCCAAACCAATCGAAGTGAGCCAGAACGCCTATAGGTACTCTACTGATAATCTACTAACAGAAATTTTGCCCATAGATGAATACATTATAGTTCTTGGGGATTAGAAGAAGAAACAAAAAAATGGGTCTAAAAATTACTGCGGAAAAAAACGAAATATTTAGAGTATAGTAATGGCACCGAGGAACAAGCCCTGGAAATAAAAGATTACAGTTTTGAAGCAGTACAGAATTAGTACATTGTGTATCTAGGTTGAAGAGCGTAACAGCAGTCTGGGAATGTTGCTTTTTGTCCAAGATACACATACTATTTTTCCGCCGATCAATAAGAGTAATTAAAAAAAATAGAAAATAGTACTCAAATATTCCCTGCCTAGGCCGGGAATATTATTCCTGTATAGTTGTATTGTAAATTACCTAGCAACTGCTGATGTAATTGAATGTTTGAATCACGGCCTGCTGAACTGTATGACAAATGCCTTGATATTCATTGTTGTTTTCCACGGCCTTCTAGATCAGCGTGCCTGCCGGCTCTCACCGGCCTGTTCATTTGCGACAAATAGCATGACAAAGTTGTGACTCGGCATATCCGGGGATTGAAGTTCAGAACCACGCCAGCCGGTTTGAAACTTAGCTTTTGTCTATCAGATTATTGTTCTGTAACCACGGTGTATACCACCGTGACACCGTGTCTGTGACTGAAACGTTAAATTAGGTTAGTTTTACCACATTTTTGTACGAAAAAAATACAAAATGGATTTTCACAGAAGCAACAAACTAAATTTGCAATGAACGAAAATGCGTACGTAGACGTCAAAATTTGTAAATTGTGCTTGCGAGCAAAAATCAAGCATTCTGTGCGTGCGAAAAGATAAAATCGAAAGTATTTTGTGCGCCGCTCAGCCTTCTGCAGTTTAAACGCCGGGCCAACGCTTCCAAATCCCCGGGTAACTAGCGCCACGCGGATCACTCGAAAAGCTTGCAAATGAACAGGCCGCTAAGAGCCGGCAGGCACGCTAATCCAGAAGGGCGTGTTGTTTTCATTTCTGAGAAAACGCCAATTTTTTTCCGTTTGGCGCCACATACCCAAGATGACATTTAAATGACAACTGCTGTCAAGACTAATTAGTGTTTAGAAATGATTTTTTTAAATGCAGTATCAGTACGATAAGGCCCTATTGTTTTGAATGTAATATAAATATGAATGGTGTAATCTATTATTTAGTGGCGTGTAAGTAGGTACCTAACCTTAGAGATTTATAGTTTTAATATTTTTCTTGAGAGAATTGTGTAACTCCAAGGGCCGGTTGCAGAAAGCAATGTTAAGTCTGGTGTTAGCTAACATCGCGTCAAAGTGAACAAAATCGCATCAAATTTTGTTTACTAATGTATTAGTTACCATAAGCATTTGAGATTTGATTCGTTTTTGTTCACTTTGGCGTCGCGTTAGCTAACACCAGACTTAACATTGCTTTCTGCAACTGGCCCCAAGAATTCGTAGTTGAAGACGGATTCATATTTTCAGGCAGATATTTTTTGGATAGCTCACACATTTGCTCTAAAATAGCACATGATATGCAGATAATCGTATTTCTTACACATTTGGAAGATGTTCTAGGTGGTAATAGTAATGAAGTATTTTACTCTGTGTGTTATTGCAAGGTTGTAAGTTTATGTGTAATTTAATGTAAAAAATTTTAAATTAAAAATTTAAAAGTTATTTGTTTGATTAGATATCTATCTGTAAATGTAGTAATTAAAAATGTACTAAAGGAAGTGCAATGTGATGTTATAGTCTTCGCCCAGAAGAAGTTACCTGGAAACACCTTTCTTGAAAGTTACAACTAACAATTTTTTCCCGTTGTTTATGGATAGGTACCTATTTAAATAAAAATAGAAAATAGAAATCGCTAAAAAGGTACGTTGTTTGAAGCACCAGTACAATAATTTAAATTTAGCTTTCACACCGTTTCCTTCGTAAAACTTAGTTGGAGGTAAATTCATGATAAGATCTTCCCCAATTTGTATATTTGCACGTTGTAGAACCGCTTTCTATTTTAACAATACCAAACGAAATCATAAGCAATAATAACGAATAAATTAATCAACAAATTATACCGTGAACGTAAATAATGTAAATGAGAAAATACACGAAAAAACTAGCAGGAAACTGATCAAAACACACAACAGAAAATCAAAGTAAAAAATACACGGGAGAGTTATATTATTGTTGTAAAATTTTAAGAAACGTCGTAAAATTTAAACAAATATTTGCATCGTAGTCAACGTAGTAACTAATGTTACATTGCAAATTTGAAATTCCGGAACACTTTTCTCACGTGTTGTACACCCTGATTTAATACAGCGAAAAATAGGTGTACGCGAAAGTTTTGAAAGCAAGTGTACATGCTATTTTTTCATGTACTGTAGGGAAATGCCTACAAATTTTGATATAAAAATATGAAAAATCATGTGAAAGGTTGTGCAAAAATTAAAATAGTAGGTAGGTGTTAGGTAGCCATTTACCATAGTATCAATAAGCATGGTTACGCTATGTAAATAAACAACCAACACAAATTTCGAAGTCCATTTCCAAAAGTGATTAGCAATGAAAGTGAATGTACCCGAAGATATTCTGGCCGCGGCTTCTGAAGCCATCGTAAATTTAATGCCATCCAAGTCGAAAGACAAGTACGAGAAGAGCTACAATGAATTTTCTAAATGGCGGATAGAAAAAGGAGCACATGGGGCAAGTGAAAACGTCCTGCTTGCATACTTCTTTGAAAAGGTTTATTTTATATCTAATAAATATTGTCCTTAATAATTCACTCCAATATTGTTTCTGTACAGGCAGTCTTTGAAAAGCTCGGCATTGTGGTCAACCTACTCAATGTTGAAATGTACGCTCAATATAAAAGAAAATGTAGATAGTTCAAAGCACTCAAAAATGCTCGCATTTTTAAAACGTCAAAATAATGGATATCAGGCAAAAAAGTCTAAAATTTTTACAATGGCTAACGTCATAACATTTTTAACCCAAGCTCCTGATGAATCCTTTTTAATGATGAAGGTCGTATTAATATTTGGGCTTAATGGTGCTAGTAGACGGGAAGAACTACGTAACCTGTCAGTTAATGATATCGAAGACACTGGGTCCACTTTAGTTATTACACTGCGTGATACGAAGACAATGAAGAAACGTGTTTTCACTGTAACTTCAGAAGCGCCGCGCCGGTGGGAATTAATGAAATTGATTTGTATAGAAAGTATTTGAACTTACGTCCAAAACATACTAATCATCCAAGATTCTTCATCTACTATAATAAGGGCAAATGTTCGGTGCAGCCTGTAGGCATGAATAGTTTTGCTGCGATTCCAAGACAAATTGCAGAATACCTGCAGCTGTCAGATAGTAAGAACTACACAGGACATTGCCTACGCAGAACGTCAGCAACATTTCTTGCCGACAGTGGAGCTGACATACAGATGTTGAAGCGTCATGGGGGATGGCGTTCGACAAACGTGGCAGAGGGATATGTGGAAGACAGCATTAGCAATAAAATTAAAACGTCCAGGCAAATTTTCGGACAGAACGTCGTTCCACTTCAATCTTCGCTGCTTTCTCTTGCACCGGCGAGTTCCACTGATTCGCTAGCAATCAGCAGTAATTTACAATCTAATGGAATAACATTTTCTAATTTAAGTAATTGTACGTTTAATGTGTACCATACTGCTGATAATTAAATTTCTAATTTTTGTTATCTATATTTATGCTTTGCTATGTAGAAAAGTGTTGCTATGCAGAAAAGTGTCACTTTTCTAAACGATTGTGTATTTAGGAATACAGTACATTTCCCTACAGTACGTGAAAAATATAATTATTTAGGTACAACAATATACAGGGTGTCCCTGAAAGGTGTGGAAAAAATTATCACATACTAGAGCTTAGAATAAGCCGATATAACCCAAATTACCTATATACAAAAGGCCATTCCTGAGGAGTTACAGCTATCTAAAGATGAATATTCTTTACCGTGTCTCTTGTATGAAAATAAAATAACAGGTATAGCCCTTGAAAACACAACCAATTTTGACGTTTAATTAAAACAATGCAATGAACAGTTCTGAAGCCTACCTGTCATTTTAATTTTAGTCAGCAAATAATATCCGTGGAATATTTGAGCGTATCAGAAACTATTATGTACGGAGCATGATACGTTTATGTGATAAGTTCTTACATATATTGCAAACCAATCCGATTTGATTATTTTTAATCACGTGAGTCAGTTTGACAAATCAGACCACACTTGAAGTGAAAACGACCCTAGGGCATATATCTAATACTTACTATATTGCTAGCGGCTATGAGTGGAAACTGGCCAAGGAAGTGAGACAGACAACCAACTCTTCAATGTATAATAATGAGCTGTGTGCAAGCGCGGCGGCGTCGTCCGGCCAATGGGGAAGTGGGCAAGTTTAAAATTCGCTTTTAAAGGCGGAGTTCGATATCTCACGCATGCGCACGAGAGGCGTTATACTCTAAGTGAGACTATGTCGGCGCCGTAATGTTTTCTGACGTTTCCAGGCCCTACTAGCAATATATGTGTATTATATATATGCTCTAGGGTGATTTTCAATCACTATGGAAACTACCTAATTAAATTTCAGTAGTATCCTATCACAAGTTGGTGGCACTGTAAATCTAAGTCAAATACCACATTCGCAGGTTAGGTTTTTCGTCAGTCTGTGTCAAAACTGACGCAAAAGCTAACCTGATAACCTCAAATTTGACATAGACTTACAGTGCCACCAACATAATATTATTATAATGAAGTGTCAAATTAATTTGTCAGAAAATGGCTAATTTATTTAAAAACTTATCTTTCCGAATTCACCGCGGCCAGTGATAAATCCTTATAATTTTGACAAATAATATCCCTCAAGTGCGTTGCCTTTAAGAAATAACCCTCGGCTTCGCCTCGGATTATTTCTAGGCAAGCACTTTCGGGTTGTTATTTGTCAAAATTATTGCGGGTGATTATCACTGCCCTTGGTAAATTATAGCTGAAAATGAAGTCCAATTTCGAACATTTGTTATGATTTTCCATTTATTATTGTTTATTGTGTAGTTTTAATATTAAATTTATTGTCTTTTCAAACACTACATGTTTTTTAGTTTCGTACAAGAGACATGATAAACATTTTTCATCGCCTTTAGATGGTTGTAACTCCTAAGAGATATACTTTTGTGTATAGGCAATTTGGGTTAAATCGGCTTATTTTGAGTTCTAATATATGTCTTTACTTTTTTCCGCACTTTTCAGGGACACCCTGTATAACAAAAACTACTGCGGCAGTGAAAAGATAAAACAAAAAATACAAGCAATATAAAACATAGTATGCGAATAAAAATGTTCTTAATACTAAATACTTATAGGCCAGTCGATAAGTCTTTTAAAATGGTTGTTAGCGGGAGTAATTCCGGACAAGCTGGAATAAATTTTAATCTGTTCTGTTGGGACTCAGAGAATATATATTAATTTTGCACCCCTTGACAGGCCCGGATTTAACCGCTATGCTTAAAAAAAGGTCTAAATTTTTATATTTTTCCTAATATTAGTGAATATCTCGATTAGTATCAACTTTTGAGCAAAATGCGTAGTTGTCAAAATTAAAGAAGAGTAAATTCTCTACAAAAAATGTTCTATACATTTTTGTCATACGTTCGCTTGTTTCGAATTCATAGACGTCGAAATATATTTTTTTTCGAGCATTTGCTTGTTACCTTCTTTTACGATAAAAGAAGTATTGGATTCACCCCAAAAATTCGAAATTGAGTTTTCAACAGATCTTCACGTTTTAAAGTTCCCTGAACCCAAAAAACATGTTTTTGTTCATTGCTCTGTCTGTGTGTCTGTATGTCTGTGTGTCTGTTTGTGAACAGAATATCTCAAAACGAAAAGGGGTATGACGTTGAAACTTCATATATAAGTTTTGTGTACTATCTAGATGCGACAGCAAGCTTTTGAAGAAAATCGCATAACCGGAAGTAGGTGTTTACTCTTGTGATTTTTCAGTTTTTTTGGATTTTTTCAAAAACGGCTCTCACGATTTTTTTCAAACTTTACAATTTTATTAAATTTTTAATGTGTATTGATGTGAGCTAGGCAATTTTTCAGTCGAATACCTCTAAATGGGTTTCTTTTGTTTTCTTTTCCAATTTTTTTTATTAACTCCTATATTAAATAGAACACCCAGTATGTTATTACATTCTTGAATTCAGCTTAAAATTTTAGAGAAAATTTGTCTCTTGAACTAACGCTCTATTGTGTACGGTTTCTGTACAAATTGCAATTTTTGAAAAATTTTGACAAATGCTTGTATGTATGTATGTATGTATAACTTGCGGTGTAGAAGCTGCTGCTTTATGTGCTTGCATCTGGCGGTACAATGCTCAACTTGCCCCGGATTCGGGATACAAAGTTAAAGATTAAAAATAAAATTTTGGCTAATAGGCCAGTCGATAAGTATTTTGAAATTGCTGTTAGCGGGAGTAATTCCGGATGATTCAATTAGGGACAACATTTTATTTCTGCATGCATTTAGTGGCTGCGATACTGTTTCCGCACTATACAGGCAGGGGAAAATGAAGTTCGTTAAACTTTTACAGAAAGAGAAAAACTTACAGAAGGCTGTTCAAATTTCAAAGACCCAAACGCGCCCCCAGAGGAAATAGATAAAGTGGCAGAACTACTTCTAATTCTTCTGTATGGATCAAAACACTGTGTATCATTGAACAGGTATAGATACCAGTGTTTCGTAGAATCTATTAACAGAAGTTTATCAAATCTAGCATCATTACCACCAACCAAAGACGCAGCTCGCTTGCACTCGTTCCGTACTTACAACCAAATTCAGCTATGGTATGGAAACGAAAAATCACCTTTCGAGTGGGGATGGAGAAATTCAAAGAATGGATTAATGCCCATTCCCACTGTACAAGACGCAGCTCCCCAAGAATTACTGAAACTAATTTCTTGTAAATGCGCCAAAGGTTGTAATGTATCTTGTCGCAAAGCAGGTTTTCATTGCTCAGTAATATGTGGTTTCTGTCAGGGCAAATCTTGTTTGAATACTGTGGACGTGATCGAAGTAGACGACGAAGACGACGACGAGGACTTGCATATCGATCTAGAACAATCAATAGAACATTCCCAAGATTATGAAGCAAATTCGGAACACGAAACAGATATTGTTGAAAGTCAAAGTGATATTGAACAACCACCAACATCAAAAAGGCAAAAAAAAATTGATGAGCAGTCAACTTCAAAAGAAACTTGAAGTTAGCAAAGTTGGAATAGTGGAACGTCAATAATAATAAAAAAATCTGATGTGATACACGCACACAACTTCCTTTCATAGTGATTTTATAATTAGCCAAAATTTGATTTTTAATCTTTAACTTTGTATCCCGAATCCGGGGCAAGTTGAGCATTGTACCGCCAGATGCAAGCACATAAAGCACCAGCCTCTACACCGCAAGGTAAAACGAGGTTATCGATTATACATACATACATAGGTACATACATTCAAGCATTTGTCAAACATTTTCAAAAATTGCAATTTGTACAGAAACCATACAAAATAGAGCGTTAGTTCAAGAGACAAATTTTCTCTAAAATTTTAAGCTGAATTCAAGAACGTAATAATATACTGGGTGTTCTATTTAAAATAGGAGTTAATAAAAAAAATTGGAAAAGAAAACAAAAGAAACCCATTTTAGAGGTATTCGACTGAAAAATTGCCTAGCTCACATCAATACACATTAAAAATTTAATAAAATTGTAAAGTTTGAAAAAAATCGTCAGAGCCGTTTTTGAAAAAATCCAAAAAAACTGAAAAATCACAAGAGTAAACACCTACTTCCGGTTATGCGATTTTCTTAAAAAGCTTGCTGTCGCATCTAGATAGTACACAAAACTTATATATGAAGTTTCAACGTCATACCTCTTTTCGTTTTGAGATATTCTGTTCACAAACAGACCCACAGACAGACCGACACACGGACAGAGCAATGAACAAAATCATGTTATTTGGGTTCAGGGCACTTTAAAACGTGAAGATCTGTTGAAAATTCAATTTCGAATTTTTGGGGTGAATCCAATACTTCTTTTATCGTAAAAGAAAGTAACAAGCACATGCTCGAAAAAAAATATATTTCGACGCCTATGAATTCGAAACAAGCGAATATATGACAAAAATGTATAGAACATTTTTTGTAGAGAATGTATTCTTCTTTAATTTTGATAACTACGTATTTTGCTCAAAAGTTGATACTAATCGAGATATTCACTAATATTAGGAAAAATATAAAAATTTAGACCTTTTTTTAAGCATAGCGGTTAAATCCGGGCCTGTCAAGGGGTGCAAAATTAATATATATTTTCTGAGTCCCAACAGAACAGATTAAAATTTATTCCAGCTTGTCCGGAATTATTCCCGCTAAAATGTACTTGTCGACTGGCCTATTAAGCAGCAAAGAAAAGCTATAATAGTTATTTACTGTGACAGAGCTCACCAAAATGAACAACTTTTCTATTTATCGTTTTTCGTTTAATCTCATTTTTTTTAGTTAAAGTTAAAGGTATATTAAAACTGCAAAGTTCTTGTACAAAAAACATGCGGTCAATAACTTACCTACCTCAATTGATAACGTACGTTGGTAACCAGATGAGAACTGAAGGTTTTATCAGTACCTATGCGGTTTTTGTTGGTTTGCATATCAAATAAATGTTTTTTGTGTTTTGTGCCATTAAATTAAAATATTATTCCATAGGCGTGTATGCATTTTTAGAGTAAAATTGTTTTGAATTTTAACTCAGTTTTGAGGGCGTTTTCAAGAAAATGATAAATGGAGAAGTTGTTCAGTTTAGCGAGTTCTATTACGGGTTAAAATATTTGCACTCATTTCCATAACACGGACAAGGATGGAAAACTGGGAAACGGACTCGGTGCGAATTAAGGATAAGAATTGGAACATGGAATGTAAACGGTATAAACGGAAAGGAACTAGAAATAAAAGAGGAAATAGCCAAATATAATATGGAAATACTGGGTATAAGTGAAATTAAGAAGAGAGGCAATGGAAGACAACTATTAGATCAAGGTTACCAACTTATATACTCAGGATCAGCAGGACGAGCTAAAGAGGGTGTAGGAATAATCCTAAGCACACAGACGGCCCAACAAGTAAAACAATGGGAAGCAGTAAATGCAAGGTTATTATATGTAGACCTAAAACTGCAAGAAGAAATAACCATAATACAGATCTACGCTTTCACAGAAAACTCCACAGAAGAAGAGAAAAAGACATTCTACAAAAAACTCCAAGTACAAATAGATAAAGGGACATAAGAAGCAAACACATATTAATAAATGGAGACTGAAATGCCACAACAGGAAATAGACAAGATATATGATACGGCACGATAGGTAAATATGGAGGAGAACCTACTATAAATAATAACGGAAGAAGAATGATAGACTTTTGTGTTACCAACCAAATGTTAATCAGAAACAGCCACTTTAACCATAAGATAATACACAAAATTATTTTTGAGGCAGCAGGAAGAGAAGCGAAAAGCATCAACGACTATACAACAGTAATAAGGGGGGGTCGAACTGCATACATATCACAGACTGCTAATAACAAACACTACATTTTATAGCAGGGAACCCAGGAAACAAAGAGAATATCAGAAAAAAAAATATCAGTATTAAAGAAACCAGAAAAAGCAAAAGAATTAAAAAACGGATTAGAAGACACCTTAGAAAGATGGGAAACGAAAGAAGCAGCAGAAGGAAACAAATGGCCCATAGAAAAGAAATGGATAATACTAAAAACAGAAATAGTAGAACAGGCAGTAAAGACCTGTGGAAAGGTAACAGTATAGGGAGATCAAAAAAGAACCCGGTGGTGGAACGAAGAAGTAAAAGAGAAAGTAAAGATCAAAATGAAAGCTTGGAAAAGGTACATAAAAAGTATGAAAGACTGCGATAAACAAAAGTATATAAATAAAAGAAACGAAGCCAAAGAAGAAGTACAAAAAGCAAAACAAGAAACCTGGGAGGAATTCGGAAAAGAACTAGAGAAGAAATTCAACGAGGACAACGGAAGACAGTTCTGGAAAGTTATCAGAGGGCTAAGAGGGAAATATGGATAGCAAGTATGGAGCATAAAGAACAACAAAGGCATCGTAGAAACAGAAGAAGAAAGAATCTTAGAGGTATGGAGAGAGTATTACAATATATTTAAAGAAGATGATAACATCCGGGGCAGAGAGAGAAGAGGAACAGTTCAGGAAGAAGAAAAAACAGACTTAGAAATAGAAGAGGTGATAGAAGCCGTAAAACATATTAAACAAGGAAAAGCAGGAGGTAGAGATGGCATAACCCCAGAAATGATAAAGAACGGTTGGAGATAGAATATTAAAGTAGATAGAAGAGATATGTCAACTAGCTTGGAAAGGAGAAAAATACCAGATGACTGGGAAGAAAACATAGTGGTACCTATACACAAGTAGGGAGATACAAACGATTGTACCAACTACAGGGCAATATGCCACTCTTCGATAGTACAGATGATATATTCAAGAATACTAGAAAGAAGATTAGCCTTCCCGCTGCGCTGGCTTATATATATCGCCGAGATCTCACTCGATTCTTCCAGCAACGCTGACATGTCGCGTGCATTACGCACCAAGGTCGTTCTCGAATGATCTGGAAGCTGACTCATCTGTCTACATGCGATTCGCCTCGAAGGTCGTTACACTGTCCACGCCTTAGGTCGTTCTGTCCCAGAACGAGTTGCTACAGGTGCCTGTCCTCTCGCTCTTGTGGGGGTTCGATGGCGGTATTTGCAGGCGGTGCCCTTCTTGCACACGGACTGGCTGAAGAAGTATCAGTCCACTGTGGGCTCAATGTTTCGCAACGGGCTGTAACAGCAGACCTCGATCTGGATGCCGGTCCGGTCGAAGACTACTTCCAGCAAGCTGCGTACAACCCTCCAGTCCAACGAATCCAGGCCGCATCCTAATTTCGGCACCGCTAGCCGGGTTTCGCCGTTTTTCACCATCTGCTCCTTAAGGTCCAAAAGAGCAGACCAGAGCTCCTGGTAACTAGGTTTTTCGTACGACAACCTTTTCGTCAACAGGTAATAAATGGAGCTATTGCCTTCCTTCAGCTGCAAAGTTCTGCCAACCTGAGGTGCCTGCTCTCGCAGCTGGTCTAACCGGCCAAACTTTTCCCGGTAGGCAGAGGCGATCCCCCTAGACATTCGGAGGTCCTGGGCGACGCAGTGTGCCAGGGAATACCGCCGCAGCGTGTCGAACAGGTCACGCTGCACCTCTGTAATAACCCCAAATCGCGCAGTCTTCGTACCCATATAAGCGACCATAAACTCCTGGAAGTAGGTACCTCCGGTCTCTAGTTGTCTCAGGGGTTGCTCCGTGACAGCCTCCACCTCCTCATTGGTTCCGGAATATGGGGCCAACCGATTGAAGTGCACCACCCTGCACTTTCCTCGAGGAGGTTTCTGGATTCGGTATACCACGTTATTCAGTCGAGCAACTACAGTGTAGGGGCCTTCCCAGTTTCTTTGGAGCTTGGAGGAGAGACCACGACGCCTCTGGGGGTTATGAAGCCATACCAAATCGCCAGGCTGGAAACCACCGGCCTCCGCGCGGGCATCATATCGGTCCTTCATTCGGTTGCTGGCACCCTGAATGTACGGCGTCGTGGATCTCTTCCATCCTCTTCTTTAGGTTCCCCACGTAGTCCTCGCCGGCCGTTTCTTCGCCAGGCTTTTTTCCAAATTTGAGGTCACATGGCAATCGCAGCTCGCGCCGAAAAAGTACCGCGGCTGGGATGCGATTGGTTGTCGCTTGTACTGCCGATCGGTAGGCCATCAGGAACAGGTGAATGTACTGGTCCCAGTCACGCTGATGCTCGGAAACCACCTTGGACAGATGCTTCCCCATGGTTTGGTTCATCCTTTCCACCATGCCGTCCGATTGAGGATGGAGGGCAGTGGTCCGGGTCTTGTGTATCCCCAGTAGCTTGCAAACGTTCTGGAACAGTCCAGACTCGAAATTCCGGCCCTGGTCGGAATGTAACTCCAGGGGGGCTCCTTCACCATAACATCAGCGACAGTACCGGCCTCTTGATTCGGAAGGGGTACGCTTCGAGCCACTTGGTGAAGTAGTCCATGCACACCAGGATATATTTATTTCCCGATTCGGTTTCGGGGAATGGTCCAGCGATGTCAATGGCTATCCTCTCAAACGGACTACCAACGTTGTAGTGCAGCATCGGAGACCTACGTCTTCCAACCGGTCCGTTTCCTGTAGCGCAGGCTTCGCACCTCCGGCACCACTCTCGGACGTCAGCTTTGCAGCCCGCCCAGTAGAACCTTTCTCGGACCTTCTGCAACGTCTTCTTCAATCCAAAGTGTCCCCCAGAAGAGCCATCATGCAGGTGGCGCAGAACCTCGGCCACTCTACTCCTTGCAACCATCAATTGTGATCTAGTTGCCCTACCGTCCTCATCTTCCAAGATTCTCGTCAGGACGTTATTGTCCAGCTGCAAGGAGTCTCATTGGGCCCAAAAGGCTTCACCGTTGGGCTGGTGGCGGAGACCTCCTGCCAGGTAGGGCGACGGCCATCTCGCTTCCAGGCTATAACCGTGCCTAAGTCGGGGTCGTTCTCCTGGCTGTTCTGCAACTCGTCTGGCTCCCACGAGTCGTCGACTACAGTGATACGATTGATGGGTACCGCACGACTCTCCAGCTTCGAACAGTGGCCGCAGTCCGCAGGGCAGGGCCTTCTGAATAACGCATCGGCGTTGCGGTGGGCTGTGCCAGGTCGATGATTTGATTTATTTCACGAGTCGACTCTCGCCCCTTCTTGTCTACCCATATTCTTTCCGACAGCTCGTCAGACGCTCGGGCTCCTTTTTTCCTCATGTCCTGCTTTATGAGTCGTCGCAACATGTCCTCCATGGATTCAGGCGCCATTTCTGTCGTAGAGACACCGCGGACACGACCATGTCCTCTTGAGGCACTCCTTGCCGCTTCAACTTCCAACGCATGGGCTAAGGCCTCTCCCAGTGTCCTATGGCGCCCCAAACGTACCACTTGCTGAGTATCGGCGTCTTTCATTCCATCTATGAATGTTTGGACGGCTAGCTGTTCCAGGAAGTCCTCCGGCGCCAATGGATACGCGAGCCAAACCAATCGAGCAACGTCGGCCTCAAGTTCTAGCAGAGTCTCGCCCGACTTCAGAATTCGGTTCTTCAACTGGGCACAATGCACATGCTGAAGATGACTATCGCCATAACGCCGTTCCAGACGATTCACCAATTGCTGGAAATCCTTCTGCTGATTTTCTGGAACCATTTGCAGAATATTCAGGGCATCCTCTCGCAATGTCAGAATCAATGCGGTCGCTTTGTCTGCCTCTCCCCAACCATTAGCGACAGCTGCGGCTTCAAATTGCTTCAGGTATGTTGACCATGGCGTTTTCCCATCGTAAGAGGGCAGTTTCATATGCAAGCCGGATGTTGCGGACCTCACTGGGGCAGTATCTTGGAAAGGAGCAACCTGAGGGGTAGCAACTCGCGATAAGGTAGGCTGATTTACCGCAAGAGGAGGAGAGAAGCCAGCAGATTCAGAGGGAGTTGGTTGGCCTTGGCCACTTAATAACTTGGTAACTTGTTCCTGCAGCTCCAGTACGTCACCTTGAAATCTGGTTACCTTTCTCTTCATTTCCTCCTGAATATCTCTGACCTCCTCTGCCAACTCGTCATGGCTCGCTTTCAGTTCTTCCTCAAGTTTTGGACTACTTTTTCTTGCGCGGCTTTCAGCTCTTCCTGCGCGGCTTTCAGCTCTTCCTTGAGTTCATCTTTAAGATCCTCTTGCGCGGTTTTCAGCTCTTCCTTAAGTACTTTCTGCCCGGCTTTCAGCTCTTCCTGAAGTACTTCCTGCCCGGCTTTCAGTTCATCTTGCGCCTTTTCTGCCTGCTTTTGGACGGCTTTCAATTCTTCCTTAAGATCCTCTTGTGCTTTTTCTGCCTGCTTTTGGCCGGCTGCCAATTCTTCTTGCGCCTTCTCTTTCACACGAATGATTTATATGGCAAGCGGCGCACACTTCAAATCTAGATTTGATCTGCCTGCCTTCCCGCTGCGCTGGCTTATATATATCGCCGGGTGATTCATTCCGGAAGCGTCGAGATCTCACTTGATTCTTCCACCGTTCTATAATCTATTGATTATGCCTTTAATACACAAATAACTAGTGTACACATCGTGCATAACTAGCGTTTACGGCCCTTGTCGTGTTAGCTCCCGCTGCTACGGCTTGAGATCTAATTTTCATGTCGCAGGCCATAAACGCCTCTCTATGCGCTTGGTACATAAATAATTATTATTTCCATAATTTTTTTGACTTGTGTTCGTCTTCGTAAAAAGTAAAATTTGCGGTTTTTTCGAAAACTTCACCTTTTACAAAAAATGGTTTTAACAACAGTTATAGATAATTACATTATATACAGTGTGTCTAAGATAAGAGCGCCAGTATAGGCATCCCGTTAATAGTAAGAGATAAGAATTTGGTTAAGGGCCGGTCTTTCCACTTCCTAATAAACTTCCTAATAAATTTATTTGACAAATAACTTTTGAAACTGTCTTTCCACCTCCAAATAGCACTTATTCGGCTAATAAGGTAACTTATCCGTCAAATAACTTATTTGCCAGTTGAACCTGCAAATAAGGTTAACAGGTCCCTAGTACGCTTGCGCAGTGTGTATAGCTTTCCACAGTGCACAAAACGCATGTACGCCTGCTGTCATTCTGACGTTTATAATTGTTTTGGTAAAGTTTATAAAATAATAAGGATGGACGTTTTTGATGATTACGAGGAAGTATTTGAAAATGATTTGGACGAAATGGTAGAGTTTGTGTACCAGGAAATGAAGAATTTGGAATGCCTAGAGAACAAAATGACAACATAACTCGTGCTATAATAGTAGGATATTTTCAAATACTCCTGTAATTTTTTATTAAATAAAGTTATTTAAATTCTCTGTCTTTTTTTAATTAAATAAAGTTATCCAATCAGTTGTACAAAAATGCACTACAAAATTCTACGCCTAAAAATAAAATGAAAAGCTAAGAATTATTAAGCAATTTTTCAAAATATAAGCGATTTAAAATTCATAAAACTAGCAACATTACAAATAATAGATAAGCTTTGAATAGATTTTTCCAAAGAAATAAACAGATAGAAAAAAATTGTTTTTAGGTTTTCGTTTTTAGAATATCGTGTACTTTTTATATGAGCAATTAGATGCACCCTGTATACAAAACTATCTCTATAAAAATACATCTAAAAGTTTTCAAAATTATATGACTTTAAAACTTGATAAGTATTTTAGGAGATTATCAAGTCACAATGTTATTAAATAAGCATGATTTTTGATTATAAATAAAAATCATTTTGTCATAAACATACTTTAAATTTAAATTGAAAAAAATGTAATTATACGTTTTGCCAATTAAAAATCAATGAATGTATTATTCATCATAATCCATTTTTAATATAATTAAACCAGAACGCCTTAGCAATTGTGAATGCAGGAATGTAAAGAATTTTAATAGAAAATTTTAAAAAATTTCTTAACTAAATCAAAATTTAAACTACTCATTTCTTTTGTTAACAATTGCTAATTTTATAATGTTTTATTAAATTTACTGGTGAAGCCAACATAAATGGCAAAACGTATAATTGACGCCGACTCAGAGATGTATTTTATGGTTTTACAATCTCATCTGGTGCGGGAGCATTGGAATTTATCGCGGTAGGCACGTACATAGCCCAATTTTATAGTTCCCGCTAAGAGTTTGAGTTGCAGTAATGCGCTATCTGCATCCTTCTCCTACCCATTATAGATGTGCAATAGTCAACTCTGTCTAATGGACTGTAATGAAGTTGTTTCATAGAAATTTTAGTGAGTTTTGATGCCAACATAACAGAAGTCATTTCTCTGTACTCTATTTGGCAAATAGTTATTTGGAAGATAACTAGCGGTGAAAAGACGCGCGCAATATATTCGTCGAATAAGACCACCTAATAAGTTTATTTGCCAAGTAACTATTGGGCACTTTAGTAGGAGGTGGAAAGACCGGCCCTAAATGGGAACAAAATTTGGTAATTAAAGGGCTAACAAAATGACGATTAGATATTTTTTTATGATTTTTCGTTTTTGAGTTATCCTAAAAACCGCAAGGTTTGCATTTTTTATTTTATTTTTTGGTCTTAATATTAAAGTCAGAGCAAAACTGATAAAACTTCTTTATAGAAACTTTTAGTGGACTTAAATAATACGTTATCAATTTTTATCCGACGTCTCGTCTTCGAGCGACCATTATCAACTTATTTTTTTTAACACAGTCCTAATTTTCTTGTCAAAATTTAAAAGCCCTTTTTATTATAAACTTCACAATGTAGCACACATCATGGACTAATTTACGTTTACAGTCTTTTTTGACCATCACCAAAATTTTTTTGTATACCAACTTGTGTCGTAGAGCACTTCATGTTTTTTAATTTAAAACTTTTGCAATTTAAAGAAAAAATAAGAATCTACACTGTAGGTTTTTATATCTAATTTTAATCATAGTCTGTAAGTATGAAAAATAACCAATAAATTAATTTGAAAATTATTTGTATTCCAAACCACACGTGCTTATTAATGATTAAAAATCAGGTCTGAAAAGCACTGGGAATAATTTCTCAGTTAGGCCAATCTTATTAGAAATGTAATATTCAAGCCAATTTTTTAACTGTAGCTTAGTATGTAATATGATCATTGTTGCTATCGAAGCGTATGATCCAACCTGCGATGAATTAACATGTTGTAGCTGAGGCATGTTTTATATTCAGATTTCCTTTAAAAAATGACCTGTTTGTAGACTTTCAACTGCACTTTTTTACTTCCATCGTCTAAAAGACGAAGGAAGTATTGTAATCGCGAAAACATCACCTTTCGAGATTTCTCCAGATCTTCACGTTTCAGGGTCCCTAGATGACGAAAAACGGGTTTTCTCAATTCCGTATGTCTGGCTGTCTCTCTGTCTGTCTGTTGGCGGTATAACTCAAAAAAGATTTGTCGCAGGAAAACAATATTTTGCCTTCACATTATATATCTACCTGGCATAAAACCGAAAAAATTTCAAACAAATATATACACGGTGAGCACCTTAAAAAATAAAATTTTGTTTATTTTTTATTTAACTTAGCAATAGATACAAGTAATAAGTTGTACGTAGTGAAGGATTTATTCTTACCAAAAATGAGAGCCACTAGATACAGAATAAATGTTTTACGATACAGAAAGGAGGCACAAATTAGCCCGTTACTAAATATAGCTGCGACTCAGAAATTTGAAAGGTCGGTGCCCCGTGGCACAGTTACAAATTGCTCAGTCCTTTGCAATATCCCACAAAACGTTGGGGCATCACAAGCGGTCCGCCTGCCTTTCGAATTCGACCGTCGGTAACGTTTCTGTTTTATTTGAAAATGTATTTAATTTATTAAAAACATGAAGATACTTAATTTAATTTTTAAAATTATTTAGTGTTACAATGTCAACGAGGGAAGTTCTAGGTAAAGCCTTTTACAGATTTTTATTATTACCTGTGCTTGCATTGAGAATTGAAATCATGATTTTCTTTTCCGAAAAAGTATATTTACCGAGCTACGTATTAGAGATCGGCGCGTGAGGGAGTATTCACTCACGTTCACGCTTGCTTTAATTATTCCCGTTCAATCACGCTCACATTCACGTTGTGACCCTCCACTCACGGCGTGACCCGTAGCTTTTATTTGAAAATTCATAGTCAGGTTTTAAACCAATAAAAGAATCGAATCAGAACTAAACAGATTCAAAAATAAAATATGTTTTACACGAGAAATAATTTACATGCTATGTTTCGTAATCATAATAATAAAATAAAGACAAATACATCAAAAGTGAGTATAATAACTTAGAACAAGAGACAAATACCGATTTCTAAAATTCCATGTTTGTAGACTTTCATGTGCACTTTATTGTTATTACCTCTGCTTGCATTGACTAATGAAATCATTATTTTCATTCCCAAAGACGTATATTAACCGAGCTACGAATTAGAGATGGGCGCGTGAGGGAGTATTCACTCACGTTGACGCACGTTTTATGCTTGCTTTAAACACTCCCGTTCACACACACCCACGTTCATGCACCTTCACGGTACGACGCTGCACTTACGGCGTGACGCGTTGCTTTTATTTGAAAATTCAAATTCATATTTTAAAGCAATTAAGGAAACAGAACAAAAAATTTTCGAAATGAAATATGTACATGATTTACATAATATGTTTCGTAATAATAATAATAATAAGCATAAAAATAAATGTATCAAAAGTGAGTATAACTTAGAACAAGAGATAAATACCGATTTCTAACAACTTTTTCTGCAATCATTTTAAAAGTCTTTACTTTTAAAATACCAAAATGTGTCATGGAGTTCACGTTTCTTTTACAGATACAAACATGTGTATGTTGCTAGGTGACACCTTTAGTTCCTCGGTTTAAAAATATAGGGTGTTTATATGAATTTGTGGTCTAATTAGCTGTTATCTTGTATATGTAGCGGATTCTACACGCACATTCTTAATTGCCATAACACTGTCATAATACGTAACTGCTTCTTGCAACTTCTTTTACCAGCAATAGCAACGAGCAAATTTTTGACGTTACGTTACCTATGTCTAACCTTATGGTGTAATGCATTACAATTCCAAACGACCACCCGTTACTTTTACTTCCTAGAAACTAAAGGTAAGTTCTACATGGTCACCTTGGAATACAGCTGTCCGAATGCTTTCTAAATGAGAAACGGCAAAAGCAATGGTGACTTGACTTCCTTTATTTGTACGAACAGCAGTCAAAAAAATGTTTCAATCATTTGGAATTTTGAATATTTTGTACATTTCTTAGTTGCAGAAAAATTCGTTACTATTTGGCGGGGAAACGGGAATCACACCTTAGAATTTTCACTCACGTTCACGGCCGATTTTCAAATATTAGCGTGATCCTATTATTTTTACGTCACGCGCCCATCCCTACTATAATACGTATTATCATAACTGCACTGGAATAACCCTTATATTAACAATGAAATTAAATAAGGCAGAACAGTTTTATTTCTACGTTTGAAGAAAAACTACGTTACAATTTCTTATCGTATCTAGCGATTAATGTAAAAGACTCAATAAGAATGTACATAACAAAAAGTATAGCCGTAACTTATTTATTTTCTTTGTTGTTTTGAATGGATGTTATTTTCGGTTAATATCTTAATTTATACTAAGCCACCACAGTTGACCTTGACTTGTAAGATGGTAGGAACTGAATTTCTACCACACTCTTGTGAAGGCCGTTGTATTGTGTATTTGGTTAATTTTGAAATATTTTCTAGATTTGAAGTGCTTGTACACATTTCAACTTCTGTAAACAGTTGCAAGTGTTGATTATATTAAACATATGAGTTTCAAATTTAAAATAAAGAATATATTAGACACTTCCATTCAATAAATAAATAAAAATAAGAAAGGCTTGATGTTTGCTGCAACTTAACTCCTATTGGCACCAAGCTTCATCCTAAAAGAATTTACTTCTTAGGTAGTGGTTGTAGGTTGTTAATGACAGCATTCGTAAATTCTTGAGAACTGCTTTGTCCCCCAATATCCTTCGTAAGTACTTTTCCTTCCTTCAAAACTTTATTCACGGAATTCCTAATCATATCACCATACACTGGCAAGTTAACGTGATTGAGCATGTTGGCAGAACATAGTAACATTGCAGTAGGATTTGCGAGGTTTTTGCCTACAGCTTCAGTATATGCATGCCTCGCGCCCTCGAAAAACAGAAAATGTATTTACAGAACTAAGATTAAAAAAAAACATACAGGTTCAAACAGTGCACAATTAGCAGAGTATGATGCACCAGCTACTACACCAGCGCCTCCTACCAGGCCTGAAGCTAAATTATCGACTATACTGCCATATAGGTTAGGCATCACCATTACATCAAATTGTTGTGGGTGAGACACCAGCTGCATGGTGCAATTGTCAACAATCATTCGTTCGAATGTTATTTTTGGATACAGCTTGGACATCTGCAAATAAACAATTAATACAAAGAATTTCCTGAATGTATATGTAGGCATAAGTAATGTGTGGAATATCAGCAATACCAATACATATTTATCTAGTTCTCTAATATACAGTAAATTAATTACCCCCCGAGATCAGACAAAACCTAATTGAATATCATTCAGAAAAATATAAATGGTACTGAATGCAGACATTACTTTGGTCAAACTTGAAAAAAGAACGTACCGCTACTCTCTAACATAAGCCAAAGTAATTTATGGAGAAAAATTTTTATTCGAACAAAATTCATCAACGATGGCAAAAAAGTTCCTTTTTTATAAAGTGTTATTTTGCGCCTTCGGTCTGAGGGTGTTCAGCTCGTAATTTTTCGGTTCTTGGACAGCCATATTTTGTGGTCCAAAACGGTTAAGCAGCTTTGAATTACGTACCCTATACTGAAGTTGCGGAAGTAATTTGTCACTCGGAACACTAATTACTCAGTTTATGTCGTTAGATACTTAGCTGCGGGTATGGTAACGTTCTAATTTAGAGATGAGTTGGTTAGACGGTACATCTGTTTGTCCGAAGTTTTTATTCTATTGGAATCCAATGCTACGTTTTATGGATGCAGCACATAGTAGTTTCTCCGCTACATATATTTCATATATTCTACATATACTACATATATATTAATATTTAGGAACTGGAACTGTTGGTTCAAATTGACGCTACTCATAGCATACTTAAATGCCATGCCAAAGTATTTCTGATTAACTAATGTAATATTATTAATAATAAAGGCTACCCCCTTGGTTTACACAATTCAACCGGTTCCGTAATTTGCTAAATATTGGCCTAATGACGTTTATAGCTATTGCAGTACGAAGGTTAGTGACTACCATGTTTAACAAATAGATTTATATAATTGGGACGGCCTTAATTGCTCAAAACCAGGGTGCATTGATGTCAATTTGACGTATTTGTCTTCTAATAAGGTAGGAATACAAATTAATGGCTTTCTCATTTTTTCAACCAACTAGAATATATATTATTGTCGCTATGGCATTACTTTTCAATTGAAATATCCATATACGTTCCACAAAAAATTATTAGAAAGTATTTTAATTTATTATAATAAAGCAAACTATTTGTTATGCGCTACATACTATAATCTGCATAAAGGAAAAGTGCTGGGTATTAGGGTGTACAAATAATTTAGACGGAATTGTTACCATGTTTATTTAATCTATATTGAAGTAAAATTACCTGTGTTACGCCAATGCACGCGCATCACGATAAAACATAACCTATAATTTAGTAGTATCAAGGAGTTAGTCATTACTACCAGAATTGCACATAGATTGTCTTATTGAAAAGTACTTTAGAGGGAGAGGGAACAATGATCTGTCTTTACACTGGTAAACGATAAATACGTCAAATTGGCATCAAGGCATTCTACTCAAAAACCAATTTGACACGTTGAAAATGAAAGACACGGCATAATTTACAAATTGCTTAATTTCAACCGGTTAGCTCACCAATAGCGATACTCTGTTTAAATTTCGAACCGATTTGTGGGAGATGCTTCTACTGAATCTGTTCGTTAAAAGCAGTGTAGCTACGTCATCAATGAAAACCAATTATATTGATGCTTACCTGTTCACAACTTCTCAAAAACAACCCATCGCCAAGCTTCATGATATTGGCTTTGTGTACTGCAGTAATTTTTTTTCTTTTATGTTTTGTTGCATAGTCAAAAGCAAATTTGGCAATTCTTTCGGATTTTCGTCTAGTGACTACTTTTAAGCATTCTACGACACCTTTGACGCTCTCATGCTCCAAAGCAGAATATTCTCCTTCAGTCTGTTCTCGGATAATAATACAGTCAACGTTTGAGTGCCTCGATCGAACTCCAGGCAGTGACTTCACATGCACTACGTTTGCATATAAGTCCAGTGCATTTCTAAGCTTCATGTTTAATGTCTGCAGCTCCCCTTTATGACCGTAGTCAGGATATGATACAACACCCTTCAGACAGACTTTATTTCTGGCAATGGAAGCTGCAACATCCTTTAATGGTGCACTCTGGGCAGGATTTACTTCTGAGAAAAAGTATGATTGGAAGTCCACAGGCACCTTAGCGGCGCTGTAAACTTCTTGTACAGCGCGAATCAATTCTGGACCCACACCATCTCCAGGGATTAAAGTGCAGTTTACACGGTAATCTGGACGAGTAGGTGCTGTAGCCTATTAACAAGCATTAATCATAATTATAATCACCTAGGAAATAAATGAGATAAGACGGTGCATGCCTATGGTCAATACTTCACATTGCTGGAATGGAGATGTTTTCCTCATTCGCTTTTTTGGGCTCCCACCGCCTAATAAGCGCTCAGTCTTCGTAATCTGTTGATTCTGTCTTTTCAATGTGGTATGGTCGTTAACGTACTATGTTATGTACGTAAGCGTCCCATATGAGCGATTATGAGATAATTATTTCCAAGTTTAGACGAAGAAAATTAATTTAAAAATTAGTCGGCGATTTTCCAATATCGTTAGCACCGACAATGTGATAATTGCTACTGGATATTAACATACGTTTTTTAGAAATATTTCCGAAGACTAAAGACCACATGTTCGGCAATCCACCGGTCGTACCTTTTCGCAATGCTGACGGGGTACTTACCTGTGGTAGCCCGTATACAAATCAACAACCACATTCAAAGAAATAGGACTGATCTCGCCCAAAAACTTTTCAATTCTTTGAGTTAATATTTCACACAAACTGGTTGCTTTGTCCTCGAATTGCCGTTATCTTTTTACCGTTTACTTAATTTTTCAACTTTCTTTCTTACAAGTGAGCGGATGGCGCAGTGGGCAAATGCTCGCCTCTCAGGCGGCCGGCCCGAATTTTCAAAATCGTACGCTCCCCGGCTACCACGCTAACATCTGTGGTAATCGTTAAACTCTAATGAGAGAACTCTTCCTCAATTTTGACGGGCAAGGCTAGCCACCTACCCGGCCTAAGGACAAAGAGGGCTCATAGAACTACTTTGTGGTTATAACAGGCCATTGGCCCACAATAAGAGGAAGAAGAAGAAGAAGAAGATGTTATTACAAAATCATGTTGTGTAGAAGTAGTAGCTATTTCATTTGTTTTAACATTTTGAAAGTAAACGTACAATTGTATTTGTTAGCCAACAAACTGAGAATTACGAATAAATAAAACAACGCTTAAAAATCGAAAACCTAAAACTATTTTTACAGTATATTTCATTTAACCTATCAAAAAATATTTTGTGTTATCTTGACTCACAAATACTGTATAAGTGATCACATTATATAGGTAAAGATGTTCATGTCGGACTAGAAATGTAAAAATTTTACCGCTACATTACGATTTTTACCGATTTCTACAATGTCATCCGTTGCTAGGGAGACACAGTTGCTGTCCTAAGATACAACTAGAATTTCTCCTATACAAAATTAATCGATGCATAAAATTTATTAGTTTATTTTATTTCTTTTGGATGAAAAGAGCTCCAGGATAAGATAAACCGTTATACAATATTCGACCGTTATAGGAGTTAACATGCTCACATGGACAACTGAGCTAGCTATCGCTCGCTTAGTTAATTTCCATGCTCGCGTGTTAATTCTATATAACGCTCTTATAATGTGGTATATAACCATTAGATATTAACGATACAAGTTTGATTATGAGAATCTTAAACAAACGAGGTTGATTGCTAAAACGAGGCGACGAGCATAGTTCTGCGACAATCAAACGAGTCTCGTTAAGTGCTAAGCAAACGTATAGTGTTCAATATTATATATTTATCAATAAATTCTTGTTAAATGTATTTTTATATAAAAAGAGTGCGATAATATCCATTACCGCACTCAGTGCGGTAATGCAGCTCTTAATGACACTAAAATTAATTTGGTTAATAGTCTATAACAAACCGATGAAGGTAAAAATCGTAAATCTACTATTTTTAAATGCCATGGAATACTGCTGAAATACCGTATGTATATATTATGTGAAACCTCTTTTACCTACCGGTGTAGAGGCTGATGAAATATAGTATGATCGAAAATTATTATGGTCTATTATGGCCATGGAATCATTCCTAATTTATGAATGCACCCATAAGTCACAAATTTCAAGTTTGACATGTAAGTATCAACTTAGTTGCATTAATAAATAGGGAACTTTGTCATATCCATACTAGATGAAATAGTTATTTTCATTACAAGCGTCGAAAGTAGCAAATATCGTGCGAGTGTTGATTAGACAAACGAGGGCGTAGCGAAGCGAAGCCCGAGTAGATCTAAAACACGAGCACAGATATTTGCACTTTCGGGCGAGTTATGAACACTATTTTTTAGACGACCACTCATAGTAAATTCTATTTTTAAGAATTGTTTTTATTTCGTTTGCAAAATTGATTGTTATATTATTATTGGTACAATTATAAAAAATTAGAGCTTGTTGGAAGCAGAGCAACGAATAAAGCAAAAGCGTCTGGATTATTTGAATCACGGTCTGCTGAATTGTGTGACAAACGTCAAAGTGACGTTTGTCACACAATTAAGCAGGCCGTGATTTGAATAACTTTGTGCCGTTACGATATGACTAGTGCGATATAATATCGTGCTAGTGTATGAAATTGTCAACTTTCTGTAGTAGGCTGCTGTCGCGATAATGTTACTTTCATATGTGGTCGTCTAAAAATAATTTTTGATCGTTCTTTATATTCGATTGAGGTTTAGAGCAAAGAACTAAAAATTTACATTAGTATATACACCGTTTCTTAAATTGCCGTATTTTTTAGGCATTTTTGTTTTTGCTGTTTACTTCCTCGCTTCGTCTAATAGACGAAGTATTGTAATCGGAAAAAATTACGTTCCGAGATTTCTTCAGATCCTCACGTTTCAGGGTTCCTATATGATGAAAAACTGGTTTTCTCTCCGTCTCTCTGTATCTCTGTCTGCCTGCCTGCCTGTTGCCGGTATAACTTAAAAACTGTTTGTTGGTGTAAAACAATATTTTGCATGCAGATTATATACCTAGCTGGCATGCAACCGAGAATATTTTGAACAAATATATTCAGGGTGAGCACTTTAAAAAATAAAATAACATAGTTTATTTTTGTTTTAGCTGAGAAATAGATAAAAGTAACAATGTGCACTAGTTTAAGCTCTACCCTCGGCGAAATAGGACCTAACAAATACAGGGTGAATGTTGGAAATGAGAAAAAAGAGTAAAAAATAAATGCATTCTGTTTAAGCCAGCCGCAACGCAATCTGTGGGGTTGCGGAATATTGCCAAACGTTTAAATGGCATTCGCTTTGGCCATAAAGGACAATTGAAAATTTAAATGATGCGGAGTACGCTATTTAAGATGAATGTAAGCATGATAATTCGAGAATGACATAGCCTGTCAAGACAATTTCTTTTCCAGTTTGTCTGGAATATTGATGCAAAGAACTGGAAAGCTCTTGGGCGACATCATTTGTATGTGTTTGTGCATTTGTATACGTTCTACGGGTAATAGATATTAAGCAATAGCGTAACTATCTCATCAGGGTGGCGTAGCGGCACATTGCCGGACTGCTGAGCCTGAAATCGCTAGTTCGAATATAGTTCGGGAAACTTTTTTAAGTTGTTGAAAGATGTGGATGCAAATTTATGCCATTTTTCAACTTTAAGACTGAATGCCACTTTAACAGCACGCTTTACCTCATTCGCATTCTCTTCTAAAAGTATTGGTAAACCGCAGACTCGTTTTTAAACCAATTTCCTCCGTTTCGGTTTTGCAATAATTAGTTTTCGTCTCTTTTGCTCATTGTATTTAGTCGAATTCGTCGCAGATATGGCACGATCATATGATTATATACAGATTGGTGGTGGTTAATGTGGACATAGGCACTCAAATAAATTAGAATACAGTGTATGGGCGTTGTATGCGTTAGATAGAAATAGACATATATGATTTAAAATCTAATATCCTAGGATTCACTGTTTTCTAAAAACAAAACACCTTGATTCTGGGGATACTAGATGTTAATCGCATATAAGTCTGTTTCTGTCTAACGCATACAAATCTCATAAACTGTATTTTAGCACATTTGACTGCCTATGTTCGTATTCTGTATATTAGCACACAATATGATAATGATCACACTACTCTGAAAGCACATTTTCAACAGATTACGAAGGCTAAATGGGCTAAAAGCAGCGACCACTTCAAAAACCACATGGCAATAACGAAATTCACTAATGTTTCTTATTAATTCGTCTATAACAATAACTTTCCTACAGTTCGACTAATAAACTTTTAGATACATATGTCACGTATAATGTAGTAATAAAATTAATGAAATTTGTAAACCAGGTGATTAGAACTTTAGGGAGAAGGAGTTTGATATACTGAAGTGGTTCCTAATGAATACTTTAAGTTATTCTTTTTAACATAGAATTTCGGGTTAAACCGCGTAGTATTTATACATGAACACCCAGGATGTTCTGGCTTAATGTGCCTTGCAACTTGTGAAGTCGAGCAAAAACCGGCGCGATGGTCATACTCTTTGGAGGCTCGTGTTGTTTGAGTATCTTGAGAACGAGGATACTTAGGCAGATTTGGCCGTTTTGCTGTTTGTGCATCCATATTCACTAATGTTTCGCAAGACCTTGCAGCTTGCATCATCAGAGTGAAAGTCGCACTAAGAATCGAAGGGAAGAAGGTTCATTGTTATTTCAATTCCCTCAACTGAGGGCGGACTGCTATAGGAACTTTCCGTCCCTCTTCAGCCAAGAACGAGCAATATATGATGGGTGAGAGAAAGGAGGGGTGGAGAATGGAAGAGAAGCCAGGAAAGGTGGAGAAGTACTGCCCCGGCATTCGCCTCAGAAAAAGTACTCTGTTGATTCAGGAAAACCACCTAAAAACCTGAATCAGAGCAGACGGTCAGGGGAATCGAACCCGCGACCTCCAGAATGCCAAGAAGATGTGATAACCACTACTCTACAGAGCTCGGTAAGAACCGAAGGCCGATGTGGAGCTATTTATAGTCCTCCGTGCTAGGCGCGCTGAGTGGCGTAACGCTGGTTGGTCATCCGAGTGCAACGTAACCCGTGGAGCGTGGCCGTATAACGCACAGTGGTTGTAATGCTTTAGATCGTGTATCACAGGGGTCCACGTTTTACTAAGCTTAAAGCTATCTTCCCTGTTGATATATCAACACCAAACAGTATGACCATTGCGCGGGTTTTTGCTCGACTTCACAGGGTGCAAAGCACATTAAGCCAGAAAATGCTGGGTGTTCATATACAAGTACTACGCGGTCTAAACCGAAATTCTATGTTAAGAAGAATAATTCGAGTAACCGTGAAAGCCTTAAACAGTATACTTTAAGTTAGTTGCAAAAGTTGTAGTAGGAGATTAAATTTGAGACAGCTTGATTGCGAAAACTTTTTCACTGCTTTCAGAAAATTTGCAGTATTATACATTTGCTATAATATCTAAGTACTATCTACTTATAATGTATCAAGTAAATCATTAAACATATGGTATTCGTAAAATTTTGCCCCATGCATTCCAGATCGACTTCCACTATCTATAGGCGCTTTCCTTTCATCCATGGGAGCAGCTCGGAGCGGCTCCAAACTCTCGCGCACCTCGTTCCTTTCACAAGGGCGTTTAACCTCGGAGTCGCTCTGGGCTTATTTCCCCTTTCCTCTCAAGGACCAGCTCGTTGGTCGGAGTGCGAAGCCACAGCCAGCCAGCATGGCATACTTTTAATTTTTAAACGGCGTGAAGGCGAAATCATTTGAGGTTAGGTGCAACTTCTCCCTGGTTTTAGGTGCTGTGCTAAATTTTTTGAAGAAAAAATGTCATCATTGAAATAAAGCCTCATCTTTGCGCATGAAAAGAACTTTTAGCTATAGGAATGTTAATTTTTTTGTAATTGTTAGGATTTTGAATTTGTTAAATTTTATATAACTAAGTTATTAATTAAGCATTTTATTAAACGCTTACCATTCCTACATCTAAATTTGTTTCATTTTCTAAAGCAGTTGCTATTAGGAAAACAAAGACTGATAGAAGAAGACAATTCACTTGTGATATTGTAGTAAAATAGTGGGTGCATAAATTTAATTTTTCAGTATACTATAAGTTCTTAAAGTGTTGGAATATTTTTGGTTATAATAAAAAATGAAAATGAATTTCAGCGAGTTTTTGTTACTGTTCAGCACCAAACAAAAATTTCTCAAAATAACGTTTTAAGGTTATGTGCCTGTTTAAAACTTTTGGCGCGCGCTAGATGTGCGCTATGCCCCTAAATCGCGTTCCATTCACGAGCAGCACCGAGCGACTCGGGCTTCTAGCCGTCGGGGTTTGATGCACGCGAAAGGAAAGCAGCTTATTAGTGAACTATTTTATTTCTTCTAAATAATGTACACCCCTGACTTAAATTGAGCAACAGTAATTGAGTTATCTACTTACGCTTGTAACAGCAGTGGTGTAGATGTTTCTGACTGCCACATTAGGAGGAATCTGAAAAATGTTAGATCATACTACTTCTTCAAAACTAAGTACAAGGAAGTATACCTGAAGTAATGTTCCAAGTACATTTCTGCATATTAGAGACATGTTTTTGATGTATATGCTGTGACGTTTAAAAAATAATTTTGGTAACGATAAAAAACACTACTACTGTTATTCAAGCAACGCAGTCTATAGTCTGTTTTTTACTTTATGATTCAGAGCAGGCTTTGTTTTTGCATTTTTGTAACAGTGTAGATAGTTGGTTACAACGAAAAAACACTAGTAATGTCAAAAACGTATTACAACTGTCAATGTGTTATCTTATAAGCTCTATAATACATAATGAAAGCTACAATTACTGAACCATTAACATTAAATAAGGTATTGCTTTATCTTAAGAAATTTTATTTAAACATGGTTATCTAACTGTACAGAAACGCCATAAAATTTCTATATGTTCTAATGTGGAAATATATTATTAAAAACTTGCTGATGACTTTTGTTTGCAAATCTGTGTTGTAGAAGTTATTATTTATGTTAAACATATAAGAGAGATTAACTGTTTTTTCAACATTGCTTAAAAATGCCACCTTTCATACACTTATGATAGTAGCTGTCATTATTGTCCGAACCCAACAGTAAGTCACACCCTGGTAAAATCCTGATGTGCATCCTGCATGCAAAATAGTATATCTCTTTCTCTCCGTCTTAACTTTAGATGAATTACTTTTCAAGTCTGTGTCGGTGGTCTACCTATGCAGACTGGTGCATTGCGAAATATTCAGTTTTATCCAAAAACCGGAACATACATTTTTCACTAGAATTTCGAAATTGTAAATATTTCTTTAAAGAAGTAGTCTTCGCCGAAATTACATGATTCTTCTCACAAACCAATTTTCTTCCATTCACAATTTTGTATTTATATCTCATATTTTTTAATGTGTAGTATAATTTTAAACGAGTCCTGATATAATTTAGTTTCTTAATATCCTCCCTGAAACTATAGTCCTCCCAAGTTAAAAATTATTTTTCCTTTTTCATATTGTCATTCTGTTGTTGCTGGAGTTGTGATTTTGCTTCATTTAGAATATTAAACAGAGTTGCATTCAAAATCTAACATAATAACAAATTGTAAGAAATTTTTTAATGGTTTAATTATTAATACTTACATCAAGGATTTGACCAACTCTTCCAATGATGGCTGTTTTACTAAATTTACCTCGGCAGTTGTCAGCTCCAAGAAGCCCCTTAGCATAGGTTAGCTTAAGGATAGTTTAAGGTAGTATTAGTTCTAGTATGCACAATGGGCCCGGAAAGTGGCCTAAGTGCTGTAGAACGTACAATCCACAATCCACTAAATTTACCATTGATATCTTTTATATTAGTAAAACAGCGTTTTATAGCTACTTTAGCTGTACTATTAATGCTGCTTTTTCGTGGCATTTTATTAAACGTTATTGAAGTGTCAACGTGACAATCTCGGGGACCTTGATTTTGACGTTAGGTATATTTTGTAACTAAACTGTTGTACACTGCTAAAACAATATAAATGCAAGGCCTGCTCTGAATCATAAAGCAAAAAAAACAGACTATAATATAAATTACCACGGCCTGCTAAATTGTGTGACAAACGTCATAAAGTGACGTTTATCAAACAATTCAGCAGGCCGTGTAAATTACTATCGCGTGTGGGACCCTAGATAAATTATGTGGGACTTTGTCAAATCGATGGATATGAAGTGTAAATCGAGAAGAAATGACATTTTTACCTAAATACAAATTTTTGTATTTTTAAATGGCACTTAATATTCGAGCATTAGAGAAAGTAATATAAAAAGAGCGATGATGAAAAATATATACCTTCTCTGTTCTACTGGAACAGCAAGAAATGGTATACGGGTCACTATTATGTATGGAACCAAAGCTGCCCTGGTCAAATGGTTTGACATATGCGTTTCATATTTGGTATATTAGTCCAGTCACTATGTCCAAAAATAAGGCCTTTGCTGGAAAGTGAAGGGAAATTTGAAATTTCTTTTTTGGGGTGTTTGGGGGGTCTAGCAAAGCTTAACTTCAAGTTGTCGACCAAGATTTCCTATGTGCTATTTCCGCCATCTTGATAAATGAGTGCGTTTGATTTTTTGCGATAAATAGGTTCCCGTTAACACTACGTAAAAATAATGTAGACATCTTTTTTAGAATTTTGAATGCTCTACAATTTATGTTCTATTACTTTTTCGCGTACGAGCGATATTTGTCGAGATATCGAACGCGAAAGGGGAGCGTGAAAGGGTCGAGATTTTTTTCCGAGCTTCTGGGCTTGTGTCGCATTTCTCTTTCTATTTAGCGAAAAAGTAGCCATTATCAGACTTGTAGAGGTTGCAAATAGCTTCAATTTGACCTATTATAAATTGATATGCGACTAAAATTACGACTTGTAGAGCAGGCCAAAGTTGTCAAGTCGGCGCTTAATTTTTATTTCATGTATCGTACTACTACATAAATGGCATAATAAACTTCATTGCATTATGAGAATCGTTAAATTTCAAGTGGCCAGTACGTAAATTGTTATTTTTGACGTTTCTGCTATAGAACATCGGTTTAGAAATAAATATTTTGTAAACGTGTAATTTCTTGAGATTACAATGGGCGATTGTTTCATATGTAAAACACATTTGATGGGAGACGTTTACGTGGCCAAAGTGAAAGCTGTGAAAACTCTTTTAGCGGCGAGCGTGAAGAGGGGACACGATAAACATCGGTCTATGTTGGAAAGAGTGGATAATGTAAGTGTGCATAGAGCATGCTACAAGAACTATTGCAATGAAAGACTAGCCTCGATCGCTTCTCGACGAAGTCAATCTGCAACAGAAGAACCCGAAAAACAACCGAAGTGTGAACCTTTATTTGATTTTAAAAATAATGATAATGATTTAAAATTTACTAAACATATTTCAAATGTCTGCAAAAATCATATAGTTCCTTGAAACTTATTATTTATCAAATCGACAATTTTTAAGTGTTTTGATTATTGTGCCGTTGTTTATGATTCACATTTAAGTAGCTTTAATATTGCTAGAATTCAGAAAATTCAGAAATTATGTTTACGCCTCATATTTGGAATACGAATATATGAAAGAATTCCTTATAAGCTGAAAGATTCAAACTGGCTTAATATGAAAGAAAGGCGCTTCTTTCATTCTGAATGTCTTTTCCTCAAGATCATTTTGAGTAAATCACCGAGTTACTTATACAACAAAATAAAGTTTAGAACCGACGTACATGCTGACTCCACCTCAACATAAGTCAAAATTTTTCAAGAGATCGTTTTCTTACAGAATAACTAAATGCTATAATTCGTTACCAAATGTAGTAAAAGGCTATTGTACGTCAAAATTTAAAAAAGCTATTTTTCAAAATTTTATGGATAAACATCAATGAATTAATTATTAGGGTCAAAATAACACACTTAGTAAATTGCTATATCACTAAACACCGCCATAGCTGTTTTGTGCGTAATATTTCGCCTGGCGCCAAAGCGTAGATAGTTGGATTTTTTTTTCTTTTCTTTCTGTTTTTCACCGGGTTAAGTGGAAGAACAGCGGATAGATCTGTTTTTCTATCAAGTTGAACTTCGCCCAAGACTATATTACGTTTTAGTCAAGACTTTTTCTGTGTAATTTTGTAATAATTTAATAAAGACGTTTATTATTATTATTATTATTATTAATATACAATCATATAATGCAGTATACTATCTACTTGATGAAATGTAATGATTACAATAATTCAATGAAGTTTGTTATGTCATCTACGTAATATTACGATACATGAAATAAAAATTACGCGCCAGCTTGACAACTTTGGCCCGCTCTACAAGTCGTAATTTTAGTCGCATATCAATTTATAATAGGTCAAATTGAAGCTATTTTCAACCTCTACAAATTTGATAATGGCTACTTTTTCGCTAAATAGAAAGAGAAATGCGACACAAACACAGAAGCTCAAAAAAAAAAATCTTGACCCTTTCACGCTCTCCTTTCGCGTTTGATATCTCGACAAATATCGCTCCTACGCGAAAAAGTAATAGAACATAAATTGTAGAACATTCAAAATTCTTACATTATTTTTATGTAGTGTTAACGGGAACCGATTTATCACAAAAAATCAAACGCACTCATTTATCAAGATAGCGGAAATAGCACATAGGAAATTTTGGTCGACAACTTGAAGTTAAGCTTTGCTGGACCTCACCAATACCCCAAAAAAGAAATTTCAAATTTCCCTTCACTTTCAAGCAAAAATGACATAGTGACTGGACTATATGTTCATTTGCGGTTATTTTTTTGAAGTAAAAAAATGTAATTTATATGGTTTTTAAGTGCGGTCGCCATATTGATTTTTTTTAAATAGCAACTTAGGCTGTGTGATACATCAATAGACGGCTTATTGTTTTTTTTCAGAAATATTACACACATACATGGGTACATAAGAAAACAACGCAGATAAATCAAAACACATTTGAGGAATGCTTAATTCGTCGCTCCACATTTAGAGAACTCTAGTAACCATTGCATTAACAAAACGTCATAAATAAACAAAACACAAACAGTAATTAAAATTTAGGATAAGTAATAACATTTATAAAATAAAAATGATAACAACACCATTATTAATTAACAGTAGTTAAGAGAGGAGATGTTCAAATTGCTGCCCATTTACTTCTTGGCAATAATTAATGCGCTTTTTAAAATTGTCTAAAGGGTCGCGCAAAGAATTGCTAGATATAGCAGACATTTCAGCACGAATAGGATTTTTCAATTCTTCTAAATTGTCAGCTCTATTTAAATAAAAGCGATTTTTTAAATAGCCCCACAAAAATAATTTAAAAAAGACAAATCTGGTGACCTATCGGGCCACCCCACGGTTCCTCTTTTCCTGATCCAAAACCGATGAAAAATGTCGCATCCTGCTGAAATCAGATGTTTTCGTTGACTGCATTTGGGTTATTATGACTTGGAAAAAGTTCTTCCAGCAGCATTTGAAGATATCTCTCTGACGTAAGGTTGCCCAGCCCCTGCGTTAACTTTCTGGCCTCGCTGGGTGTGAACTTCTTCCATCCAATGGGGGTTGGTGTCAGACCAGTATCTTCAGTGCTTGTTTACAGATCCATTCAAATAAAAAGTAGCTTCATCCAAGAATACAACTGAATTGGCAAAATTGTCATTTTCACAAATAACTTCCATTGCCGACTCACAAAACTCAAACCCTCTGCCAATTCCTGTACCTACTCAATGTACGTTGTAAAAGTAAAACTTGGTCTACCAGATTTTGGGATGATCTTTTGAGGTTCCACTTTCAATAAATCTTTCTACTAATTGGATTCCGACCGAGATGTGCCGTAATAAATAAATGACGTACCTCCTCGTGTGTTCGTCTTCTGTCACCGTAGCCAATCATCATGAGAATCTCTATCCGTTCTCCTTCTGACAAACGATCCATATTGCAGAATTTTAAGGATTATTTGCCAAACAATACAACTAAAGGAAGAATTAACAATGTGTGGTGTTTATTTTTCACCTATTAAGCTTTCACTACTTGTTTTTGTTTGTGTTATGTTTATTTATGACGTTTTGTTAATGCAATGGTTACTAGATTTCACAAAATTGGCAGCGACGAATGAAGGATTCCTAAATTTTTTTAAATGTATGTGTGTTATTTTCATATATACATCTGAAAAAAGAAAAAAATAAGCTTTATATTGATGTACCACACAGCCCAGGTTGCTATTTAAAAAAAATTAATATGAAAACCGCACTTAAAAACTACATAAAAAAATTCAACAGCTATCAATTTAGAGAGAATTCAAATTACATATCTATTCCATACATACCTAAATTATCACAAAAGTTAAATAGAATTTTAGAAAGATATAAAATTAAGGTTTCTTTCAAAAATAATAATACCATTGGAAAACAATTCCTTAATAATTTAAAAGATAAAACTGAAATTCAATCAGAATCAAATATCGTCTATCAAATCAAATGCAACGACTGTGATGCTAATGATATTGGTCAAACTAAATAGTATCTTAAGAAAGAATATCATAACATAAAATATCTCTAAAACGAAAAATTTAACTCCAAATAAACCAAATACCGCTTTATCTGATCACGCAGTTGACAATTACCACAACTTTGATGTTAATTCCCCTAAAATATTACAAAGTGAATCAAACTCTAAGTAAACTTATTGGCTATGAAATGATAGCAATAAGACAAAATTCAAAATAAATTAATTACAAAACCAATATAGAAAATCTATATTCAATTTATTATAATCTTCTCTAAAATGAAATTAATTTAATTTAATATTTGTGTCTTTAACTTTATTTGAATTATTTTGAATCAAAATATTTTTTGGCCCTTACTTTGAAAATATATTCATACCCAATATATCTAACTTCAACGACAGCTGTTTATTGCATATAATTTCTTATATAAAGAAATATGTTTTTAAACTTCAGAATATGCAAAATAACCTCAAATTGACATACACCAAATATGAAACGCATATCCCAAACCCCTGTACCAGGGCAGCTTTGGTACCATACATAATAGCGACCCTGTATATCTCACGAATTAGATATATTAGTATATTATTTTATTAGGGCCGACAGAAACATCAGCCGCAGTGTTAAAATAAAACTCGTACAAACCATGGTGTTCCCAGTTTTCCTATACGCAGCGGAAACATGGACCGTGCGCGAGGCTGACAGACGAAGGATTGATGCCTTCGAGATGTATTGTTGGCGCAGAATGCTCCGTATTCCCTGGACAGCGCGAAGAACAAACGCATCAGTGCTAGACGAAATAAAACCACCTCAAAGACTCTCCGGTATCGTCTATGCGAGAATACTTCAATTCCTGGGCCATATTGCTCGCCGTCAAGATAATATGGAGAAGACCATCGTCCAGGGAAAACCATGCGGTAAACGGCGAAGAGGAAGATCTCCTCTGAGGTGGTCAGACATAACAAAAAGAGTGCTACACGAATCACTTGGCAGCGCTATGGAAATGGCCCAGCACAGGGAAACCTGGAAAGCACTAGTAAAGGGTAGTGTTCATACATTGAATGTATAAATGATGCTGAATCACAACACATCAGTAATGATGTCATGATTAATGATGATGATATCTCACGAATTAGATATATTAGTATATTATTTTATTAGGATTAAAAGTGGCACTTTGACTAGCAACTATGTTTGCATTTGCAAGGCGAAGTCAAACAGTGTCACTTTTAATCCGAATAATACATACTATTTTCCAGCTCTTCCTGCGCGGCTTTCAGCTCTTCCTGCGCGGCTTTCAGCTCTTCCTTGAGTTCATCTTTAAGATCCTCTTGCGCGGTTTTCAGGTCGGCGCACACTTCAAAGCTAGATTCGATCTGCCTGCCTTCCCGCTGCGCTGGCTTATATATATCGCCGGGTGATTCATTCCGGAAGCGTCGAGATCTCACTTGATTCTTCCAGCAACGCTGACGTGTCGCTCGCATTAATCACCAAGGTCGTTCTCGAATGATCTGGAAGCTGACTCATCTGTCTGCATGCGATCCGCTTCGAAGGTCGTTACAATGCTATACAACATTAAAGGGCTTGTCTGAAAAGCGGTTTGGAACTTGTCAAATTAGGACATAAAGCGACAGTTGTATTAATTAAAATTACCTGCTTTTTGAATTAATATTACACATAATCCAGGCATGAAAATAAGTGAATTGAAGAAAAAATTTGGACTATGCAAACATTTTTTTTATTTGCTTCGGACATAGATAAATATGAAATCCCTAAAGGCCGCTTTACATTTAAGCAAGACCGGTGCAATGCAATGCAAGATGAAGAATTGCATGTAAAAGTTAATATTGCTTGTCACTTTACATTTATGCAAGTCAGGTGCAATACATGACGTTTGTAAACAAGACTACCAACTACCAATACATAAAAGTGCATATCATTTTGATAACAATTACAATAAAATTTGCAGTAATACGTACGTGGTCATTTTAATTTTATATTAACAGTGGTTTTAGCACGTGTTTTAAGTTGTTTATCAAATTCTATAAGTGAAAGGTTAGTTCACTGCTACTTTCAATTTGAATGGTTGGTAACAAACTTTTTTACTAAAAAAGTTACTAGAATTGCATGCGACTTGCAACCAAATTAGAACCGGCTCTAATCGTTTCGTCTTGCATCTACTGATTGTAAATATTGCCTTGACGCATGCGCTCACTACCATTTTTGTCTTGCTTTGCATTGCATTGCAAAAGAATTGCTTAATGTAAAGCGGCCTTAAACAATAACTGAGAAATATTGACGGCATAATTTGTTTAAAAAACAAACAAACAAATTGGAGTAACTTTTTATGTTTTTTTGTAAATATCTCGGAATCAACAACTACAATTAATTAAAAAAAAAATTTCCTTATTAAATTCTCTACAAAAAAATGTACTTACATTTTTCCTTGTTTGAGCGATACCTTAGGCAGTACAGCCACGCAACGCAAATTACCGTGCGATTTGCAACATACTGCTATGCACTACACTAGCTCCGGTGAAATCGGCATGACTTTTCAGTTTTTATTATGGTAAACAAGATTCTGCAGCTGCCGATGTTTTATATCTGGCCCCTTCATGTCCCTTTCAGGTCATAAAAATTTGATTTAATGTTGGACTAAATCTGTGCTCAATAAATATAGCATGGACAAAAATTATTTTCATCTAGTATAGCCATGGTGCATAGAATACAAGGTGTAACGTTCCGCAGAATGGATGCATTATGGGCGGATCTCAAATTCAACCAATAAGAAATGGGCCCACAAAGGGCACGATTGGTAGTACTGAAGTGTATTGTTGAAGACGCTGTCGATGTCAAATGCTAGGTTAGGTTTTGCGTCACTTGGTGTCAGACTGACGAAAAACTTAACCTGCTAACCTTGAATTTGGCATCGACTAACAGTGCCGGCAACAATATACGATCGTGGCCATGGTTACACCATGATGGATTTCCTGACTAGGCGCATTGGGGATTGGTTGATATCTCACCTCTACTTTCTGAACGACTGCGCATCTCCGGGAACGTTTCACCTTGTATTCTTTACACCATGGTATAGCTATGGAATAGTTCCTAATTTATGAACAGAACTATAAGTCACTTAAAAATCAAATGTCTAGTTTGACATTTAAGTAAAGTATTGGTACGTTTTTACGTTTCGGGCTATTTAAAAATTATACGCCGCTTCTTGGACATGCATTTATTTACGATTTATCTTAACTATTTACAAACACAAGAACTATTAAGGCGGAACACAAATTATTTATAACTACAGGAACTATTTCTAACACCGAATACACTTATTTATTTATACACTACTTAACATGAATGATTTATATGGTTATATTTATGTTATACACGCGTTATTTATATCGCTAGAGTTATGTACACACGAGTCTATTTATATTGCAGCTTACGCGCTTCGAGTTGGATGAGAACTGTGGTTTTTCCCGCTGCACCGGTTTATATATTGCCGGATAATTCTTTCTGGAAAACGTCTCGACCATTCCGGCAACGCTGACGTGTCACGCGTATTAATCGCCGAGGCCGCTGACTCATCCGTCGCACCCGGCTCCAAGGTCGTTTCTCGAATATTCAGGCCAATGACTCACGCGTCTGCAACGGCCTGATCCCAAGGTCGTTACAGTATGATAAAATTATTTTCATCTAGTATGGCCATGGAATAGTTCTTAATTTATGAATGCAACTACATTTATACTTAAAAGTCAAACTTGAATTGCTTAGCGAAGCTGAAGATCATCATTCAACGATTAAAAAGAAAAGACGAATGAATGATTAACATGAAAACGCATTGAAGCATTTGAATTTTTTAAAATAAATAACTAATTAAACTATGTATCTTCTTTTGAATTATTTAACAAAATCGCTCCATAACCTCGCTCTAAAAATCATTTCTTTACGATGTGTGTAACTTAGGCATATGGTATCTTCTATAAATTCTATATAAATTCTGCTCTACATTAGTAGCATAGGAGATCATTTCACATGCTTAAAACAAAATCAAACATATTATTTTCAGAAAGTTAAAAAAACATTGTTAAACAAAAAATTAAACATTTACCAATTGTTTTTCATTAAACATTCATAATAAAAACTGAAAAGTAACGCTGATTTCACCGGAGCTAGCGCAGTACATAGCAATATGCGACAAGTCGCACGGTAATTTGCATTGCTTGGCTGTACTGTCTAAGGTATCGCCCAAACAAGAAAAAATGTAAATACATTGTTTGTAGAGAATTTAATAAGAAACAAATTTAAAAAAAATTAATTGCAATTGTTGTTCCCAAGATATTCACAAAAAAACAGTCACTTCAATTTGTTTAAAGAAATTATTCCGTCAATATTTCTGTCATTTTTTAGGAACTTCATATTTAGCCATGTCAAAAGCGAATAAAAAAAAGTTTTTGCATGGTCCAAATTTTTTCCTCTAAATAACCCCTGAAGCCTGGACTAACATTACAGCTTACAGAACGCCATCATTCGAAAGTGATGTAAAGCTGTGGGTCCCATGTTACTACGATGTGTAGCATGTAAAAGATCCCCTGCTAGGGTTGAAACTCCTTCGTCTCGGCAAATTTCTAAGTAGACCATATGATCAAAGCAGTTGGAGTTTAAGATACCTGGTACTCAGAACCGTAACTAGGTATAGGCCGAGTAGGCCCCCGCCTGAAAAAAGAATTCCTCTCATACTAATAAAAAAAAAACAAGTGGGCGATTTTACAAACATATTAATTTGTAATATTAACGATTTTAGTCTAGATAATGCTATACATTTTTTCGCATTGTTAAAACTGACTAATACAGCAGTGACAACAAACTACCTTACATTTTAAACAACTCTTGGAACGGGCTCACTGATTGCACATATTACATATAAATTACATTCACTGCTCTGGGCTCATCTCTGGTACAGTGGCCCATTGTAACAATCAGCAGAACACCACAGATCGATTTTGAGAGTTTACTTTTTCCACTAATATAGCATTTTTCTCTATAATCACTTGCCGCTAGAATTTGTCCAATTTAAGACACTTCTGCGACCCTACACGAAAGCAGATTTTATAAAAAAAAAAGATGATCTAAATCGGCATAATGCAAGGCTCATACTAGGTGCCGACAAAAAAAGTTTCACGTTTTAAATATGATATTGATTACTACAAGACACGTGGCAGTATGGCTGCGAGTACAGAACCTTATTCTACGTTCATATGTTACTACGCATAATAATATGTAATTATTATTTGCTCATACTGTATTATTATAACATATTGACATGTCTTTACTACCTTTTGAGAACACCACATAGGTGGTCTCATTTCAATTAAAATAATTTTTGCATTTTTAAAATTGACTAGTACATAAAAAAGTTACCAAAGAAGATGTTTTCAACGTCTTTAATACAGAAAGCTTGCTGCAAGGAAAAAACTTTTGCTAGATTGAATTATGATAAAAGGGTCTTTAAAACTATCTAAGAAATAAGTAAAAAATAGCTCAAAGCTGTTAATAATACTGAAACACTTAGTAATGCGAATTATACGAATTTGGAAATCTAAAAAAACATTGTATGGATTCGAACTCGTGTTCACTGAATACTTATGCTTATCGTTGTGTTATAAATGTGTCAGGTCATTTTGGTATTTTAATTAGCCACCTAGGCTTTAGGGCAGCGTGCCCGTATGCTAAACCCTTTTAGTTATTTATTTGGCTCCATCACCTAATTCCATAATAATGATTTTGCACATATTTGGCCCCAAACGCAGTATTTCTCGTCAGTTGGAGCACCCCTTTGCTGGTACTTTGGCAGCCGGGTGTTATCGCTCGCAAGAATTCCGAACCTTCTAGAAATCACGCCGTTGAGGCGCCTCGCCATTGGCTTTCTTTGTTACCGGAATTTATTTGTTTTATGGAGCGCATCGGCATTGGCTGTCGAGAGTCACGTGGTAACGCCGTTTTGGCTCACGCCACTGCAGGGGTCGTAACACTGCTTGCTTGGGCATTCAGTCGAGGGCCGTTGATCGAAGAAGTCGCAGAGTGTGCCGTTTTGCGGCGTTCCCGCCATTGGCGGGGACGCCAGCCTGTTTTTCCCGTCTCGTGCTGTTTAAGCGAAGGTTGTGTAAATTGCCGTTGTTTGTTAGTACCGTTGCTGTGAAAGCCTTCCTATGTCCCGTGCTGTTTCAGCGAATATGCGATAAACTGTTTCGCCTTTAAGAGGTCGCGTGTGATTGTGCGAGTGGCAAGTCTTTACGTCAAAGCGTGGGTGTGTGATGGGCTTCACGGGGCCAGTTCTGCGTTTGTGAGAAAGGGGGCTTTCCCTTTTCTACTCGCTGTTTTCGAGGATCTTTCTAGGCAGGACGAAGTAGGCCTCTTTGCCGCCGTAAGTGTGCTCTCATGAGAGCGTCCTAACGCCGCCATCTTGGCGGATTCCAGCCCGTTTACCCCTAATGCCGTGTTTTGGCGATTGAGCTGCCACAGACTGCCGCCTTCTACCAACTGACTGCACGCAACTCTCATAGACCGTCTACGGACTAAGGTATTTGTAATTACAACCATTTAAACATATTAACTGTTGCTTGTGCGAGCGGTGGTGCTCTTGTACTCAACTTTGTGTGGGCGGATGCATGCCCCCTTGCCTGCTTGTCGCGGCTTTTAATGCCGGTTTGAGGCCACCATGCTTCACGACGCTACTTTCGTAGCCTACTAGTAAGTTCATGTGCGCGAGTTTCGCGTCTCATTGCCTAAATAGCTAAAGAACTCTGCGCCTATGTTTTGGTGTTACGTTTGTGCTAACTTTTAATTCAGTAACGTTAGGTGCGCGAGCTTCGCTATATTGTACCGATTAATACCTAAATGGAATCAACGCCTCGCCGTGCTGAGCCTGGCGCGCCCTAATCTGTTAGAGCTCTTTGTTTATGTTTGCGAGGGCTTTGTGCTTTGCTTATCAGGTGTTAACCGCAGCCAACGACTGCGTGGGCGACGTAGCAGGGGCTGGCAACTATTCCAAATTCGCATGCTTTAGTGAGGCTATGTTAGCCCCTCTTCCTGGTCAAATATTGCAGTCACGCTGCCCCGCTGCCTAACGAGTTAGGCCTTCAATTATTTCGTCGCGCATTTGTGCGGCGTCGTGCTTTGCTGCTAGCTACACTGCTCCCGTTGCCTTTGCAGGTCGGCGTCTGTTATCGCGCACTAACGCGCCCTTTTCCGGAGGGCGTATTTCTAAACTGTACTCTAATATGTAAAGTGTCGAGCCCACTGCGGCCGGCCACCCATAGTGTGTTGTTTACTAGCATAGCGCGTCCATCAGCTGGTGCTTAACGTAAGAAGTAACATAAGCTTGGCGGCACGATTTGCTGCCCAGATGTAGTTATCGACCAATAGACGCATATTTAATTAAGGGACGTATTATTCCTATTCGACCTGTGCATGCTTTGTTTCAGATAGCGCCTTTTACAGTGTAAAGATTGGTGTACGGCGAGACGTGAGAGATCAGAGCGTGCAGGTAGGTCCAGTGGTTGCGCAGTCTCGGCCAAAGAGTCCCAATATTACCATTCCAGTATTTGCGATCACGAAATTGTTATTTGAGCTTGCAGCTCATGAGAATTCTTATCGACGGAGTATCTTGAATACTTCGCTCCCGTTTAACCGCCCAGGCCCGGTTATTCGGGATAAGACAGGCTTGGTGGCGCCCTCATAATTTTGACGTACCCTATATATATATCTCCACACGCTTGCCCAGAACGTACCGTGTGACTCACGCCCGACTCCCTGAGCGTTCCAGCCGTGGCCTTTAGCCTGTTTCTAGCGAATCTCAGGGCAAGTGTGCCAGTTTTCCAGGACTGATTCCGTGGTGCGATGCTCACCTTGGGTGGGTGTCGTAAAGTTGTTTTAATACCGTAACAAATGATCCAGCGGAGTTCTGATTTTGGGCGAAATACACCCGGTCGGTGCCGATGATGGTGACTCAGAGATGCAGGTACACCACATGTTTATATACCTATAGGGATTTGTAAAATGTACTGACTACATAATAATATGTACTCTTTACTTCCCTCTTTTAAAAGACGAAGGAAGTATTGTAATATGGAAAAAATCACTTTCCAAGATATCTTCAGATCTGCACGTTTCAGGGTCATTAGATGACGAAAAACAAGTATTCTAAATTCCGTATGTCTGCCTATTAGCAGTATAACTCAAAAACTTAATTTTTGGAAGAAGATGATATTTTGCATGCAGATTATATGCCTTCGTGGCATGAAACCGAGAAGATTTTGATTAAATATATACAGGGTGAGTACCTTAAAAAATAAAATTCTTTCAATTGTTGTTTTAACTCCAGAACTATTGCTTAAACGATAGTAATATTTTGCACATAACTCAGATTTTTACCTTTGAAGAAAGAGGGCATATTGTGGATCCAACATAGGATGAGCACCATAAAAAATACATTTTTATTTATTTTTGCTTTACATTAGAAATAGATGATAGTAATAATTTGCACATAGTTCCGGCTTTACACTTGGCGAAAATGGGTCTACACAGTTATAGGCTAAATGTAAAAAAAGTTAAAAAGGGGCAAGAGTAACAGCCGTATTCATAGTCGTTCGCCAGCGAGTCGCCGGAGTTTCGTTATAAATAGTATGTTGGCGGCACTGTACGTCTATGTCAAATTCGAGGTTAGCAGGTTAGATTTTGTGTCAATTTCTGTCAAAACTGACGGAAAACCTAACCTGATAACCTCGAATTTGACATAGACGTACAGTGCCGCCAACATACTATTCATAACGAAACTCCGGCGACTCGCAAGCGAATGATTATGAATACGGCTGTAAGTGTGTTCAGTTTAATATAGCCGCAATACTGAATCCTGGATGGTCCAGTGTTTTATTGTTTCAGTATTATTATTTTTCTATGCTTTTAAAATTGTTTAATGTCATAACGTCCACTTGCAAGACAAGTTTTTAGTAAAGCTTTTTACATATTTCTTAAATTAGTATTGTGTTTTATAATCTTGTTTTCTGCTCCTATTTGTGTTGTATTTTATTATGTCAATATTTAAGGTAAAACCGGGTAACTTTGACATGGCGGTAACTTTGACACATTTTCAAATTTCCCGGTCAAAATTGTCACCAAATAGTTTTAGGGACACTAGATATTTAACTATGGTGGTGCCATCTTGTGACGTTGCTAAAAGTTGACAAGTAACCCCAGCCTTGTTAAACAAGAGAATTGAGGTGCTGAACGTGTGATTTGTAGTGCAACAAAACTTCACATAAAGAAGAAATACAAATATAAATTGAGACGGATATTAGCCAGGTAGGGTATTAGTCGACAAACGTTACATATTTAATTGCTTGTTTGCACTTTTTCGGCTAAAACTGAAAAAAACATAAATTTTTATTTTGAGGTTATCTTTGACAGGGTGTCAAACTTACCCGCTAACAATGTGTCAATTTGTTTAGGTAATAATTATGCCTGCTCGAAGAGATCCTGACAAAACCCCAAGAAAATACAAGAAATACTTCAAGAATGAAACCATGGAGAAAGCTATAAATAGTGTACGGAATGAAGGAATGAGTAAAAAAAGGGCGGCTGAAATGTATGGTATTAACCGTTCGACCCTTATTTATCATATGAATAATCAGAGCTGTAAGAAATCCGGACGACCCACTGTACTGACTTTTGAGGAAGAACGACTGCTAGTTAATTCTATTGTCAAATTAGCGGACTGGGGATTTGGCTTGAGCATCTATAAATTACGATTGTGTGTACAAGATTTCATAAAGCGAATGGATCGACCATCTCCATTCAAAAATGGCTTACCAGGAAAAGACTGGGTATCAGCTTTCCAAAAACGTTGGAAAAAGCAATTGAGTCTGAGAGTTGCACAAAATTTACCCAAAAACAGAGCAGATGCTTGCTGCCCTGAAGTTTTGGAAGATTTTTACGGAAAATTAAAAAGCACAATTGAACGTTTAGGGCTAGAAAACAAGCCACAAAATGTCTTTAATTGTGACGAATCGGGATTCCAAACAGATGCAGGACTTCAAAAAATATTGTGTAGGAAAGGCTCACAGAATCCACACAAAGTTGTTGGGTCCGTTACCAAGGCATCGTACACTGTATTAGTTTCCTGCAGTGCAATAGGTGAATTTCTACCCATATACATCAACTACAAAGGTTTACATCTTTATACCAACTGGTGCCAAAATGGACCTCTAAACGCAGTATACAACTGCTCTCCATCTGGCTGGATGGAGTCCCCCCAATTTGCTGACTGGTTTGAAAATGTATTTATTGAATTTACAACGCAGTTAGAAGGACCAAAGCTCCTAATTTTTGATGGACACAATTCACACATAACAGTACCTGTGATTGACAAGGCCATTGAAAATAATATAGAACTTTTATGTTTGCCAGCTCATACTTCACGTCTTGCAACCACTGGATGTTGGTGTTTTTAAACCTGTTAAAACGGCTTGGCGCAATGTTTTGAAAGAATTTTATTCAGAAACAGGCTTTAAAAATGTGGATAAAGTAGTGTTTCCGAGTCTTATGAAGAAACTACAAGATAGTGGTTGTTTCTCTCGATCCAACGCCATTGGAGGATTTGAGGGCTCGGGAATTTACCCTTTCAACAAGGAAAGGGGTTTACAAAAATGTAATACTTCAGTTGTGCTCTCCACAGGACCATCAGAAGAAAATCGTTCTGTAACTCCAACAAGCAGTTCTGCCTCTCTTCGTTCAGGTAATAATACACCTTCAGCATCTTCAGTGGAGCATGTAACTCCACAACCAACTTTGATAACTCCAACCAAAAAACTAGAGCTTTCCTTATTATCGGTTCTGCAAAGACAGGAGGCAGCAAAAAAAACGACAACCCTAAAACGAAATAAACTTCAGCGCAAATTTGCTGAAAGCATAACAAATGCAGAAGTTCGAAATCGAATTATTCTAGAAAAGAAACAAAAGGAATTAGCCAAAACACTGAAAGAAGAAAGAAAACAAATGAAAAAACAGCCTAAAAAGAAACAAAAGTTAATACTTGAACAGAGTAGTTCAGAGAGTGAAGCAAGTCTACAGCTTAATGACTCTACCAATGATATTACTACAGAGGAAGAGAGCGACTCCAATCCAATTGAGCAAACTGAGAACGTATGTGGTTCTCCCGAGATAGATTCTTGGGTTCTTGTGAAGCATCGACCTGAAACTGAAAGAGTGAGTAAACATGGGAACAAGGAACCTGCACACTATGTAGGCAAAGTATTGCAATTGCATGTAAATGGCGATCAAATTATGGTGAAATTTCTAAGAAAAAAACTGAAATCGTTTGTTTATCCTAATGTGGTTGACGAGGCTGCGGTTCTGAGAGAAGACATAATTGCGGTTTTGCCAGCACCTCATATTCGCAGAGGATTACACACATTCAACTACCATTTCTTATCTAAAACACAAAACCCACTAATAATTTACTAATTCTTAAGTATTACTTATATTCTTTCCTTTAATGTATTACTTAAAATTTCAATGTTAAGAGTGTACTTATGTTCCAATAAAATATTAAAAAGTGTATAAAAATAATAATTTTGTGTCAAACTTACCGTATACCTTCATAAAACTGACAGACAGTAGAGTTTAGTGGAGGTGTCAATGTTTCCAGAAGGTCGGTAAACATTGACACTTTGTAATGTTTTAAAAAAAAATCACTGCTTTGATATACCAAATGGCGAGTTAATTAAAACTTGCATGAAGGTTGGTAATGAACTACTCTATCTATTCCCAAAAAACCGCACCTTTAAAGTTGATATGGAACCAAAAAAAAAATTTTTTTTGAAGATGTGTCAAAGTTACCCGGTTTTACCTTAGCTGTTTATTTTTAATGCTTTTGAATTAAAAGTGTTGGATTTATTTTTGAATACTTACCTGTGTGTTTTGAATACATTACACCATATATCCGGAGATAAATGTAGAAGCCATACAGTAACTTTAGTATTTTTTGTCACCTCTATTGTTAGTGAACTGAGGGGCGCAAGAATGTCGGCTTGCCTACAATAAAAATGTGTCTAGTTACGGCCCTGCTGGTACTCTGTATGCCTAGACCTTCCATCACATATAAACAACAAACAGATACAACTATGTTTATTCCTTGGCCCTCTGATGAACATTTTTTTAATCACCTGTTTTAATAAATATGCAGTTCACCACTTTATTTACATAGAATTCATTGGCGTAACTAGCGGGGGGGCCAGGCCCTCCCCAGAATACCGTCTGGCCCACGCCAGAAAAATAGAAGTTAAATAAATTTAAAAATCTGCTTTTTCTATTAACCCATTTAAACTAAGGGGTTGGTTATTGACCCTCACACATTCATACATTTTCTGGATTTATTACCTTTTTTTGGCTTAAAAACTTTATAGTATAAATACCATATGTTGGACAGATGACTAATGAATAATAATATACAAGAGAAAACGTTATTAGTTAGCTAATAATTACTATGAAGACACTGCTTTCGTCTGAATATTTTTTTAGTTAAATTTACACCTTTTTTGTTAGTTTCTCTCAAGTTTTCTACAGATAAAGGATCAATTTATGCACACAGAAAAATACAATTGCAATTATTTCATATGCGGGTAAGTAAAGTAGTTGAAAACTTGAGTGTATCGGTAACTACTCCCTGGGCACATACAGCTAGCTGCCTATTATAGGCTCGTCCAGTTCAGACTTAAGGTGACTTGCTATTTAGATGTTTGCCTTGCCTAAAGAGTTGAGTTTATAGCTGTAAAGAGTACGATCCAGAATTTTATGTTTAATAGTGTTTTATGTACCGCAAAGAACATTTTGTGGTGCTTGAATTTCCACAGTTGCTAGCCCAAGATAGAATAAAAACATATCACAATAACAATTAAGAGGATATTGATGTTTTCAAGAAAGCATTTGTTTCCAGGATACGTAGAAAAAAATAAAAATTGTGGCTCAAAAATGTGCAAATGGAAACCAAGTGATGTTTCTCCTGAAATAATATTTTTTACCGTCAACCTCATTGAGTTGCAAGAGGTAATCTATACATTTTTATGTTGTTTATGAACCGAGAAATAATTTATTGATATGCTCCTTAGACATGTAGTATTACGAGAGTAGGTAGCACCCATAATTTCCGCAAACCAATAGATCAAGTGCACCATGGAAATGTAACTTGCCATAAACAAATGTTTGTTGTTTTCTAATTTAACAGTTCAAATTTAGTTACTATACAGTTAGTTTTGAAATAAGTGTTGTGCATCAAAAATGAACATAACAGGAGAAAATTTTAGAGCCATGATTTACTATGACCTTAAAAGTTCCTTATCTCTGAAAGAAAGATGACTTCGTGCTGCTTTTGGTGGCCAAGCGTATATTTCTGGTTTAAAAAATTAAAATTTGAACGACTTTCAGTTAGCGACGATTTTTGCGAAGAACAAATTTCAGCAGTTACTGATACGAACGTTGATGCTGTGCGAAGAATGCTTCAGTAGGACAATCGAGTCACTTATAGAATTATTAAAGCATCTTGGACATTGGCATGACTGCAATACACAAGATTTTACATACTCATTAGGGTGTAAGAAAGGTCTGTCTTGGGTGGATACCACACAGTTTAACAGACACACAGAAACACAACAACAGCATGTGGACGGTATAAGAAATATGATGAAGGTAAATGTAAAGCAGTTTACATCATAACTGGTGACGAAAGCTGGATATATGCATTTGAACCCGAATCTAAGCTGTAGTCAGGATGTTTCCAACAAATCCTAATCCAGTTAAAGTGAAGCGATCTTGATAACAATTGCTTGTTTTTTTTTTCAAAATCAGGACCTATCACAACTGTCGTGCTTAAAAATAAACGTAGCGTTACTGCAGAATGGTACACAACTGTATGCCTACCAGACGTTATTCAAAAAGCTTGGCTTATGGCGCCCAAGGGGTGAGATCGTTCTGCACCATGACAATGCTTGTAACTAGTCATACCGGACATCAAATAAAATAATTTTCAGAGACTTTCCAGTTAAAATTACTAAGTTATCCCCCATTCAGTTCCGACCTAGCACCTTCCGATTACTTTCTAGTTCCTCCATTAAATGATAAAATGTGTGGTGTGTGATTTGGAACTCCCGAAGATGCTGTGGAAAGCTTGAAAAACCTTGTTTCTAAAGTGACTCAAAAATTGTAGAATTTATGTTTTGAAAATTGGTTTTACCGAATGCGAAAATGTTGAGTTTAAGGGGGAATATTTTGAGAAAATAATAAAAACAAATTTTGGTTACTAAACTTTGTTTTATTAGGCTGTAGAAATTTACGGGACTACCCTCGTATAACGGCATCAAAGAAAACGCAAATAAATTTATGCGAAAAAGTTATGTATGTACGTAAATTCATGTCTCCATAGGTATACATAGGTATTGACGATGGTTTGTTGGGGGGCCTGGCCCTCCCCAGCCAAAAATCCTAGTTACGCCAATGATAGAATTAAATAAAAAACTGGGGGCTCTTTAAAATAAATAGTAATAAATAAATTTATTTAAGCCATAAATTATAGAAATATGACAATCAGCAATGCTTAAGAGGCAAAAAGATGTCGTTCCAAAAAATAAGCATTTGTCACTAATTTTCATGTGGAAGCAGAGGAACAGATGGTCATTGCTACAGCTGAAATAGTATATTATGATACAAGTGTATAAGTACGCCTTTAATGGCTCTTATACACGTGTATCATACGCTATTTTTTCTACTATCGTAACAGAATATAAAAACTTGGTTGGATAAAACTTTTTCCGTCATATTGTGTTAGATATTCTAGGTTATGTTGTTAGTATTAAAACACGCCATCAATGGCAACGTGCGAATAAGGCGTATTTCGGGCGCTAATATTAAGAGTGCTACAAATGCCGCTTTTGACACTAGAAACAGTGCAAAAAATTGTCATTTTGACACGATCGTAGAAAAAAACTGTTTCAAGGCATCTTTAGTCTTCACAAATCCGAACTGAGAAAAGACTACTACATGAAACCTTAACAAACTCGATAAGGCGATTTAAATAAAAAAAGAATTGCTGGTCAGTCTTCTAAACTAGTTGCAATGTGAACATATCGTGCTAACATTTCTCATAATAATTATGGCTATTACCAAATTGCTTCTGGAAAACATTACACAGAACTTAATTAGCTATGATTTTGTAGTCCTTGGGGTTTGATTAGATTAATGGATATTGGGAATAAACTACTCATTACCAATCCTTTGCTCTGGATATTTAAAAGACAAGATTTATGAAAACAAAATTTATTAAAGATTCAGTATATACCACAGTTAAAACAAGTACGACATAATAAATTATTTATTTACATGTTTATAATAAATGTCTAATGTATCACTTAATGAAAATAAGTCATATAACCGATTATATTAAAGGCGCCAAGCTGCTTAGAACTTAAAACTGTTAGAAGTTTCATTAAGTTGCTGCTGCTTGCTGTTCAACTTGTGGCTGAGATGGTACAGGGTCAGGAAAATAAACTCCAACTAAAAAAATTGTAAATATACCCGTTATAGCAACTAAGGCCACTGTTGCTGTTACTGTATATAAATGAGCGTATTCATATCTGAAAAATATGGATGAGTAATTTCTAATATGAAACAAACAATACACACCTGAAATACCACGCTGATCCCAATATAATGCTAACAAAAATTAGGAGAACGTTCCCCAAATCCCAATCTCTTCCTTGATTGTTATTACTATTACCTTGTGACAGACCTATGCCAGCAGTTCTTGAATTACTATTTGCAAATCCACTACCAGCATTACTAGCATCATTAAAGGCATTTCTTTGTTGGTGAACTAGGCAGTGGACAACACAGTTATCAAATAAACCACAACTTTGAAGAGTTTCAGTGTCTGGTTGAAGTACTTGACCATTAAATATAAGGCGAACTAATTTATTTGATGAAAATTCAGGATGAAAGTGCCTTCTATAAAATCAAAACAATCAGATCAAATGTAAGTGTTTGTTGAGTAACTCACCGTTTGAAATCTCCCAGTTGTTCTTCCAAACGCCCATCTACAAGCTTCAGTTCATCATTTAGATATTTTAATTTAATCCGAATGTTTGAATCAGTATTTTGTGAGCCTGATGAAGTACCACTGTCAACATGTTCACTACTCTTAGAATCATCCTTGTTTGAAGGGTTTAGGTGTACAGGTTCTCTTTCAGCATAATTGTGCTCCATTATTGGCTCGTTAACAATTTCTACTCGTTCCGCAGAAACATCCTCTGGTAAATTTGTCGAATTATTTGAACTACTGGGCTGGGAATTAATTTCTACATTACTAGTTGGATTAATGTCTGATTGTTCTGTGCTAGTGGTAGCTTGGCTTGCATTTGCATCATTATTAGTGTCTCCTACGGAAATAACAAAAAAGAACAACTAATGGACGTATCTAAATAATATAATTTTTCGTTGACAGCTTGTTAATTTCAATATTAATGAATTATTTTTCCTAAAAAAGGATAGATTAATAGACGTCATTAATACACTGTTTTTGATTAATACACTATTTTTCAATAACTGTTTTTGTGATTTTGACGTTTTGATGATATTTTGCATGGAGATTAGTTGTATTAATCAAATTTTTCGCCACAAAAAAAGATTTTGCGGCCAACGAAAAAATTTTGTAATCAACTCGTTTGCTAAGCCCATTAGCAAACGAGTTGACAACTATTAAAGACACTCACTCGCTATCGCTCGTTCGTGCTTTAAACAGTTTCGATTATTAATCGCCTTCATTAACACACTTGTTGGTTAAATAACTATTATAGGTACTATAAAACTTATTAGCAATTTTAAGTAAATATTAAAATTCAAGATAAATCTATTTCTTTATTCCTGACTTCATAAATACTTCAAAATTTCCAATTTGACACACTACATTTTTTATAATATATATAATTATGTATTTTCTATACGTATAACATTTTTACGAAAATGATTAATATAAATGTTACAAAAAATAGTTTTGCCGAAGTGTTTGTTGAAATTTAACTTTATAAACGTAATGACTTGTTTATAATTAATTTCAATCCCACAAAAGTTTAAAATGATACGTTGAATGTCAAATATTAGCTTAAAAATTAAGAATGACGACTTGAAGTGAATGTTAAAGCAGACTGACATTATTATTTCCAGAAATAACTGAACTTAAAAAAATCATCATTAAACCTTTTGCAAAAAGCGGAAACCAATTATTTCTTTAACTTTAACGATATGGAGAAATCTAATGCTAAAAGTAAATTACAACAGATTATGTTCAAGAAAATTGCTTTTTTTATTGATAAATTTAATGTTAGGGTCTAGCAATTATTGAATATATACAAAATTTATATTTTTTTATGTAACTATTGGAAATGTCATGCTATCAGGTTACAAGTTTTTTATCTATAAGAAATTTGCAGAAAAATGTGCTCCACCTACATACAGAAAATGATTATATACCTGAATCATACTGCACTATATTTAAGTAGTCCACCCAAAAAAATCCAGCTGTATCACACTAAAATTGAGTATTCAATAATTTTGACACGTGACATTTTGATTAAATTTAAAGGTTGTTAAAAAACTGCAAGGATACTCATTCAGTGGACGAGACGTAGAGGTTATAGCAATGAACACAACCATAAACAATACATGTGTAATTGTATAAATTTGTAGTTGGTAATTTTTAAGTGGCGCAAAAAAGTTACGAATATCAAAAAAATGATGTGCTTACAGCTTCAGCTTAATATAGAGGATTGAAACTATTTCGGCATAGTCTAATTTGGAGATTCATCACGCATGCGAGAACTAAACTGGTATTAAGGAAGATATTTACAACTTTGAATGCTTGCCGTTCAGAGTAAGTAAAGGTTACGGAACATGAGAAGAATTCAAGATATTACAAAAATGAAAAATAATAAAAGCCCAGGAAGCGATAACATACAAGTTGAAGCAATAAAATATGAAGACCAACAGCTAGCTGAATGAATAATTGAGGTAATAATGAAATTATCGCAAAAAAGAGAAGCTCTACTGGAGTGAAAGCGGGCAGTAACTGTATATATCCATCAAAAAAGAGACTCGCCTGGCGTGTGGCATGCAGTGACACGCAGATGCATGTCTGGAACGATGGCAATCTCATGGCCTGTAGATTGACAAGTTTCAAGCCGTCTGCGCGTGGTTTGTGCCACGCGCTGGTTTTCTTTTTCGCATTTGAAAATGTCCGGGCATCGAGAACGGATGATCAGTTGCGCAGCAGCTTATTAGATTTTGTTAAACAAAAGAAGAGAAAAAAAGTTTTGATGGGGTCGCACAACCAAAGTCCCCTTATGCTTGGGGTTCCAAATTATTGGTTCTTGTTCGTATAACATTAAAAATTCAGATATTTTATTGTTTGACCACATGTTGCCACTTTAAAAGGTAAATGACAACTGAATTTAAAAATGTAACAGCCCAAGATCACGCGTCGTGTGACTGCGTACTCGAGTCGCTCCACTCGACGCAAGACGCGTCCTGTTCACACGGCGCGTCAAGTCACATGCCAAGCACATTGCTCCTCTAAAGATGACACAAAATTCTGTCAACAGTGGCTAATGATAAACTGAGGAAAGTTGCAGAAAGTAAAATGGAGATTATCAGTGGAGATTAAAACTGACCGAATAAAAAATGAGAACATAAGAACCCCTAAATGAAAGAATAAAAAATCATCAACATTTGTTTGACCATCTCTCTCGAATGAATGGGAAGATTTCCCAAAAGAAACTGGAAGACGCAGCTACCCTGCAAACAAACCAGAGGTAGACCACGGAAAAGTTGGAATGCAAGCATCGCGCAGGACAGATGACGAAAGACAGGAGGGTGTGGAGAAAATTTGTTAATGCGACAATTTCGACACCTAGAAAGCTAATAAGAGGTTAAGATTAGGTAAAGCATTTTAAATGGTTGATTAAAGAAGGAATAGTCGCAACCCTTCCTACACACCTACACCACTTTAAGGTATTTTAGCTGAACACATCATGCATATAGCTTTACTCTCATTGGTCATTTCCACAGTATAAAAATCCCAAACTACACTCTTTTTGCGGCTCATGATAAAATTTTAAGAACACGTTCGTATTCAAGTTTATATAAATCGACTGCCAATTACTATGATAATACTACGAGGTGTAATGCCAATGAAATAAAAAAATAATATTATTTTACAGACTGTAAATAACTTTTTAAAACCTATTTAACAATTTTAGAATTTCCTCAAATATTATCATGCTTTCCAAAAATTAACGGTACATCTAGTAATATTAACTCACCTCGCTGATTTTCATAATAAGCGAGTCTTCGCAGTCTCACAACATTTGCATCGGCATCCATGATTTGAACTATAGTCGCTAGTTCCTCCTCTTCTATATTATTGGCAGAATCCTCTAAAGCGGATGAATCGCGTGCCGCACTACTTGTATCAGTGCTAGTGCTGGCTTCGGGCGGTTTATTTGTTTCAGATGTTTGGGTGCTCTCACTTGTTTGGGCGTCACCCTCAGCAGCAGTCGCTGTTTCTTCTGGTATACCTTAATCAGTAATATGTAGCAAACCTTTACACAATATGAACCCCATGACAGGCATGTAACTGGGGTCCTTGCTTCAGATGGATCAATACGAGAACCTACATCCCATAAATATATGAGCCAAATTTTGAAGCATAAATAGTTCAACATCTAAATGATGAAAATCCGTCTATTAATACTATTTAATGAATTTAGCAACTTATTTTAATTTAATTCGTGTTCACCAAATCGATGCAAGTCAACAAACGGCCTGCACAATAATAAAGGTGCGCATCTAAATACGCTTCAGTTACATGCTTGTTCTAAAAGTTACCTCCGATTGATGTACTTTGAATATGAGTTGTTAATCTGCTGCGGTTAGAACGCCTCCGTAAACGTCTGTCCAACAAAAAGACTGTGCGATAATGCGGTTGCTCAGATATATTGGTCGTCCACCAAGCAAAGCACACTACAACGTACACTATTTACACAAACCGTTCAGGTTAACGACTTCAGCCAGTTTACCTATTACGACTGCAAGTAGGCCAATAAAAATTTGTATCACCTTGTCCCCAACGTCGTCAGTCATTAGCATCTTCAGCAATCCGAGCGGAAGCATTGATGTAGTACACTGAAAAGCAAATGTGTGTAATTGGTGCTCCCATTCTTGACCTTCATTGTATATAAAGTTTTGACAAGACTTTAAGGTTAAATGTCGCTTTCTTTTGAAAATATTTTATCAATGTTATTTCATCTGCATCGTATGATGTTTAGAAGCAATTTACCTATCTTGCAATTTTCTTATGAATTGTCATCTCCACTTGCCACACTTCGAATCACCAACAGTTTGTCATTGAATTTATTGGAGCAGAACAACAACAGGTGTCGCCATTGTACTCAAATTGTCAAATTGTACGCAAATTGCGTATGAAAAAAATCAGTAGCGTCTCCAGCTGTTTCTCTGTAGGGGCACAAAGTTAAAAGACAATTCAAAAGTAATAATATAATGTTTAAATGACTTGTAAAAAAGTGTAAATTCCCCAAGCCAGAAACCTATTAGAACAATAGAAATGCCGATGGGCTATAATTAAATGATTATAACAGACGTAAGATGGCTCCAATAAAAAATAAACTACCTGTAAAAGAGGCACATGTATGCCAAATTTTATGCTATCGCATTGTTGTTATTATGGGCTAATCGGTATGCCCGGTGACCGGTTTCAAAATGCATGGTATATCACAAGGTTACTAGAAACATTTAATATCTCTCTCTCCTGTCGTTACTTCATTCTTGAAGTGTCGTGATCTTACGTTTGTCTTCACGTTGTAGAATTAGCAATTCCTCTCCAGTCGTCTCTATCCAACGTGCTCCTTATGTTATCCTGGAAGGGTCTTCCCGTAAACATTTTTACTTGGTCCATCCATCGTTTCGGCGAACGTCCTCTAGGTCGTTTCCCCTCGACTTTTCCCTGGACTACCAGTTTCTCTAGATTATCATCTTTCTTCCTGCTAATGTGCCCGAAGTGTTTTAGAATTTTTTGTTTAACTATCGTTGATAGTCTGTCCTTGATGCTTAGCTCTTCAAGTATTGAAGCGTTAGTTCTATGAGCAGTCCAGGGAATCCTCAGCAGTCTTCTCCAGACCCACATCTCAAAGGCATCCAATCTAGCGATGTCTATGGCTTTCAAGGTCCAGGATTCCGCTGCATACAAGGCGATTGGAAAGACCAGCGTGTTGACTAGCTTGCATTTTGTTGTTTTCTTTATTTTTTTGTCTTTCCAGATTTTCTCGAGCTTGGTCATAGCTGTTTTAGCGAGGCCTATCCGTCTTCTGATTTCTCCAGTTGAGCCGCCATCCTTACTTATGAGGGCACCCAGATAGATGATTTCTTCTACGTTCTCGATTTCGTGTATAGTAGGTGCTCTCTCAATCCTGCGACTGCGATCCACAAGCATGAGTTTTGTTTTTTGGCGATTCAACTTCAGACCAAAATCCAAGCTCACTCTCTCTACTCGCTCGATAAGCCTAGACATCTCTTGTTCGTCTTCAGCGATAAGTGTGGTGTCATCAGCATAACGAAGGTTGTTCATTTTTCTACCGCCGATGATTACACCACCCTCCCAGTCCCCCAAGGATTTCCGTATAATATATTCACCGTAAATGTTAAATAATATGGGCGACAGAACACATCCCTGTCTGACGCCTCTCTCTATATTGAAGGGTTTAGAGTTCCTGCCATCGACTCTGATCAGCGTTGTATTGTTGTTGTACAACTGTTTTAATAGAAGAACCAGGTGTTGGGGAGTTCCCATCTCTACCAAGACCTCCCAAAGTCGTCGCCAGTTAACGCAATCGAAAGCCTTGCTATAATCCAGGAAGCACAAGTATACAGGCTTACTATATTCCCTTGATTTTTCAATGATTTGTCTCACATTCATAATCTGGTCTCTGGTGCCTTTACCGCTTACGAAACCAGCCTGCTCCTGTGGTATTTGCCATTCTAAGAAATTTCTAAGCCGTAACAATAGGATCCTTAGCATGACCTTGCTTGCATGAGATGTTAATGCTATAGTTCTGTAATTATTGCATTTTTTGCTGGATCCTTTTTTATGTAAGGGTATGAAAGTGGACGTGCACCAGTCATTCGGCCATTCCCCTGTCTTCCAGACTTCCTTGCATATTTTCCATAGCATATCAATATCTTGCGGGTTTAGGTGTTTAAGCATTTCCGCACTTATATCATCTTCTCCTGGACTCTTATTGTTTTTAAGATGCTTAATTGCATATTCTACTTCGCTTCTCAGAATATCTGGCTCTAGCTCTACCTCCTTGATTGTTTGTGTGATATCCTGCTGTTGTTCTGGTGCTGGCTCTAGTGCTGGATCCTTATACAGGTTCATGCAGTATTGACGCCATACTTGGATAACACTTTCTATTTCAGTGATTACTTTCCCATTTTCGTCCTCTATGGACCACGTCTTTGGTTTGAATTCTCTGGTGATCTCTTTAATACGTTTGAACAGATCCCGGGACTGATTAGTCTCATGGAATTTTTCAATGTCCATACATATATTCTGCAAGTGTTGGTTTTTATCTCGTCTCGTCAGTTTTTGTATTTCTCTATTTAATCTCCGATACTCGGCTCTCTGTTCTTCAGTGTTTATTCCTGTTTTCCGAAGATTCTTCCTTTTCTTTACTTCATTCCAAGTCTCGTCGGTCATCCACTGGTTTTTCTTTACATCTGTTTGTGCATTGTTTAACTGTAGTACTTTCTCCTTACAGTTCGTCAAACTTATTTTGAGATTTTGCCACATTTCTTCTACTTTAGTACAGTAACATTTAATATAGCCCCTATATTTACATATAGTAGCGACAACGATTGATGTTGCCGCTGGGGCAAAATCACGTTGGTATCCCTTAAGTCCCTAACATATTTAAAAATCGCCAAGGAAGTTGCATAATTAAATTAAAATGTGACATTGACAGTTGTGGTGTTTTTATTCATTTTTCTCTTCGGAGGCTAATTTGAAGTCGAGGACGTGGAAACGCCAGGGTGATGTGTCGATAAGTGTAAAAATTGTGGCAGAAAAGGATTTAAGGTATTCAGATCTGTTATTTTTTCACTGTTTACACTGAAATTTACCGTTTAGTAACTTTTTGTATTTTCATGTTTTCATCAGGTTTGCCCCATGATGTCGCTACTATTTGTAATATAACATTTAATTTAATTTACCACCACCTGTTGACACAACAAAGAAGCTGACCTGCGGTAAATTAATGAAATCATTAACGATGATAGCCAAAACCGCAGATTGACCTTCTTGTTGTGCGTACAACACGGAAGCTCTGAAAAATTTCGTACACTTACCGCGATGGCCGAGCTAACTCAATCGGCGATATGGTAGTGGTTTCAAATCTCTAGCTGTGCACCCCTGTAAAGTCTTCAAAAAATATTGTTGGGCGCCAGAAACCAAATGGTTTCGTTTAAAAATAAATTAACTGGAAGTAATAAGAGTTTATTAAATATTAAATAATCTTGCAGTCAATAACTGTGATTTACGCAATATGGAGTTTATTCAAAATTGGCAATAATACAAGCAAACAAACTAAAGGTTGCCACACGAGTTAATACAAATAACCCCTTTGTGGGTCGTTAAATTAATTGACATAGCAAGGTAAATCGAGTGATATGCATATCGCTGTCATTTATAAAAAACCTTTCTGTCTAGGCTGTTGTAAGCAAAAAACGTGGGTGCTCTATTCACAAAAAAGGCGTAAAGTGCACATAAAAATTCAAAGCTATCTTTAATTAAATAACAGTGAATGTTCTACTCACTGGGAAACAAATTGAAGTACTGGTATAACCAGCCCGGGTTTAACAACCGAAAGCACTAACCTCTGCCGTCCTCTACTTTTTAAGTGGTAGTGCAGTCGAGGGGTTGCTACACACAGGATTATTCTTAACGCGATGCGGCGGCTTGACCAAAAACAGACCACATTCCAGCATCGACGCTGAAGGTAGCTGAATGCCGTTTAAAATTGAGACGGGAAGCTGGCCTCCAAGTGTAAAATTATCAGGCGAAAATGATTACTTCCAGGTAAAATTTCCAGGAGAAGATTTCCGGATAAAAAATAATTCCTGGAGAAAACTTGTGAGTTCCAGGCGAAAATAATTCCTGGTAAAACTTGTGAGTTCCAGGCGAAAATAATTCCTGGTAAAAGCTAAAGAAATGCAATTAATATGAGGATAACAGAAAGAAAAACCCATCGTACTTGAATTCAATTTTCAGCTTTCTAACACAATCGTCGTGGCGTAATTTGCACGAAGAAAATTCTCGCAAGCAAGTGGCTTGTTTGAGGAACGAAAATATAATGCCTGCGCGTTCAGATAATAGAAATGTTGCAAGGTGGGCATTTGAAATAAGCCAGCGAATGTTGTGGGGCTTTCCAGAATCGGTACGAAATGAGCGAACTAATAAATTGAAATAATTCGAAATACAATTTGATTATTATTCGACAACAATATACAGGCTAGTCCTGAAGTAATTGGTATATAGAGAAAACATTGAAGCGGAGCCGAAAAATGGTTTGACTGTTGCTTTGTTAGTATCATGGAGTAAGAGGAAAGAACACCGATCGCCATGCTACAGAACCTGCGATTATATTTACGGTTCTTTAATAGTACAGCATCTACCACTGGCAGCGCTGGTGTTCCAAGCCGGGTCTTCGATCCATCACGTGATCGTGGCACGACCGCTGCGGCAAATAAAAACGTAAACAAACCCCACTATGCCGACAACTGACCCGGCGTGAAACATTTGCACCACGAGTGGCAGAACACGGAACTACAAAAGAGCCGCAAATATCAATGCAGCTTTTGGCGAGTGGCCAGCATGTGGATCGGTTTCCTTCCCTCTTACTCCATGGTTGGTATAAAAAATAATTTTTAGTAACTTCTGTTTAACTATATATGGTAACATTGATTTAAACGTCAATCAAATGTCAACGTTCTGTCCATTTACGCGTGCGCATCGTTAAATTTCAAATTTAAATTTAATGTAAATTATGTGGCGTAAAGTAGTGAATGTACTTAATCAAAAGTTAAGCTGCCTTAATTAAATGTTGTTATGAACTTGTAAGAACATTTTTCAGTTTTACGATTTCAGTTGTAATTGGTGTTGTTTTCTCGATTCCGAATTTAAAATCCCGCCTGAATAAAGCCATTTAGAATCATGTGCTGGTCTTTAAGGCCGGCTGCTTTAAGTGGCACACATTCCGTTTTATCGATCCGTTTTGGAACGGAGACTGCAGCGCTAGATGAGCACGTGTCTTTTATCGATCCGTTTCTACTACGTGAATTTTGTTGCATCGCTCACTTTTAAAATCAAGTAAGAAAGAGTCGTTGTGTGTGTAAGAATGAGAGCGAGCGAACGGTTTACCCCCGCCTGTCTGGTTTGGTTGCATCGACTGTTAAGTTTTAGTGCGATAAAAAGCATTCTTAGTCTGGCCTCCCGAGAAGCAACAAGTTGTTTGCGAGCTGTTTCCGATCCGCGCGGTCTTTTGGCCGCGTCGTGATGTTGCGTTTGTTTGTGTTTAAATTAGCTGCTTACGTTTGTTTCGTGTGTGTGTGTGCGCCGCATGTTTTGTTCCGACATCTGAAGTCCCGTCGATCAGAGATCGCAATTATTGATGTTTCTAGTACAAGTAACTTTTCCTGCATTATGTGCTTGACCTACACGTGTTAGTGGTTAGGGATTTTTGTTAAGTGTCGATGCCGCTGTAAGCCTTGGAGTTCCCATCTTATCGTGAAGTGGGCAGCTTCGTTTACGCCGTTTGCGTTTGGCGGATTATTTTCGGGGACTCTTATGGCGGCTTACTTGGCTTGACTAAGTGTCGCTTATCCTTTACGATCCTTGCCATGCCGTCGCGGGCTTCGTATTACCCTCGTCGGGGATGTTAGTATCGCCCAGACCTTTTCCGTTGGCAGCATCTCGTTGCTATTGTGCAGCCTTTTTAAGCGTCTTCGGGCAGTTAGTTTGGGAAGCAGCCACCTGTAGCTCCGTTGGAAGCCGAACGCAGCTAAATGAGCTCCTTATGATACCGTTGTATGTATCAGTTTAACAGTGCTATAGTTTATAGTGCACGTAGTGTCGGACAATTTTGCATAACGTTGCTATTAATGTAGCATTTACCGATTGAACCATTGTAGTTGTCAATATGTCGAAATTAGTACTTACCGTCAGATTTTATATTTTTGTTTAACCTAACTTTGTAGCGATTAAAGTATGTACCGAATTTGAGTCACGTTTATTTGTTTATCGTCATGTATTACTGTTTATGAGTCAGTGTTTTGATCATTTAATGTTGCTACCGTTTGCGAGTCATTTCGTTTATTTGATGTCGAGTTCACCGCATTGAACTAGTTTAAGACGTTACGTAATATTATGTAACCCTTCCTAACCCATTTCGCTACATTTATTTGATAAACCATTGTTCTTTGGCATATTACTGTTAATACATTTCATTTTAATTTAACTGTGTTTTTCTTTTTGATGTTTACGATATTTGCATGCTAGTTTTGTATATGTTTTCTTTTGTGAAGAGTTTAGAAAGCTGCATAGGAGTTTTCCCGCAAGGTTAGTTTAACGCTGTTGTTCGTGGCTTGCCGACCAAACACTGCCAAAGTTGAAGTTAGAAGGTGTACCCATCTGCTTCCACTTTCCTCACTGGACTCACTTGTGTATTTTTCCCTTGTAGGATGTTACGGTAAAAACGACTTTAACGACACCGCACCAGCCCATACGAAAAACCACGAAAAAGCTAGACGACTAGCGCGTACGATATCACTGAAAATCGGGAAAGTAACTCACATACGACCGCTGTCCAACCCGTAACAAGAGATGCCGATTAGACTCAGTGAAGCAAAGGGTGGTTCAAGACGAGATATCGCACGTGCAACGGCCCAATGGACGGTAAACAGGTCTAAAGTGATTGAGCGCCACCCAATTCTATCAATATGAACGAGAATGCAAAGCTAAGCCCACTGAGAAACTGGAAAGCAAATGCACCTACCTTTCGACTTTACGCTTGGCAATAACCCAAAAGCTAAACGGAGTATGGTATGTGTGCAGTCTTGTGATTCCCCGGAACCGGTACTGAAGCGCCCTGACTTACCTTTGACGCTCACAACTACGCCCAGGCTCCGCTTTACATCAATCTTATACTTCAGTCTATTGGTCTGACACAAAGAAAATATCGCTCTGTATAGTCACTAGTACATGAAATGTGCCGGCCGGCATTGGTTAGTACGAAGTCCACTTATTGGCATGGATGAGTGCATAAAAAAGATAATTACTATGTTACACATATGACTATGGCGTTAAAGAGCGAGTAAGAAATAATTACTGTTTTACAGATTATGATGATGGCGTTAATGGGCGCGTGAGAAATAACTACTGTTATGCAAATATGATAATGGGGTTACTGTATGCGTGAGAAATCATTACTGCCAGACCAAACATGATTATAATGTTAATGAGCGCGAGAAATAATTTCTGTTATGCAAATATGATAATGGCGTTACTGAATGCGTACGTAACGATAGGTATAGCGCTTAGTACATAGAATACACACTACCTTTTTAGCTTCACCTGGCTAGATGCGGCAGAAATGACTCCGGCACACGGCACAGCGGCGTCACAAGTCCGGAGATAGCTGCAGACGTTAGATGACGCGTCCCAAGGATTCCTTCGCAGGACACACATGCGGCACAACGGGGGCGACAAAAACTCGCATGAAGAAGGAGACCAAAGGCACGTTCTCTTTGTTTGGATTCCACACAGTAGTGGTAATTTGCCTGCACGGCGACGATAATTCGAAAGTGTTGGCCAACAAAACGGGGCATCAACAACACACATTACTGCACGCTCGACGACTCGGGAAGCACTCTTCGAAAACACGCTATATAACGGAACACACTCCTTGAAAGGCCGCCCCCGCGACCGAAGTCTCAGGGCGGCTAGAAGCCACACTCTAGGAACCGCTTGCAGTAACTACCAACCACTGACTGCCCCAACTGACTGACTAAAAACCAGAATCACGCCACGCCGCCGAAAGGAGAACGGGAGAGGCGACGGCTGCAACGCAGACAGACAGAGTGAAATCGAGCGAAAAACATTCATAACCTCTTTCTTGCTCTCACAGACTCGCGTTTTAAATTCACTCTAGCAAACACGCTGAAAGCCAATATCGCAACAGCTGCAGAGCGATAAGCAGTACACGTATTCAGCAAGACGGCCCAAGGCCAAAGCGCACCTGTGCGACGGCTTGAAGCCAAAACTTGATACACACTTAAATTTAGGCGGAAAAATATGACAATTCTATCTACACACTAGGCCGTAATTTAGAAAAATGAACAAATGACTCGTACATTCGTATAACTAGAAAATGTCATGACAAGGAACGTTGTGGCGCCTTGGCATCTAAGATTTGATTTTTTTTATTAGGCGTTGCTCTGTGTAATATCGTGTTGAACCACTCCCAGCTCCACCGAAGCGACGCCGGCACCCCCTTTTGTTACGGGCTGGGGCAGCGGTCGTATGTAATTCCTTCCCGAATTGGGTCATTTTACCCGCTAGTCATTTAGCTAATTAGTGTCCTGCCGTAAAGTCCCTTTTATGTGGTAACAAACTAGCGCCCTCGTCGTAAGGTGTTTTTATGCGGTAACAAGCTATTGCTAATTAGAGCCTTGTCGAAAAAGGCGTTGTAGCCGGTATCAAACTGGCGTTTTGTTGTAAAGAACAATTTAGCCTGTAATAAACTGTGTAATTTGGCGCCAAATCTGAGTAATCGCCAAATAGAAGAAAAATCAAATAAAAAAAGTAGCACAAAAATCCTTTGATCAGTGGCAGTCTGTTTCAAATTTAAAGGTTTGAATATGACAGAAAAAAACAGATAATACTTATTTCATTTTCTAATACACCATTCCAACATAATGTTCGATGTCAAAAAGGAATATGTAGTAATAGTTTTGACGGAAATGGGCATGTTTTAGTACATACTTTCTTTCCAAATAATGACGAAAGTCGAGGAATACATTTAGATAAATCAAAAGATTGGTATTTTGGTTTTGATATTACATCAGATAATAGTACATTGTGTATCTAGCACGAAAAGCGTAACATTCCCAGACGACTGTGAATACACAGGAGTCTGGGAATGTTGCTTTTTGTCCAAGATACACATACTATTTTTCCGCCGATCGATACGAGTAATTTAAAAAAATAGGAAATAGTAGTCGAATATTCCCTGCCTAGGCCGGGAATATAGTTCCTGTACAGTTTTATTGTAAATTACCTAGCAACGGCTGATGTAGTGGAATGTTTGACTTTGCTCAACAAAATTTTGTCAATAATGTGTCAGTTCTAGTACGATTGGCGGAAAATAGATATTTATGCATTAAGGGAGATATGAATATGTTTATTCCCTAAGGTTGACATGTCAACCGAAGGTAAAGAAAATGAGTATCTCCCGTGGTGCATACAATATTTTATTTACTAGCATATTAGTAAGAATAGTATGACATTTCAAAATGTCATAATGATATTTAAAATTAGAATATGTAAGTAACATCAAGGATTGCCTTATTGTATGATTGCTAAGACATTATTTGTAGTTGCATGGTTACCATGAGTTTGAGGGCGAAATAATTTGACAAGTCCCTTGGGAGTTATGAGTAGCTTTTCATATTTTGTTTCTATGACGAAAATGTACAATATCATTTTGCTAGTAAATAAACACGTTTATATACTGTATTATTACATGAGATTGGACACATTTTAGGAATAGAACATTCTGCAAATAATAATTCGATTATGTACTACGCCTATTATAAAGGTGATATTGATAATTTAACTCAAGATGATATGTGAGCAATTCAATATTTATATGGGAGACCTAAACGATTCAAATATGAATTAATACCAACAACTATTAAGGCATTGACAAATAGACCTGTTATTACAGAACAACCATATTCAACCAAGACTCAGGGACGTCCATTAGATCTTAATTTACCAGACTTATGTTCAATAAATCATCCAGATAATTTATTAATAACTTCAAATCACCACTTGTATATATTTCACAAAAAATGGGTCTGGATAGTGAATATAAATTACAAAAGATACAGAGACCCAAAATTAATATCTGAATATTTACAGTTTGTAAAACAAATCTCTCACATCTATCAAAGATTTTCGGGAGAAGTTTTTAATTATAGATAAAAATAAATATTATTTCATTGGCTTTCCTAATTTTCAAATCAAGTATTCTGAAACGTTCATGAGTTAGGACTACCTAGTAATAAAAAAATTCAAACAATTTTTAATTCGTACACAGGACGTACTTCTATATTTTATGGTAATAATTATTATATTGAATTGAATGCATATACTATGAAAGCAAAACAACACAAAATTATAAATGAACTATTTCCTGGTGTTCCATCTGATGTAAATGATGTTTTTCGATATAGAAATGGAATATTGTACTTTTTTAAAAACAAGGATAACAAAGCGAATTTAAGTATATTTGAACAACTGAAAACTTTATTAAATAAACTGGTTTCGACTTTGTCTGAACTTACTCTATCAGACATCATAGGGTAATGAAACTGATTAAAATTCTTGTACCTAATATTAAATGGAAAGAATATTTAGTTCAGATTACGTATTTACTGTTATATTTCTTTTTACAGGTCTCGTCAGCGGATATTTAATAGCTTACGACTGAGCTGAATACTGTATTTAAAGCAGAAATCGTACACAGTGTGTCTTCAGACTAATTACGAACTTATTAATCAACGCAGGGAAAACGACATGTTACATTACAAATTATAGAAACATTTTGTGGATCATAAAAATTGATTATTTCTACACTTATTGTCTTCCACAATCCGATGGATCTGATCAGACAGTCCACCTTGTAATTGTCAATTCAATTCACAAACAACCTCCCATTAGCAACGGGGCACTTCTTTTCTATATACTGCCTTCACCTGCAGAACAGTAATTCCAAATTCCCGGTAGTACGTAAGAAAAAAATGTTGACAGCCCCCGCTGATGGTTTATCTCCAGCTTAGGGTACTGGCCTCGTGGGAACGGTAGCAACCACACGTGTGTGGGCATGGAGCAACCGCCATTTTCATGTACCTATTTTAGCACTTTCACTAAAATAATGTCTATTTTAAAAAATCAACACAGAATTACATTACGTTACTTACACTCACACCAAGGTTTCGTTGCTGAAGGCATAGATAAGGACACGCAAGAACACGAAACACAAAAGAACGGTGGTATTGTGGTTAAGACGACCTAACGGGAAGTCGGGAACCATAGTACAATAACCATGAAGTAAGAGGTAAGGAGACCGATCCCCATGCAGGCCGCTCACCAAAACATGTGTTGATATTGGCGGCTCTTTAGTAGTACCGTAGTCTGCCACTCGTGGTGCAAATGACGTCATTTGAGTGTTAGAACCATACATATATCTAATACTTACTATATTGCTAGCGGCTATGAGTGGGAAACTCACGTAGGAAGTGAGACACACAACCAACTCTTCAATGTATAATGGTGAGCTGTGCGCAAGCGCGGCGGCGTCGTCCGCCCAATGGGGAAGCGGTCAAGTTTAAAATTCGCTTCTAAAGACGGAGTTCGAATTCTCAAGCATGCGCACGAGACGCGTTATACTCTAAGTGAAACTATGTCGGCGCCGTAAATTTTCGGACGTTCCGAGGCCCTACTAGCAATATATGTGTATTATATATATGGTTAGAACAAGTCGCTTTGAAATGACGTCATTTGGGTGCTAGAATGGAGTTATTCTAAACGCAAAATAGAATATATTTTTATTTTTCAATTTATAAAATGGTATAAAGCGGCAAAATAGAAAAAATGGTATAAAACACTCGTTGCAGAAGGTCCTTCAAGCACTCATTTGTTCCACAACTCGCCGCTATGCGGCTCGTTTCGGAATTTCAAACTCGTGCTTGAATAGATGCTTTCTACAACTTGTACTTTACTATACTATATTATAAAGATCCGATAAAATTTTCATTTTAAATGCATTTTTAATGTGAAATTGGCGATGGTCTATAATAGATATTAAGAGTTACAATTGCAAGTCAGAAGTCTTATCTGGTTCGGGTGTTAGTTCTTTGTTTTTCTAAAGTAAGGGTTTCTACTTCATTGCATTCGTATAGGTACAGGGCCGAACTTAGGCCTAGACAAATAAAACAATTGTCTAGGGCACGCATTTCGAGATGGCCCGGGCCAATCTAATATGTGAATGAAAAAAATTATTGAGATGTCAATTATTAGGTGATAAGAATTAATTAAGAAATAGCAAGCTGAAACATGTAGTTGCTGGAATTGGAGGTTCGCGTTCCCAGACGAATAAAATTAATATTTCTATCTCAGTTTCTAGTCCGTACCACTGCTCCACGACCGTGCTCGAATTATAGGCGTTTCTGCTGCGTTATAAATACGCTATACTATTGTGCGCAATTTGTGATGTTCACCTTGTATCTGTTAGGTCTCATTTTCGTCAAACGTAAAGTCTGAGCTATGTGCAAATTATTACTTTTATCTGTTTCTCAGTTAAAGCAAAATTAAACAAAATTTTATTTTTAAGGTGCTTATCCTGTATATATTTGTCGTATATATATATATATATTTCTCGTTTTTTTTGCCAGCTCGACGTAATTTGCATGCAAATTTTGACTGTCTCCAACAAATAGTTAGACAGACGAAATTGAGGAAACCTGTTTTTCGTCATCTAGGGACCCTGAAACGTGAAGTTCTAAAGACAATTCGAAAGGTATTTTTTTCGCGATTACAAAAATTATTGCTGGGGTTGGTTTTTATGTATAAACTAAATAATAACCCAGTAATCAAGTTGAATGGTGTTTTAATTACGAAGGTTATCAAGAGGTATAAATTAACGCACAAATCATACGTAATTAAGTAGTTAGTGATTGAACATAACGGGGAGCGATTAGTGGAGTTCGTCTGCGAAGCCATCACTTTACTGCGGTACTTGGTTTACATCTGCAAAGCCTAGCAGTACACTTGGAAGTATTCTCGCCATAAGTAGGAGGACATATGCCGTGTTGGTGTAGTGGCCAAAAAAACGGATACTAAAATCAGCATTCCTTTATCACATGCAAATAAATACATACAAAAAATAAAACTTACAGATTATAATTAGTTGCTTTATTCAATAGTAACTATAATTGAGGTTATTTCAAAGTGTAAACAACGTTTTACGATTGTACAACATATATCTAATACTTACTATATTGCTAGCGGCTATGAGTGGGAAACTCACCAAGGAAGTGAGACAGACAACCAACTCTTCAATGTATAATGGTGGGCGGTGCGCAAGGGCGGCGGCGTCGTCGGCCCAATGGGGAAGTGGTCAAGTTTAAAATTCGCTTCTAAAGGCGGAGTTCGAATTCCCACGCATGCGCACGAGACGCGCTATACTCTAAGTGAAACTATGTCGGCGCCATATATCTAATACTTACTATATTGCTAGCGGCTATGAGTGGGAAACTCACCGATGAAGTGAGACACACAACCAACTCCTTCATGTATACGGTGAGCTGTGCGCAAGCGCGGCGGCGTCGTCCGCCCAATGGGGAAGTGGTCAAGTTTAGAATTCGCTTCTAAAGGCGGAGTTCGAATTCTCACGCATGCGCACGAGACGCGTTATACTCGAAGTGAGACTATGTCGGCGCCGTAATGTTTTCTGAAGTTTCCAGGCCCTACCAGCAATATATGTGTATTATATATATGGTCGGCGCCGTAATGTTTTCTGACGTTCCGAGGCCCTACTAGCAATATATGTGTATTATATATATGTTGTACAAGAATATCATTTAACCAATTTTGCATTGGATTTAATGGCAATTTAGTCAAATTATTATATTATCAAAGTGTAAAAACTCAACCCTGATTGAGTATTGATGTTCTACCGAGCTAACCAATTGTTATAAAGATTTAAAGATGAAATACTTGGCTGTTCAATTAAATTTAAACCTACTATTTCTATACGCAATTTTGACGTACGGAATGGAGGAACTTTCCCTAATTCAAACACTTATTTTGATCCCCTCTGCCATTTCTGAGGATTTTCGGTGTTGTTCTTATTTACTCTGTATACCTGACGCAGTATAGCCTTTTTAGTGTTTCTTAGTTTCTATAAGGTAATTAGAGAAAATGGGAATAGTTTTGCATTTCGAAATGCGATAAAATCGAAATACAATTTTTAACTCTGGTAGCAATCCTTTCTCAATAATTGTCAATCTTCACAGTTAAGAATAATGCAGAGAGCGCAATATAATTTTTTTTGCGGAGAATCAACTTTTACATCCAGGAAAATGGTAATAACACTGAGAATTTACTGTAAATTTATTGTTATAACTAACAATACTTCATTTGAAATGGTCTTTTCGTCATTCGTTTCTCAACATACAGGCACCTAGATTTCACCTGTTCCCTAAAAACATGGCCCAGCCACGTAGAGTGGTTTCTGTCTAAATCGAACAGATATCAAAAATTACAAAGACATAAAAAATGCTAATAAATGTATCCCTCTGGAAAAAATAAGAATTATTAAAAAATCTAACCTGAGTCGTAACGCTCATGTTTCATTCACTGGTAGTCAACCGATAATAACTAGTATTACATAAAAAAAGACGTACCAGTATGGGGTTCAGTTTTAACATGCCCCTTAATTGAGAGTGAAACCATAAAATCTTGGCTACTTACCGCATAAATGCTACATTTCATAGTACCGTAGCTTTTTGACGAGCCGCCGCTGATTTACACTTATATGAAGTAACTATTGGGAATTGAATAACGTCACATTTCCTGATAATATGCGATAGAGAATGGCCAGTCTTGTATGTTGTTTGTGCATACGACTAAATTACGATTTTTATTACAATTTAAAAAAAAATGCGTTTCATTTATCTAATAATAGTTTTTATGGGAAATTTTCATAGTTTCAATTACAAAAATTAATTAGTTCTATTTTTTTTGTATCACAGATAAAGTTGGAAGTACTAATACTAATGCTATTGTTAAGTAATAAGAATTCATAAATACAAATAGGTTACCAATTTGGATTTTTAATATTATTTTTCGTGAAGAATTCGCCTTCTCCAATATTTTCTGTACTTATAGGTACTCTGTCTCTCTGCTATGACATTAACTTTATTTGTATTGTATAAATTTAATTATTCTTAAATCAATAGCTGTTATATAATTTTAACAAAATTTTATCAAATTGTTATATTGAAAAGATTTTGCAGGGAATTCTACAGGAATTATTATTAGATCCTGTCTGTATTGTTACAAATTCTAGATTGATATGTGCATAATAAAATAACTAAAATATACCTGTAAGTTTCCACTCCAAACATTTCCTACGGTGTATATACAGTGTATAGATAATATTGTTGTTATCGTTATTTAAGTATTATTGCGACAAAAATGTCGTTGCATATACAGGCTGCCCATTTTCTTGCGTAACAACTAGATAGGCAACACATCTTTCCCAGATAACTTTTAATTTTACAAATAATTTTCCCAATTTGGAAACTGGTTGATTTCACATGCCTAAACCTTGTCTATAACAAACATGTTACGTTTAGATGGCTCTTCTATTTTCACAGCTGGGTGTGTCCTCCGTCTATATTTTTAATGTATGTGGAACAGGTTTTCGTATTTTCGCGCACTCACGGCCCTTATTCACTCTTATCAGCGCGGACAAAGGGACAAGCGACTCGAATGTTGGGTTTTATTTGAAAGCGTCTCTTTTTTTTACTGCCGAAAGCCGTGATGATGACTTGGTTGTAGCGTGTTTGAAATTGCCTTGCAGCTTTATGCGCGTCGTGGCCCTCGCAGAATTTGCAGATTGTTGTGGCCTGGGCAGTTCCGTGGAGAATTGGTTTCTTACGCCTAGTTGGCGGCTTTTATATGCGCTTTACCTGTCATCAGCTACACGTGGCCCAAATTCATCTGGGCAGCCAGTCCGGCGTCCCTGAAACTCATAGGTTTAGCATTGGCCGAGAAACGCCATCACCGAGACCGAGCGCATTGACCTTGACCTGGTTCGAGCTGTCATCACCTGCATTCCGACCTTCGGATAAGTGGGCCTCCGTTTATCTGAATCATTGCATAGCGCAGAAGGGGCTCAATGGAAGCTAAGATCAGGTTTTGTCTTCTTTTATTTTAAGTGAAATTATACAAGATGCTAGCAGTAAACCTGTGTTAGAGACTCACCTGATTGCTACCAATTCGGACGTCGGCTGTTATTGTACAGTTCGCTTCACGAACCGCGTACTTGAATAATTGATATCCCAACCACGGCATCTAGGTTAATTGCAACCGTATTTAATTTTAAACTGTTTGCATCTTTGATAGATCTGTTGTGTAACTCTTTGTTCTCGCAAGCCGAGTTTGTTGAGCTGCACCTTAAATTGGCCAATAATTGTCTGAAATTTGTACTAATAATTACCCGAAATTTGTACTACCATGCCATTGAGTTAGTGACAATTATACTGTAATATGAGCATTTTGTCTTGTTCTTTTACTGATACTTATGCGTGATTTGAGCTTTTCTTTCAGGAAATTATGTGCCACTGGAGTTTACGAATTCTCAGTTGAATGCCTGGATACACTTGTCGTTAATTGGTAAAGATTCGAGAGGGGCCCTTTTGGCTTTTAATCATTAGTTAGTACTTAAAAAACTGTACTCCGTCTTCCTGGCCTAACCGGCCGGCAATTTTATCTGAGTAGTTTGTTTTGTTTGAGAGAATTAGACGACGAATCGATTTGGAAGCTACCAAACCGACAAACAAAATAAAGCGTTATCTGTGAAAAATAAATGCGTGTTCAATGTGTTGTCTACCTAGTTGTTACACGATAAAATGGGCGGTCTGCATATAGAAACTTACATACATTGTGCCGATTACATTTACTTAAAGCTTTTATAATTTAAATGCACATAGTGGAACAGACGGCATCGGCAGAGCAACATTTTATAAGAAAAAAATCTCAAGTTCGTGTATTACAATTGTGAAAAACTTACCTTCCGAGATTTCTTCCGATCTTCACGTTTCAGGACCCTTAGATAGCAAAAAACATGTCTCAATAGCTCAAAAACTATTTGTTGGAGAAAGACAATATTTTGAATGAGAAACTGACTGGAAACTGAATATACTTCCGGTCAAATATACGGGGTGAGCACCTTAAAAATAGTATGTTGTCTATTTGTGCCTTAACGCAAGAACCGATGAATCAAATAATTCCCACATAACCAAAGTTAACCTTACTTGTCCAGAAAGAGATCATTTGTTAACCTGCAAAGTCAACCTACACGTGGTATCTTATAAGCGTCTTTTATTCATCCGTAACAGTTACCAAGAGCACAGTATCCATGACGTTCAACTTATACTTGAGAAATGATTGTTCCAAATAGTTAATACTATAGCAACCAAAAAGGTTGACTTTTGAGTAGCATTCAAGTACAGGATATGGCTACGTGTCTTTTTGTTATCCACGATGGTTAACTTTTGAACAGATGTTCAATAAACGTCTTTAAAAGTTGCCCAAAGTGTTATACTAAAGAGTTAATTTTATTGTAACCAAACAGGTTGACTTTTGACTAGCATTCAAGTATAGGATATGGCTACGTGTCTTTTTGTTATCCACGATGGTTAACTTTTGAACAGATGTTCAATAAACGTCTTTAAAAGTTGCCCAAAATGTTATACTAAATAGTTAATTTTATTGTAACCAAACAGGTTGACTTTTGACTAGCTTCAAGTATGGGATATGGCTACGTGTCTTTTTGTTATCCACGATGGTTAACTTTTGGACAGATATTCAATAAACGTCTTTAAAAGTTGCTCAAAATGTTATACTAAATAGTTAATTTTATTGTAACCAACAAGTGACTTTGACTAGCATTCAAGTATAGGTTATGGCTACGTGTCTTTTTGTTGTCCACGATGGTTACGTTTTGACCAGATATTCAATAAACGTCTTTAAAAGTTGCCCAAAATGTTATACTAAATAGTTAATTTTATTGTAACCAAACAGGTTGACTTTTAACTAGCATTCAAGTATAGGATATGGCTAGGTGTCTTTTGCTATCCACGATGGTTAAGTTTTTGACCAGATATTCAATAAACGTCTTTAAAAGTTGCCCAAAATGTTATACTAAATAGTAATTTTATTGTAACCTAACAGATTGACTTTTGACTAGCATTCAAGTATAGGATATGGCTACGTGTCTTTTTGTTATCCACGATGATTAACTTTTGAACAGATGTTCAATAAACGTCTTTAACAGTTGCCCAAAGTGTTATACTAAAGAGTTAATTTTATTGTAACCAAACAGATTGACTTTTAACTAGCATTCAAGTATAGGATATGGCTAGGTGTCTTTTGCTATCCACGATGGTTAAGTTTTGACCAGATATTCAATAAACGTCTTTAAAAGTTGCCCAAAATGTTATACTAAATAGTTAATTTTATTGTAACCTAACAGATTGACTTTTGACTAGCATTCAAGTATAGGATATGGCTACGTGTCTTTTTGTTATCCACGATGATTAACTTTTGAACAGATGTTCAATAAACGTCTTTAACAGTTGCCCAAAGTGTTATACTAAAGAGTTAATTTTATTGTAACCAAACAGATGACTTTTAACTAGCATTCAAGTATAGGATATGGCTAGGTGTCTTTTGCTATCCACGATGGTTAAGTTTTGAACAGATGTTCAATAAACGTCTTTAAAGTCGCCTAAAATGTTATACTAAAGAGTTAATTTTATTGTAACCAAACACCTAAGTAGCACAAAATATTGGAAATTAATGTGCAATATATTGACTGTACATTGCAGAATTGGGGCAATATTTGCAAGACTTAGCCAACACTGGTATTTAGGAATATGGTTTTACAATATTTGAATAATATTGGCCCAATATTCAAAAGCAATGTTGTGTTTCACTAAAAAACCAATATTGGACGATTATTTAAATACAATATAGTATGCATATTTACTGGAAATATTGGGGCAATATTGTTTTACAATATTTGTTTTTGAATTATTGAGCCATTATTGGCATACTCTATTTTATCAATATTGTTTAACGCTGATGTACCAATATTGAACAATTATTTAAATACAATATTGGGGACACATTACCTGTAAGTATTCCACCGGCATTACTTTATAATATTTATTTTTAAGTTACTGAGCCTTTATTTGCGCATCATTGCCATAAACACTTTCATCAATACTGTTTCACAGTGATGTACCATATAATATTCAATAATTATTTAAATACAATAATTCATATATATTTTCTGCAAATATTCCACCAACATTGTTATATAATATGTATTTTTAAATTATTGAACCATTATTGGCGTAATCACTTTATTAATATTGTTTCACACTGATGCACCAATATCGAACAATTATTTGAATACGATATTGTAAACATATGTCCTGAAAATATTCCCCCAACATTGTTTTATAACATTTATTTCTAAATTATTGAGCCATTACTGGCATAATCACTTTTATCAATATTGTTTCACTCTCATGTACTAATATTGAATAATTATTTGAATACAATATTGCAGACATATTTCCTGTAAATATTCCATTAAACATTGTTTTATAATATTTATTTTTAAAGTATTGAGCCATTATTGGAGCATTATTAGCATAATCAGTTTTATAAATATTATTATGTTTCACACTGACGCACCAATATTGAACATTCATTTGAATACAATATTGCAGACATATTTCTTGTAAATATTCCACCAACATTGTTGTATAATATTTATTTTTAAATTACTGAGCCATTAACGACGCATTATTGGCATAAATACTTTTATCAATATTGTTTCACAGTCAAGTACCAACATTGAACAATATATTATTTGCATACAATATTGCAGCCATATTTCCAGTAAATATTCCACCAACGTTTCTTTGTAGTACCTATTTATTATTTAATTTTATATATTTATTAAAATAAATTGTTATACACTATATTTAAAAAATTTAATTAAAAGTAATCAATTATTAAACCAATTCTTAAAAATTGCATTTTTGTGAGAATTCCATAAATAATAATTAAATTTATAAATTTTCCATTTTAGGTTTTGTTTACATTTTTTTTTCTCTAAAGTTATTTGCCCCTTAAAAATTAGTTTTACATATTGTTAACTTAGTAGAATCAAATCATTGCCCAATACCCATTTTATTCTGATTTAAAAAAAACAAATTTTTGAAATAGATTTTTTTATCACTTACCTATTTTGCTTGGAAGAGATATTTTCAGAAAAATCAATTAATAATGGTTCAGCCTTTTATTTTAAACATCAAACAGTTTACCTCTACTTAATTTACGTAATGCAAGTTGTAAGAAATTTTTTTAACTCTTGCCGAAACGTTCTAGACAGAAAAGGTTTTGGGAAAATTACTTCATACGGAAAACTCTTGGAAATGTAAACTAAATAAACCTTTCGGTGAAAGTTCTCCAAAGGCTTCATAAGAATATTTTCTTCTTCGGGCGCTTGTTCATGAGATTGGTTTCTAGCTTATGTGTTTTTTTTTATTTAATAAGGAACAATATCAGATCTACTTTTTATTTAGCTTATTCTCACACTTTAAAAAGTCGTTATTCTGTGACAAATGGGAAAACTTATTATTTCTTCAAGGTAACGGCATGTTTGCTTACCAGTTACATTTTCCCCCACAAATTGACATATTTTTGAAGATTTTATGGGGGTTAATAACCTTTTATCCAAAGGGTGCAGTATTGTAAATTTTTGCTAAAATAATAAACCTTGTTTTCGTGAGCAGTATTGATACAAATTTCGTGTAACGTTACCTAACGAAAATTATCGTTCGTTACTTTGTATTTTAAGAAAATAGAGACAAAATTATTAATTTTTATTTTCCCTGGAAAGTATTGATTTCGCGAAAATTTTGGAATTCCAGATTTTAAGAGAAATATCTGTTTTGGGCGTCTAGGAATCCAAAAAAGTGGTTTTTAAAAAATGTCTGTCAATTTTAAATGAACAATTATGCATCGAGAATAAGCTTTTGAAAAATATCTGAAACCGGAAGTTAGATATGTTTTTTGCATAATTACACAATTTTGAAAGTTTTGTTGCGGATAAAAACAGAGGGTTTCCAAGTAGCACGAAACATATAACCAATATTGGTCAAATATTTAATATATGTTTGTTTCTTGGCTCAACATTTTATCGTTTATCCAATATCGCGGTTATAATAATATATACTGAAGCATGTTGGTAGTACATCGAATGTGTTTTAGCTTTTATAGGAATTCAGAGTTAAATCCAATATGTAACCAACAATTAAAACACGATAGCAGAATTATATTGGGTAGCCAATGTTTCGCCAATATACAATCAAGGTAGGCGCTAAACGGAATAAATTCAGAGTTAAATCTAATATTTAACCAACAACTGATTTAAAATGGTATAATAATATTGTATGACCAATGTTTCACGAATATTTAGCCACGTTAGTTGTTAAAAGGAATAAATCCCGAGTGAAAGCTAATATTTCACCAATAAATAGAATGAGATAGTAGAAATATATGGAAGTAATACCGGCGAGTTATGGCCATGATACGAGTGATACGACCATATACGTTAGCAGATTGTTATTGATTAAACCAAGAATACTTCACTAATAATTATAAAGCCAACTTAGTTATTAAAAGCAAGAACTCAGATGTAAATTCAATATCTAACTAACAAACGAAATACGACAACAATATAAAATCAATAACGTATAAAATACCTGCTAAAGTGTGTTATGACAAAATAAATATACATACGTGTTATACTTTGTTAGATTGGTATATTTTTCATTGCAACCGATACAGCATCATTATTCAACTAGCAGATTAGCCAGAATTTTAAATATTTGAAATACTATAAAAAACAGAATACGACGAAGTGTTTAATGTTAGATACTTAATTCCGTAACTATTTAAGCTAAAACCAAAGTAAATATTGAATTTTTTTAATCTTTTTAGGTAGAAATTAGTAATGAAAATATTTCATGACCGTCTTAATGTTCGAAACAAAACTTCTTTTTTTTAAATAGCAGTTTATACTGGTAGTTGATAGTAAAATAATTTAAGTAAGTACACTTATTTTTTTCAGATTCCATTGATTTAAAATTTGATATGCTTTATTTCTTTTGTTGGAATTTATAAAACTTGCCCCTTACAAGTGAAAACAAAAAACAACAGCAAGTATATGCACTTGAACGACAAACAAAATAATATTAATTGTCTAATAAATTTAGTTGAGTATGGTATTATTTTGACATTTTCGTGTAAGAACCATCCGTCAAAATTCGGCACTTAAAAACAACCAATTTACATGGTATGACGAGCTCAGCAGTGGTTGCTAAAGTAACTATAAAATAAAAACCAATTAGTTTTGGAACATTTGGTTTACATTACTAAAACTTTCTCTCCAGGAACAAATCATGTCAGTTTAATTAAAAAAATCACATTTCGTCTTCGCATTTATGTTTTCTAGCTGTAAAATTGACACTGTTGTATCAATAAATTATTATATTTTGTCTAATTTCTAAATCCTGATAGTATTGCCATTACCACCGTTTTGTTTAGTAAAAGATATATTATATTTTCATTTAATGTTAATTTTCACTACAAACTTGGAATTTCTGGTTAACGAATATTTTGAAGCTTAAAAATCCATAAATATTTTATACTTCTTCTTTTTAGTAGGTAAAATTTCACCAGTTTCATTCAAAAGAGAAAAGGCAAATACACATTGCACGCAAATGGGTTGAAGCATTTTTATGAATGAGATTAATGCAATTTCTTTTAGTTTGTTATACATTTTCAGGTAGATGGTATATGTGCATTAGTGTAACAAAATAAATAAAGTAATTAGAAATTTCAAATTTTGTGATTTGCTAAGATATAATAAATATAAGTATTGTTATATATTATTGCACATCAATAATCTAAATAAACTGTTTGTTTCTAGCAAAGAGATAAATAATTACTATCGCCAGTAACGCATTTGAAATTGACGTCTCTTTACTATAAAAGACCCTTGAAATATTGCATACAGCAAATACAGCCCATTTGTCTCCCCATTAATTTTGTAGAGTTTTAGAAAGTTTCTATTGTCGTGCATGTCAGCTTAACTAATTTTGACGAGTACTCTGAAAAAACCAGTACTCAAAAAAAACGCGGGAAATATTGTATCCCACTGATATAGTATACATTTGTCTAACCCATTAATTTTCTAAAGATTTTAGAAAACGTCTACTGGCCTGCTCCTTTTTGAGGGCTGCTGTCAGTTATTGTGATTAATGCATCCGGCTAAAGGCGTAAGTGTCGTTTCTAAGGAACCCCTGCGTTTAAGAAGCTGACAAAAATTCAAACTTTGCAGCAGTCGTTGTTTAGTAATACAACCGATCAGACCGAATTTTAAATAACAATCTACTGTTATTAGTGGTAAAAAGCAAAGTGCGCTGGTGTGTTAGTATTGTAATCGTGGTGATTTTTTGAAGAACCTATCGACGTCACCAAGGCAAGGTAAGTTTAACTTCCTTTTTATTAAAATGTAATTTATCTAACCATTTAGAGAATAAAATGGCTGGTCGTGTGCGGAAGCATAGAAAAGTGGATACAATATACAAAACTTTAATTAACGGACATTTAAGGAATCACCAAGCACAAAACAACGAATTGAATCTTCCTAAACCTAATGATTCTTTTTTATTATCAGATTCCGTTAGTTCTAAAGATTGTTCAAGTGACTTAAAGATTTTTGTTCTTACTAGTCGAGTTTCTCAAAAAGCTGCTATTCCTGAATATATAACTGTAGGGAAATATCCCCAGATACTAATCAAAACAAGGAATCTGTTGTTAACGAGTTGAACATAGAAGCATTTTTAAAACAATGGGCTCTGAAACATAAAATTACTCACTCAGCCCTAAAAACATTACTACCGGTATTAAATTAACATATTCAAAGTTTAAATTTACCAGAAATGCAAAGTAAACTTAACCCAAAAGGCGAATTTAAGTATTTCGGAATTAAAGATAAAATACTTGATTATTTGAGTTTTTTATTGGTTAAGGTTTTAAGTTTTATGGTTTTGCATCCGAATTGCAGATGTATCGTAAATATTCCCGAGGATATAGGTACCGACTTATTCGGCAGACAAAATCTAAGATCCTGAGTAACAGAGAGAGCGCTGCTCCAGCGCAACCCGCTGACGTTACGCAACAATCCCAACAATTCCGTTCCCCAGATCCATCTCCTACAGTAAAAGTAGCTGAAAATACGGATAACATTGAAATTAATACACCAAATTTAAAGTTACCTACTCAGATGCAAAGTGACAGTAGTAGTATAAATTTTACTTCAGACGCAAAACAGCATTAGACAGTGGGCTCTTGATTTCAATATAAATCAAAACGCACTGTCTAGCTTGCTTAAAATTTTAAATAGACACCATTGCTTTTCGAATTTACTGCCACAAGATGCTAGGACACTTTTAATCACGCCAAGAGTGGTGGATATTAAGAAATTAGACCCCGGAAATTATGTTCACTTTGGCGTAAATCAAAATATCAAGCGAATTTTAAGCGGACTTACCTACTAATGTACCTAGCGCAATTTCATTAAATGTAAATGTTGATGGGCTGCCCTTAACCAAAAGTACAAACGCACAATTATGGCCTATTATAATAAATTTGCACGAAATAGATAATTCGCATTTCATAGCTGGCATTTACCATGGTTGTAGCAAACCTAAGTCTGCTAACGAATATTTAAAAGAATTTGTAGAGGAAACAAAAGTCATTGTAAATAATGGAATAATAGTAAAGGGCATATTATGTACTGTAAAAATCAGAGCTTTTATATGTGATGCCCCTGCTAAAGCATTTATAACTTTAACAAAGGGACACAATGCTCACTTTGGCTGTGGTAAATGCTGCCAGGAGGGTAAATATCTTCTTAATAGAATTACCTACCTGAATACTAAGGCAAAATTACGAACAGATGAAGATTTTGCAAATAAAATACAAGAGGAACATCATAAAGGTACTTCAATTTTGATAGAATTGGGTATAGGAATGGTTACAAATTTCCCACTTGATTATGCACCTTATATGTTTAGGTGTAACGAAGAAATTGTTAAAATTGTGGTTGAAGGATACTCTAAGATTTCGTTGGCACTCCAGAAAAGTACAAATTGTTTCTGAGAAATTGGAAAATATTAAAAGATTTGTCCCTAAAGAATTTTGTAGGAAACCTAGATCATTAAATGAGGTGGACCGATGGAAAGCTACTGAATTTCGCCAATTTTTGTTATATACAGGGCCCATTGTTTTGAAAGGCATTTTACCAGATAATCTATACAACCATTTTATTTGTTTACATAGTGCCATAAGAATTTTAGCTTCAAACAGTCTGATTAAGTATAGGGAATTTGCGAAAGTTTTGCTAATTTATTTTGTAGAACAGTTTGGTTTGTTATACGGAAAAGAACAAATTTCTTACAATGTTCATAACTTAATACATTTAGTAGAGGATGTAAACACGTTTGGCGAAATTGATTCATTTAGCGCATTTTCATTTGAAAATTATATGCAAGCTGTAAAGAAACTTGTTAAGAAAACCGACAAACCGTTGCAACAGATATCAAATAGGGTTCATGAATTAAATTACAGTTCAATTTCAACAAATAATAATAATAGCAAACACAGTCCACCTACATTGAAATACCCAGTTATTATAAGACATGATATTTGCAATTTCAGTAACCCTCATAAAATGTTGATTATGAAAGGATACGTTATTATTGCCAATTCCATATCTAATAAATGTGTTCGAATTCGTGATGGATCCTATGTTTTTGCAAAATACATTGGCTATTCAAACAATTCTCCTGTTATTGTGGGTAATAAATTCATGAAAGTGGATGATTTTTATACACAACCGCTTAAGTCGCATTTGTTAGGAATTGTTGCATTACAAAATGTATCCGAGACGTATGATATGTGGTCCACAAATGATATAATCGCGAAAGTGTTTACTGTTAACATATGTGACAATAAATATGTCGCGCTTTCTTTAATACATTAAATGCATTATTTTTACATCACTTAGTCATATTATTCCTTCCATATTTCTTCTACTACACTGTTCCTTGATTATGCTCTTATCCTACAAAGATTACATTTAGAGGAATCGTTTTTGTTGTAAGTATATATATAAATATATATTTTTTTTTTTTTCTTTTTGCTTGGATATTATAGGATGCAGATTTATCATTGCATATAAATCGAATTTAATAGGTTGTTTTAATTTGACGCTTATTAAATTAAATTTACTTTAATAAGTGGGTTTTGGGTCAACATTTAATAAAACGCTTATTATTTCTGACAACGTTTCGGCATTTTATTTTCAGCCTTATTCAGGTCTTCTGTAAACAATTATTTTATTTTTAAAAAACATTAGAAGCAATCAGTATAAATTTTACAATTACTTAGGTGTTGTAAGTAATTATAAATTTATACTGATTGACTCTAATGCTTTTAGAAAATAAAATAATTGTTTACAGAAGTCAGAAATAATAAGCGTTTTATTAAATGTTAATCCAAAACTCACTCATTAAATTAAAATTATATATACATATTATGTCTTTGAGGAGTGAAATATTTGATTTTTTTTAAAATAATACCGTAAGTACTCAATGCGTAAGTATATTTTCTGCTCTATGCAACCATGCATTTGACCTATTATTGTTCCACTTGAAATTTTGGACTTAAAAAATATTTTTCGAATTTTCGAAGAGAGCTGAATTGATTGTATGGATAGCAAATGATCAAAAACATTTGTATATGTGAGAGAGCAAGCGCAACACTTTTATGCGGGTCATTGCACAAAAATTGAAAATTATATCCTGACTCCAAATATGTAAAAATATACAGGGTCTTCTATTAAAAAGACATATTCTATTCTTCAATTCGATGCTGTTTTATTTTTCAGTGAATATGTATTTTATAATTGCATGGTTGTGTAGAGCAGAAAAAGATACCTAAATTAAATTTTCTAAAAAATCAAACATCTTTCTGTTGACAATGTTGACATACATAATAACTGTATAAAGAAAAATCAACATCCAGTACATATGTTTTTCATTGCTCATTGTTTATACACGCCTTAATATTTTGATTTTGTACAGATGGCTCGATTTGTAATTGTACATTTTACAATTGAAAACACTGTATCAGCTGTACCAGAGGGCTGGATATCAGGAGATAAAGAGTGTTCCTGGCCAAATACAACAATTGTAAGGCCACTTATTAAACAGTGTGCTGTACCCAAAACGACCTGGAACAAATTTCCTGCTAAGATTTTCCGGGATCATCGAGGAAATATTAAGTATTATGGTAAATGGTTATATTTTTTCAATCTTAAATGTATGCTAACTAACGTTATTTAATTTAAAGATTCGCTGGAAGTAGCGGAGCAAAAGGCAGAAAAAGCAGAAGGCACCTCCGATTTAAGCACTGATGAGGATGATGGCGACGATAACCCAGGTAAGCGCAATTGGGAACCACCTCCTATGCCAGAGGTTTCCACTTTCATACTGGATCAAGATATGGAGGTCATTATAGCAAATGGTAGATATTTTTTTGACCATTTTTTGCTTTTACTTCAAATTTATATGTATATTTCAGATGAACTGAATGCAACATTAACGCCATTAATTGCATCCACCTCCAAGATTGATGAAGATCGGGCATCCATAACAAGATCAAAGGAAGAATGTGGTATGTGTACCCATTATTTTTAATATATGATTTCTTCTATAACAAGATCCACTATTTAAAATTTGACAAACTAAAAACTAAAAATCGATAAGCACTTCTAGAAAGCTGTGAACAGTGCTGAACTCTTATTTTAGATGCAAATTAAGTTTTTACCATTTTTTAAAGGTTAATTTAGAATACCATACGATTAGTATTTTGAAAAACAGCTGGTTTACTTTACATGATACCTATTTTTATTTATTTTGTTACAGAATGTCGCAGTGGACGTCTGACGACAATTTTAGAAAAATTGGCAGAAGAAGTTGCAAATATAAAAACTGACATCGCTGAAATGAAAGAGATTCTGCTCGATCAACGGATCATCGATCATGTTGAGGTGGCTGTAAAAATTCCCAATCTTCCAGTGAATTCGTTGGACGAGTTTTTAATGTTGGAGGAATTTTCCAAAATCCCCCAGCAAGCCACTGCTTTGGTAAATATAGTTTCCTTGATCGCAATAATTTTAATTGAATATTTGGATATGAGTGGGAACTGCCAATGTATTATTCTTTTTTTTTATTTTTTAGATGAAGCACCTATCGACCACTGGTGGTACAAACGTCGGGAATGCTACGAGAAGGGTCTGGTCGATGATGGTAACCGACAATGTTAGCAACGGGTTGAGCTGGATCGGTGCCCATCAAAAAGTCAAGCTGCAGGGCTTAAATATAAACAGAGTCGTCATTGGTATGTTACATATTTTTATTAATGTGGATAATAACATTCCAGGGATTCCGAACAATAGGGTGTGCATTCAAAAATATCGTTTTGATTTCTGTTTAATATTATAGATGAAATTTAGTTTCTTTTTGATTAAACAAAGCTATGACTAATAATAACTACCTACTAAGAATAATACAGATTAAATTATTATTAGCCGTCCTGTTCCAAGTATCCCGGGGGCATAAAAATAATTTCTCATGTATTTTTCATATTGTTCAAATTTCTTGGTTCTTGGAAGACCCATAATGTTTTACTAGTTTCAATTTCATTTACACAGAGTATATCATATTATCTTATTACTTTCCCATACCATGGGTAGTGGAAGTATTGACTTCGTGAAAATTTTCGCTGTCGAGATTTTAACGGAAATATCCGTTTTAGGCCTCTAGGAACCCAAATAATTGTTTTTACAAAATGTCTGTCTATGGGTGGGTGTGTAGGTGTATTTATCTATTATGTGCCTCGATGTGATACCCTGATATCTCCGAAACGGTCGTCCCGGTTTTGATTGAAATTTTAAATTTAGGGGTTTATTAAAAACCAAGTTGAGACAATAAGCTTTTGAGAAATATCTGGAACCGGAAACGGAATTAGACGTGTTTTTTTGAAAGCATTTTTTTAATAAAATAATCTGTAATTTGAAAACTGCGATGTTATAGAGAGGCCTCAACAAAGCGGTTGCCAAAGTTAAGACCGCTACGATTTTTTGAAAATTTCGTCTTTAACGTGAAGCGTTTAATTACAGGAAGACGAAACACTGTTAAATAAATATACTGTTGTAAAAGCAGAGATTATTTACAGTATGTATGGGAAAGTCTTGTTGGGGGGGACCTGTGCCGCCCCAATTTTCTTAAATTGGCGTACAACTGTTTGATGTAAATTCTGTCCTTTTCTTTTGCCAATTCAATCCTGGGATGACATTGATTTATTTCATTTGAGAGCTCTCTTAATTTTCATATCATGAGCTAGGTTTTAAAGTTCCATCCATTCGAATTAAAATACCAGAAGGTTTCAAATAATTTAGTGTATTAAAAATTAAATAATGCTCACTTACCCTAAATATAAACTACTTAATACCTATATGTCAACAGATAATTTTTAACGGCTGTTTTCTTTCAGTTGCAGTGCGGAAGATAGTACCAGCCGCCACAGAACTAGAGATTTTATCAGCCACAAAAGTGTGGGTTCGGAAATCTGCCGAAAGGCTTAAGAAATTATTGTAAATAAGAATGTATAGTATAGTTTTATTATTATTATTATTATTATTATTATTACGTAGCACTAAAGGCCTAGTGGCTTTCGAAGTAGTATAGTACCGACTGTAAAATATTTCTTTATTAAAAGCAATTGTTTATAACCTATTTATTTACTGTTGTTTTTTTTTTAATAAAAAAAAGTAACTTTTGGTTAATCTTAATTACACATTTGAAGGAATTCTTTGGATATCACTTAGGCTTGCCCCATTTTAATCTTTTTGACAATATAAATGGATAGCTTGACTTATTTTAAAGTTAACTTTTGGGTTAGTTGAGAAGGTATAACTAAAAGAAATCTGTAAAAGTTAGCTTGGGTTACTTGAGGAGGTGTCTAAAAGGCATATTTTAAAGTTAACTTTTGGGTTAGTTGAGAAAGTAACGAAAAGAAATCCTTTAAAAGTTAAGTTTTGGGTCACTTGAGGTGGCTAAAAAACATCTTTTAAAGTTAACTTTTGGGTTAGTTGAGAAGGTAACTAAAAGAAAGCTTCTAAAAGTTAACTTATGGGTTACTTGAGGAGGTAACTAAAAGAAATCTTTTAAAAATTAGCTTTTGAGTTACTTGAGGAGGTGACTAAAAGACATCTTTTAAAGTTAACTTTTGGGTTAGTTCAGAAGGTAACTAAAAGCAATCCTTTATAAGTTAACTTTTGGGTTACTTGAGGAGGTGACTAAAAGACATCTTTTAAAGTTAACTTTTGGGTTAGTTGAGAAGTAAAAGAAATCTTTTAAAAGTTGACTTTTGGGTTATTTGAAACGCTGACCAAAAGACATCTTTTAAAGTTAACTTTTGGGTTAGTGAGAAGGTGACCAAAAGGCAACTTTCAAAGTTAACTTTTGGGTAGGTTAACGAGGTTACCCGAAAGATATATTTTCAAGTTATCATTTGAATTACTTTTTATGGTGAACTTTTAAACGACCTCGAGGACGCCTTATAGTTGCTCTATAGTTACATAATTTGTGACATAGTTAACCCACAGTACAACTTTTGGCTAACTAATGGTAACTTCATGTTTATTGAGAGGTTAACTTTTGGTTATCTTTTACATACTTTTGGTTATGTGGGTTAGCACATAGCTAAGATTTTTACCCTTGATGAATATAGGACTCAAGATCAGAGCTGGGCAGTAATTAATTACTTTGTAATTAAATTACTAATTAAATTTCTTTTTGTTGATTGGCCTTGAAATTAAATAATTGTTCAAAATATGATAATTGTAAATGGTAATTGCCTAGTTTGTTAAAAACCTTGTTGAAAGTAATTAATTATTACATTCCTTTATTCAATACATATATTTATTAGACAATAGCCAAACAATACACAGACTAAAACGTTGTCACACATTAGACATAAGCAATAGATAATAAATCAGTGTTAATATGAATCATATGTTCATGCCAATAATCATTGATTAAGTTAGGAGAACGTTGGAACTTTAATGTAAGTTACCAACTTCACGATTTAATTTAGTTTAATTTATTTATTTATTTATTATCTACGTATTTAGTTATTTATTTATTTACTTTACTTTTTATTTACTTACTGATTTATTTAGTTATTTATGATCTACTTACTCATTTATTTACGACTTATTTATTTAATTACGATTTATTTTTTTATTTAGTTTATTTAGTGCATTATATTAGTTTATTTCATTTTATTGTAAGTTACAACATCCACTTATTGCCTAAGGGCAGATTGTAGAAACTCAAAGGAAATTTAAATAAATTTATCAATTATTTTTGACTAATTAAATTACTCTAACGTATTTAAATTACTTGATAAGTATTCGAATTACTTGTGGTAATTAAAATTACTCGCAGTAATTGAATTACTTTCTTGTAATTCAATTACTAAATTACTGACCTCGATTGGGTATTAAATTACAAATACGCAAAACAAAAGATAAAGCCCTATTAAGTTACAATATAAGCAAATTGCAATACTTGGAGCAATAAAAGTGTAATTTATGAGTTCCTATGACTAGTCGAATCAGAGCTAGTTTTGTGCTCTAGCAGTTTGGTGTAGGCCCGCATTTTTGTAGATGGGATATGTATGTGTTGTTTCTTGTGTAGTGTAGGCTGTTTAGGATATAGCATTGTAGCGTGCTAATGATTATCGTGTAAGAAGTGAAAAATATGTCTGCGGTAAGTATAGATTACAAAATAAAGTACGGAAAAAATATTTAGTTTTATCAATAACAATTGACAACAAATAGCTTCATTATACAATATTGAGTCATGATAGTATTTATTAATTTCAATTTGTTTGTTTAAAACGATGTACTAGCACATGACTATCTAAATACTACTAAATACAAATATACAACAACAGTTTCTAAATTATTATTTCATTTGACAATTAAAAATCTGGCAATTCAATTACTTCATTGGACGGTAATTAGTAATTGGTAATTAATCGCTTTTTATAAGTAATTTGCCCAGCTCTACCCAAGATATACAGGGTGAACATCATAAAAAGGCGAAGAGAAAAGCGATCGTTGCACACCGCAGCCAGCGCATTACAAAGGTCTAGCGATCGACGCGAACTGCATTCAACGCAAGGGACAGCGGAGCGCAGCTAACGCGGATGGAAAGTATAGTGATCGCCACGTACCGTAGTATTGCAGATAGCAATGTACAGCGATCGATGCGCGCCGTACTTGCGAGGGAAGTTCCGTGTAAAGCCGTTGGATAGCTACGAAAAAATTAAAACTTTCAACAGAGATCTTGCTACATGGTGTTTTGTAAGTATGTTGTAAACATTAAAGGAATGGAGTATGAAGAAAAACAAGAAATAAAAGTATAGAATGTTTTTCTAGCGTGCATAGTATGTACATGGTGCTTATTTTTATTTCATGTAATGATAACGCTTTTATTTAGAATCATATAAGGTTGGTTAGATTAGCAAAGATAAGGAAAATTTAGTGGAGCATTTGATAGGTACCATATTTAAATTTGACCTAAACTTTCATCTATTTGAAATATCTTGAAACAACTGAAAACTAAGAAATTTATTAATGTCTAATAATTTCATAACCATTAGCGCTAAAACAAAGATAAATATGGGTGCTTGTAGAACTTTTTTCATAGAATTCAATAAAATCCACAAAAATTGCATGGTACTATTAATATTTAAGATAGAAAGAAACTTGTAATCATCTCGAAAATTAATAGTGCCATTATCTTTTTATTGATTTTATCGAATTCGCTGACAAAAATTCTACCAGCACACATTCTTATTTTTAATCCAACGCTAGTAGTTATGAAATTATTTGACCCTAAACAATGTGTTGGTTTTTACTTTTATCAGACTGAAGAAGTGGGGGTTGGGTCAAATTTTAGCACTGCATCAAATTCTTCTTCAAATTTTGCTTCAACTTCAAGCAATTGTTTGCTCTTAATAAGAATGTTACGAATATATCTGCCAAAAATGAGCACATGTACACCGCGTACTGTAAGAAACAATGTTATATATGTTACCGGAAATGTATGTAATCCGTCATTATATAGAATTCCTAGGAAACGTATATAATGCCTAAAATCGTCAGGAAATGTGTGAAATAGATTTTATTATACACATTTCCTAGGAATTTTATACATTTCCTAACCTGGAATCGGAAATGTGTTAAATTAGGGATGTCATGTCGGTAGGTTAGGTTAGGTTAGGTTAGGTTAGGTTAGGTTACTAGCACTAACAAATCGTCACACTGCTAAGGAAAATCTCAGTTCATCTGTGTTTTATTTTTCATTCATTCACAAATTCTACAGTATAATGTTGATTTTCATACATTTCCTAGTACCATTTAGGAATTGCATACAATGCCTAGGAAATGCATACATTTCCTAGGAAATGTATGTATTAAAGAACCTTTCATTAATTATTTTACACATTTCCTAAATTGGCTCGGCATTATATACATTTCCTAGGAATTGTATACAATTCCTAGGTTTTATACATTTCCTGTAACATATACACTATATGCTATTAAGATTTCCAAAACACCCTGCGTAATCATTAGAAATGTGTACAAGACGGTTTTCCAAAAAATTACTGTAGCCTAAGCTGCTTTATTTTGACCTGATTTTTTATTGATTCAATAAAAAATAATGGTCTAAATAAATTATTTTAACTAGAGTTGGATTTTGAAATAGTTATTTTTGATTCTAGATTGCGAAATGCTACTTTTGCATTCGACAATGCAAAAGAATTTCGCATTCGAGTAGCAAACAACGTTTTTTCGAAAACTGCACAGCTCCACATTAGCGGAAACTCAAAGAAAATTTTGTCTACATTGTGACCGCTGCTTTAAGGGGATTGGGCTCGCTGTTTAGCTTTTGTTTGCGTCAACGTGGACCGATTATACGTTATGTCCCACTCGTTGCAGTGGAATAAAGCGGGATGGGGATATTACAGTTACTCAGTGCGCTTACTGCTATGACATTGCTCTTGTATACTGACAGAATAAGGGGTCCACACTCATAGTCTACTCACCCGTATTCAATAAATTTTAAAATCCACAAGATTAACATCCAATAATACTGATCGTTGCAATAATAAATCGAAGACGATGCTCTTCTATTACCGTGTTATTACTTCACTTATAATTTCCCATGGTAAAACCGCATGAAAACTTTGATTGCACTTCCTCACCAAGTAGTCGCCAATTCAGTATTTGGCAGTCTGAATGCTGTACTGTACGATGCAGTAGCCGTACAATTAGCCAACGATTTTCTCTAGACGATGCAGCGACGTTATTCTGACTATTTGTAACAGGTAATTGTGCCATCTTGGATTCTTGAAGCGTTGTTCGAGTGAGCAAGCGCTATGAAGGTTTGCGTTTGTTTGTGAGAGATAGAGGAAATGAAAAATGAAAAATGAAATTATAGAAAAACCGAAAGAAATTATCTAATTTTCTTTATACTATTGTGTGTATAATTAATTAAGGAAATGAGGATCCTAAAAACAAACCTTATATTCCTTAAAACTATACACTTTTTATTGATTTTTTTACATTAATTCTAATTTTGAAAAAATGGTTGAGCCATTGTTTTTTTAAATGAGGTGCCCACAAAGTACTTTTCATAAGCTTAACTACAATAAAAAAATTATTTTACGTTTACTGGTTCTAACGTAATTCACTTTCTACAAAAAGCAGCATCTCTTTCTAACTAACGTAAACTTATGGAAGGAAATGAATATTCCAATTGCCGGCGTAAAGTCTTTACGTGTGGAGGCTTTAAATGTGGAATTAAGTCGTGTTCAATACCGTTAATCAAAAATTGTTGAACGTAAAAGTATTTTTTGTTCTAGATTGTAAAAGACTTTTACACCCAGTGAACAAAAAACAGTCACTTAGACAACCGATTTAGGTCATAAAAGACTTTTTTCTTCAAACGGCAGTAAAATATGGCATTATACTGCTAGATTGATGATGCTAAACAGTCACTTTATTGCCAAGCGGCAGATAATATTATCTGCCGCTGACGAGCGGCAGATAAAGTTATTATCTGCCGCTGACGACTTTATCTGCCGCTGACAACTTTATCTGCCGCTCGTCAGCGGCAGATAATATTATCTGCCGCTGACGAGATCAAGTCATTTTCTTCGAATTTTGTTCACAAAGTCGTAAATAATTTGTTATAAAAACGTTTGAAGAAAAAATACTATATGTTATTCGGAGCAAAAGTATCTTTATGTGGCTCGGCTGTACTTATCTGCCTCGCAAGCTCGGCAGATAACCCGTCCAGCCTCGCCACATAAAATATAACTTTTGCTCCTAATAACATAATATACTATTATCTACGACAGTGTGTAAAATTGCCTTTTAGTTGACAGTTTTAAGTTTGTAAAACGACTGTTTAATAACATGTTTTCATTAGTTTACGTTGTCAGTAGTAACGTGTTTAAAAGATTTCATTAGGCACGTTATCAGTAGCAACGTGTTTTATAGTATATTAAAACACGAGTTTTATAATACTTGTATTTCGACACGAGTCCAGTTTGCAGCACGACTGCCGAAGGCAGGAGTGCTATGAAGGACGAGTGCTCGGAAGTTTTATAGAACGAGTTTTTTATGTAATTTTTTCTAATTTGCAAGTTAAATACCGTTTTACTACAAATAAAATCAATTTTGGTAATTTAGGGAATTTTGTAACAGTTGGTAACAGTTTTATTGCAAAGCATATATTTAAAACTAAATTTTAAATTTGAATCAAGTAGACTCACCATAAATGTCATTTTTCGCATGCGTTCGCACGTGAAATTGTAAAATTAGTGTGGATTAGTGTTTCACAATGAATTCAGAAATTTCCTGCACTCCGCCAGAAATACGGCAAATTGCCGAAAATGCTACGGTTAATTTACTGTCATTAGTGTCATTGACTATAACCTTAAACTTACACTGACATTTCGTGCAATGTCACCAACCGAAAAAAGTTGATTTTGGGTTTGGTAATGATTCATGACCGCACTCAAAATGGATGCGGTAACGGCTTTGTTAAGACAGCAAATTAGGAAAAAAAATTTAAGACGCAAAATTATGACCGGTTGCTGGTAATCCTAATTTACATTATTTTTTTTTATATTTACTGGGTTTTCTAGATTCTATCGTAGATAAAATATTGTACGATACACATGTGTAAAGCATCTTTAGTCACTCGGGGGGCCTAAAACGCTCGCTCACTCGCGTTTTAATTCTGCCCCACTCGTGACTAAAGACTAGCTTTACGCACTTGTATTGTACATTACTATTACATCCAGTGAACAAAAACAGTACTTTGACAACCGATTAGGTTAGGTAAATGTCAACATTTTTTATCAGTTTTCGAAAAAATAGTCTTATTTGTGTAAGGTATTTAAGTCTTCATTTGAAATTTAGAAATTTATACGGTAGCTATTAAAGAAACAGTAGGCAATATGAAGTTTAGTAACATTCGTCTTTTGTGGTTCATATTCCCACAATTTTTATATTATCGGCAAGTTGATAATAAAATGACTTCTGGCAAATACCAGCGGTTTTTATATCTGGCGTCTATTTAAATATGCATCGTAAATTATATTATTTCTGGGAAATTTTATTTAATAAAAGCCCAAAAACGCAGCATTGGGGTTTCTTTTCCTCCATTTGTAATCGATTATATAAAGCAGGTGTACTGATAGAATTCGCTGTAACTTGATTTAAACAATCAATAGCAACAAACTTTACCTTAGAAGGTTACCTACCGCATTATTTTTCCCATTTACGTAAGCAATAGATTAAAGTCCATAACCCGCAACCGCATTAAAATTGCAGTTCATCTTATTATGTATGCGGCAAAATAATCTTTGGCACTGCGAATTTAAAAAATGACGGTAATAGATATTGTTATCGGTGGGACAGTACATAACAGTGAAGATAATAAAGGTGTGACGTCAGCAATAAAGAATTCGCGCAGTTAAATACAGTCATTATTTTAAGATAGCGCGTAGCAGTTTTCATAATAGTTAAATAGCCAATATAAAGTCCATTAGGTTATTTGAAATAAATTCAAACAAAGGTAACAGGCCACATCAAAAAGTCGCCAATACACTCGCAATAACCCTGAAAACAGTTCTAGGTGGAAAGAGTTCAGGAAGGCTTTGATCCAGTGACATATTTAGGTCGACTTTGGGTTGGGCCGGTGCGTTTTTGACACAAACTGGACTGATAATGCAGAAATGGGGGCAAGTGGGCTATTAATTGAGGAAATACGTTCTGGAGTGGAGTTGTAAAATATACATTTAGCTATTTTTAAACGGTTTTCATTTTTAATGGACGCTGAAATGAGGAGAGAGCAGACAACGTTGAGTATGTAGACCTGCTACATTAGATGACTCTAAAATTAAGAACAGGCAGCACACCTCACTGTGAAAAGATAAGTTTAAATAAATTAAGCATTTACTTTTATTTGGATATTTATAAAATAATGTTTATTTATAGCTGTGCCAAACTACTCCATAATATAAAATTAAATGCTTGGAACAGTATTTTATTCCTTCTACAACGTTAGGGAATCATGTTGTAGAATGGAGATCTCAATCGAATACTTTTATGCTTCTGTCAATTTTCGATGACGACGGTAGTGTTATACATGGTAGTCCTGTATTGCCAATAAAACTTCAGGTAATAATTTTCCTTTGTGTATTTTGATTACAAAACGGTAGAAATAATTTTCCTTCGCAGTTTACTTTTCTTGTACGAGGCTGTTAAAGTTACGGTTTTCAATTCTATTTCTATATTACTGACATTATTATAAAAAAATCTAAGTAAAATGCTTTACTTGCTGAATAACTAATTATATTACATTTTTCCTCAAACTGTAATAGTATTTAACATTACTAGCTTGGTAGTAGTAGTTAATAGGTTTGTGACCGCACTACCTAATGACTACGACTTTCTATGTACGCAAGTTTACTAATGAAACTTGTACGAACGGTTTTTCAAAATTCTCTTATCTTCTCCTCTTTCTTTATTCTTTTACCACCCCCTATTTCTATTCATCGCCCCCCAATTGCACCTGAGACTACTGCCGCCCCCCTGAACTATTCCAGCGCCCATCAGGGGCGATATTGCCCACTTTGGGAATCACTGTATTAGTGTATCTAATATTGTCAGAAACTTAGAAGTAAGAAAATCAACATTGCACGTGATATTACAAAATGAAAGACTGCACCCTTTTCACAAAACCAGAGTTTAGCATTTGTTAGGAGCACACCAAGAAAAACAAATTAATTTTTGGGAATGGCGCTGTTGGAAAAACACCGAGACATTAAAATTTTGTCAAAAATGTGTTATGGACTGATGAGGAACGGACTTTTTAATTATCATAACGAACATATTTGAGTTTCTTAAAATCCTCATGCTGTACTCGAAAGAAACTTCAGTTTCGTTTTTCAGTAAATGTTTGGGCTGTTATAGTTAACTATCTCCCTCATATTAAATATACCAATAATTTGATATCCAATTTTCAAATTTAGACCAATCACGTTAAGAACACAGTGGCAAAATCAAGAAAAAGTCCCTTGGGATTATTTACGTGACTATTCAATTCACCTGTAAACTTCATGCACAATAACAAATCGTGTCAGTTTGACAGCGTACTACTGAGAATATATTTCGTCGAATTTTAATAGGACCTTCTACCATACTGACAATATAAAATCGATTCCGGATTTTCGATTTGGTGCGAGCAGCTGAATCCCTCAAAAGGTATTGTGTCATTTTGTAGTAATTTTTGACAAGCGCTTTTATGCAGTGAAAAGGGATTTTCGAAGTGTCGTCGTGTTACGCAGCATTGTCGTTAAGTAAACGTTTGAACTGTTGTTACTGTTTTAAGTCGATTAGAGTATCTACCGTCAAGTTTTTATGCTTGTACTTAGCTTAACGCTGTGAGATTAAAGTAATTACCGTCATTGAGTCAGATTTGGTTGTTTACCGTCAAGATTTAGTGTTTGAAGGTAGTTTCTTTGTGTAAATTAAGTTGTTACGATTTTTGATGCAGTTAGATCGTTCGCTGTCAAATTTGCCGCCTGTATTTAGATTAAACGTTGCACAATTAACCACACTAAAATTTTATAATTTAAGGCAGTCTTGAGCATCTCGAAGGCCTCCGCGCACTCAGCACTCCATTCGAACTGTCGTCCCTCTTCCGTTAGACGGGTTAACGGTTTTGCAATGTTTGCAAAGCCCAGCACAAACCGTCGGTAGTAAGTACAGAGGCCCAGGAAGCTTCGCAGTTCATGCTTATCCTTCGGTATCGGCCAATCCTGCACTGCCTTCACCTTACTCGGATCTACTGCTACTCCCTGGCGGGATACGACGTGCCCCAAGTACTGTACCTCCTTCTGGAAGATGTGGCACTTCTTTGGACTTAATCGCAGGTTGTCACCTCGCAGTCTACAGAACACTTCGTCCAGGTATGTTCAGACGCTCGTTGAAGGATTTACCCACCACTATGATGTCGTCCAAATATATCAGACAGGTCTGCCAAGATAGACCATTCAGGACGGTGTCCATCAGCCTCTTAAACGTGACGGAGGCATTGCACAAACCGAACGGCATGACAAAGAACTACCAGAGACCAGTTCCGATGGTAAATGCAGTCTTCTCTCTGTCCACAGGTTCCATTCCGACTTGTCAATAACCGCTCTTCAAGTCTAGCGTCGAGGACGATTGCGAACCGGAGAGCATGTCCAGGGTATCATCGATTCGTGGCAGAGGGTAGCTGTCTTTCTTGGTCACATGATTCAGCTGCCGGTAGTCACAACAGAACCTCGTTGAGCCATCCTTCTTCTTGACAAGAACCACAGGGGATGCCCACGGGCTGCTGGACGATTCGATGATCCCTTGATTTCGCATGTTCTGGACAATCTTCTCAGCTTCGTCCCGTTTGGCGAGGGGCAACCTTCTTGGATGTTGACGTATTGGTTGAGAATCCCCACTATTGATTTTATGTTTAACTACGTCGGTACGGCCGCTGGGATGATCTCCGCACTCGAAGATGTCTTGGTACCGGGCCACCAGATATTCGATCTTCTTCCGTTCTTGTTGGCTCATGCCCTTGCAAGTAGACATCACGGTGTTAATTAATGCCTTTGGGCATCCCTTCGCCTTGCTGCCGCTGCTGTCACTATTAATCGTTCTGACAACGGCGGAGACCGGTGTGCGCCTTCCCAGGATTGTGTTTCTCCTGACGGTTGCCGGTTCCCTGTTGACGTTTATCATCCTTACTGGGACCTTAAGCCCAGTCTTTACCAATGTCTTCCCAACCAGGATACCATGTCATAATCGGGTTTAATCACGCCCACTACGTTGCCCCGGAGATCGCCATCCAGGTATGCATCCACGACCCTCTCGGTTCGTCCCGACAGAGTAACATCTTTCGCCAATACCACTCTTACTGCGATCTCATCTCTTGTGTGTAGGGAAAGCTGCTCCCCACCCACGTGCAACACGCCGAGTCCCAGGTCTAAAGTGAACCCACACTTATTCATAACATCCATTCCCAGGATGAACTCGTCCGCAATGTCAGCAATCAGGTCCCGATGCTTGAGGGTTTGATACCCAATCTTCAATGTCAAATAAATTTCCCCATGTGTAGTCACTGCGCCTCCCGTGGCAGTGCGAAGGCGTGTCCTGGTGGCAGCAGCTGACCCTCGTCCCGTATTACGTCAGACCTGGTGATGGACTTCGTCGCTCCAGTATTCAACAGCAGAGACCGAACTCTTCCATCTATTCTCCCATCAATGAAGAGGCTACCAGGCTGGTGTTGCACGGAAGACACATAGATGGAAATCTCCGGGGCATGGCAATCACGAGTCGACTCTTCTTGTCGACCCATATTAGTTTTCCCGACGGCTCGTCAGACGCTCGGGCTCCTTTCTCCTTAATAAGAATAATTATTTAAATATATGCTATATATGCTATTTAAAACTATGGTTCAATATACCGACCATTCTTATCAACAATCATTTGTAGTCTGCATGGAGCATACCGTATGAATCATACATTTAATTTAAATAACATCCAGATTTCTAATGTATATCATGTGATGTAACAGTTGTATATTTTAACTGGTTGTGTTGTAAAGGGCAACCACAGGGTTGTTTGTATCAAGTAGTAAAAAATATCTTGAATTGGCAATCTACGATAGTCACATTAGCGGTTAAATTCCTATTAATTGTGAAGAATGATAATTGATGATTTGATACGTAGTAGCAATATAGTATTCTCTATGATCAAATTTGACATAAGTCACAAATGTTATTCAAATATAAAATTTAAGATTGTTTGATTCCATTTAACGTAGTATTTTACTACGAAGCCAGTAAAAAAGTGAAAGTAAGTGTTGTGGTATGCTGTTGAACTGTCTATCCACATAATAGGGGTTTCAAAGAGCTACAACGAGCTTTGTTTTGGTCGGGAACAACCCAGGGAGGTGTTTGCTGACTAGAATTTATCCAGTTAGGAGCTGAGATAACACATTCAGGTACAAGATAGACAATCAGAAGGTTAGTGCCCATTTGTCATGAAATATTAAGAAGTTATAAAGCAAGTTTGGTGCCGCAAATCATTAAAATAATTGTAAATATATTTAGTAATTAATTTAGAAGAATTATTTTTTAAAATTTAATAGTGATTCGAGTACTCGATGTTTTTCGATCATTATAATTTGAAATTTACATTTTGGTATTAGGTTATTTTTTAGAATCTTCATTTAAATCAAGTTTGCATATTTAACATTTGATTAATCTAATTTTGACAATATCTATTTAATTTTGTACTTGTCAGATCAAACTTCGATGTGCTACTAACAAACTGAAAGTATTTTTTTATTGAGTAAATACCCTTTTCTGGGAATTTATGGCATTATAATCTGATCATAACATTGATCAATAAATAATTTGATTCTAACTTAGATTGCTACAGTTTGGAAACTTATCTAAAGTCCACCTCAGGTTCTAATAATTGAACTACACTAATTTTTAACGTGCAACTGTCGCACAAATACTCTGCTTTTCACTCACTTTACTATACTAGCTCGAAGGGTTTAGTCCTCTTGAGTCTTCTTGTCACATTGGTGTTGTCGAGGAGCTGGAGTGCCTCATTATTCACGTGTTGGAGAAGTCTTCGTTCGTGACATCTTGCTATTTTAGGGATGGTTTGATTAACTGTTTCTATTTCAAGGTCCTTATGAAGATCGCAGTTGCGGAAGTACCAAGGTGCATCGACCATGTTTCTCAGTACTTTGTTTTGAAGTTGCTGGATGATGTTGATGTTACTTTTGCTAGCACATCCCCAGAGTTGTAGGCCATATGTCCATACTGGTTTCAAGACTTGTTTATAAAGGAGCAATTTATTTTAGATGGATAACTTGGAGTTTCTTCCTAGTAACCAATACATTTTTCTGTGTTTTAGATTAAATTCTTCTTTTTTCTTTTTGATGTGGCCTTTCCAGCGTAGCCTAGCATCTAGGGTCATGCCCAAGTATTTCGCCGTGTCAGCATGCGGAATCTGCGCCTCATTGATTCTGATGGGTATGTGCTGTTTTAATTTATTGGTGAAGTCTACATGTACGGACTTACTTTCGTTGAGCTTGATACACTAGGTTTTGATCCAGGTGCTTATTCCATCGATGGAGGATTGCAACTTTGCAGCAGCCTCTTCGTGATTTTTTCCTATTGCAATAATTGCTGTATCATCTGCAAACGTTCCGATGGTGTTCTGTTCAGGATCAGGAATGTCACTAATGTATAACACGTAGAGTACTGGACCTAGTACACTACCTTGTGGCACTCCTGCCTGAATTTGTATTAATTTAGAATAAGCATCATCCTGCTTTATTCTAAAATATCTTTCTGAAATGTATGATTTTAAAAGTTCAGAGTATTGGTGTGGCAGAATTTTGTTCAGTTTATAAAACAGGCCTTCATGCCAGACTTTATCAAAAGCCTGCGCAACATCTAGGAATATTGTAGAGCAGACTTTCCTTTCTTCTAGAAACTTTTCAATAATATCTGTAATTCTGTGAACCTGATCTATTGTAGAATGGCTTTCTCTGACGCCAAACTGATGAGAAGCGATTAGGTCCTTTCTTCTATGATTGGTTTTAATCTTTTAAGAAGTATCTTTTCAAACAGTTTCGAAATAACTGGTATCAGAGAAATAAGCCTATATGACGACGCTTCATAAAATGGCTTTCCTGGTTTAGGCATCATTATTGCTTCCGATTTTTTTCACATCATAGGAACATATAGTCTAAATGTAGTGTTAATAAGATGAGTCAATTTTACCATTGCTTTCTTTGGGAGCTGTTTAAGAGTTTCTCCCATGATTTGGTCAAATCCGGGTGCTTTCTTTGGGTTAATATTCTTTTTGATTTCTTCCAAGACCTCTTTTGGGGTGGTAGGTTTAATCTCGAGATCCTCTTGTCTTGGTTCAGTCCAATCTTGTGGGTCTTCTGCGGCATTTGGTTGGAAGATCAATTCCAAGTGTTCTGCAAATCTATTTGCCTTTTGTTGGTTGTTCCGAGCCCAGTTTCCACCTGTCTTTCTAATTGGTGGGTCTTGAAGGGTAGGGTGTCGTTTTAATAGCTTAGTGGTTTTCCACAAGGAGTAGTCAGTTTTACTGTCGTTGGTTAAATCTCTCAGATAGCTTTCAATTGATTCGTTATTGATGCGTTGAATTTCTCTCTTTAGTTGTTGGGTGGCGTTGTTCAGGTCGGTTTTATCTATTGGTGCCCTTGTTTGGTGCCATTTTCTTCTTAATTTCCTTTTGTCAGACACAAGATTCCTAATAACTGAAAGTATGAATTTAATTTTGTGAAGTACCTGATTCACAAAGTCAAATAATTATTATATTTTAAAAGTAATTCAGTCTTTAACTACAAGAGAAAGTTGTTAGTTGAAAATGTACTCATTCAGCTGGGAGTCAGGAATCTCATTGCTTGTAAACTGACTAGTCGAGACTTTTAAAAAACTATAATCACATGACATAATTCTAAATGTCAAATTGATTTATGAGATACGTCAAATCCTATTTATTGTATTAAGAAGTAAGGTAAGTACATAATTGAGCTATACCTGATAGTGCTTCTTTTTAATAGTTAGTAAAAGGGTATATTTAATTTGATATTAATTGTAATAACACCGTTTTAGAGTGATATATTACAAATTTGGCACCTCAAGTGGGGCTAGATATGTAACAAGGCTATTGCTGCTATTATAAGTCATCTTCGCCAGTGCAAAAACACAGTAGCTATTTGCTTCTGAGGCAGCTGAATCCAACACTCAATTATGCCTACCATTTTCTTCGGGATTTAGATTAATCAACAACGAAAACTAAAATGGCGTTGACCAAACAAATGAAATATATGTAATTAGCTACTAATTTTGTTAGATTTAATTTCACATTATTAAAACTCCCGTCTTTGCATGGCCTTTATTAAAGTGAAATAAAATCGAATTGAAGCGTTTATTAATTTATTCATTCACTAATTACCTTGAGCCTCTTTTATCTTTCCGTTTCGAGGATCATTCATATGCACAAAATGCAACAGAGGCAATGGGCTGCACACAAAGTACATGACTTTCTCCAGCATCCAAACATACCACACACTCAACAACCCTAAATGTAACTTACAGTTAACTTAATAAATGAATTCAATTCTATTTCCGCTCCGAGAAAATTCTCCGTTACGGCTGGATTTGAACCCATATCTATCTGGCTTCTAAGTAGGCTGTTAACTCGCTCAACCACCCAGGTGGCCTATACCACTACATATATTTTAAAAATTTCGGAAGTATTTGTTGGTGTTTATTGGTAGTTTTATGTAGAGATGTAGTAACAAATTAATAATTTAAGTGAATTGTTAGATTCATAGTCGATTATATCCGTATTAATTTATTTTACAAATTAATAGAACGAGAATAGATTCAAAGTTGTAAGGACTACCATTTTATCCAGATGACGAAAAAGCACCAACAATAGCTATCTAGATTTGCCTGTAGCATGAGAAATAAAAGGAAAACGTTGGAAGGAACAAAATCTAACAAATATTTTTTTAATATAATGTAATGTAATGTAATCATATTTGTGTTTGAGCTAGGTTTCACCAGACTAGAAAGTATTTCAAACTTGATCATAAATATTTGATGAACTTTGCGCTTTTCTAGGTTTGGATAACCTAGCAATATGGTGATGCTATGCAACTTCATGCAATTATACTTTATTTAATTGTTTCTTAAAAACGGGTATTTGATTTCCATTTTCTGTTTTGCATTAATATTATTATACTAGTTTAATAAGAGGGCCTATTGCAGCATGAGTAGATTTAGGGTACGACGAGCGCAGCGAGGAGTGCTCCAATAGAACAAGTGCTGCAACGCCTTTTATTAACGTGGATAATGCACTATTTTATGTACTTTGCATAAAAATAATTTAAAAAGACTTAAAATTTTGACACTTCATAAATGTGACAATCTGTCAGTTATCTGAAACAAAGTAGGCTGTTTCAATGTTTTTCATACGACAATAACAATGCAAAAACAGTGTTATAATGGACTCTATTGCGACACTGTTTTCGGTGTTATAATAAACATATTGTGACATCACACATCAAGTAGATAAAGTTTTATTAAACTCGCTTATATACTTGCATAAACAAACTTCAATAATAATATATATGGTATAGTTTTTCTTTGAGTTACAAATCAAACCGTGCCCTCTAAAGTTCTGTTTTTTATGTAACAACGCTGATTTTAGTAGTCTTACTTAATTGTTTAATTTCAAATTATGGTTTTGTAGTGCTAAAGGCACATAGATATGTATAAGAAAATAGGCAAGTGTATTTTTCGAGAAAAACATTATATTGAACTGTTTTCGCATTTAAGCCATTAGCATAAGAATGTTTACAATTGTTTTAGTACGAGCACTTGTCAATAATGTGTCACACAGGAAAGACGGTGGTTGGGCTTTTAAGTAAACACAGGCACAAATCAATTAGATGCGGTTTATATTTGTTTCCATTAGAAAACGTTTAACCTTTCATATTCGATTAATTGGGGTTAACGCACCGTGCTTGTAAATTTACAATTAGCGAACAAAAGACAGCTCACAAAATGATGGATGTAAAATACGTACAGCAAGCGACTGCAAACCAATGTGAATAAGAAAGCGAATTTGGATGAAGTAATTGATTTTGAAAGGCTTCATTAGGATTTTTTAGCGCTGTATCTAATACTTTGCAGACTGTTATTAGCACACCTTCTTTCCTCGTTTAAATCGCGAAAAAATCACCTACCGAGATTTTTTCAGATCTTCACTTTTCAGGTTTACTAGATGGGGAAAGACATGTTATCTCAATTCCGTCTGTTCGTCTGCCTGTTGGCGGTATAGCTCAAAAACCATTTAGGAAGCCGATATATTACATGCGGATTATATGTCTACTTGGATCAAAACCAAATACATATACATTCAGGCAAATATATACAGGGTGAGCACCTTAAAACAATAAAACGTTTTCTATTTTAGCTTTAACTGAGGAAAATAAAAAGTAATTTGCACATAGCTCAGGTTTTACCCTTGGCTAAAATGGGACCTAACAGATTCAGGATAAACATCGCAAATAGGACAGAAATATATAACTTGTTTATAACGCAGCCAGAAGCGGATATAGTACGCACCCGGTCGTGGCGCAACGATTCAAGCCACAGAAGAGTCTGACTCGCACTTCTGAATTCGAGTACAGATCCCAATCGCTTTTCCAGACACTGAAATCACGTTGAGTTCGAATCTCATCAGTTGCATCTTTTTTTATTTGCAAATTGTTGCAATTAGATTTCGATTATTTTTCCATAAAGTGAATTTAATCAAAATTAAAGTAAGTACATCGGCTTTAGAATTCAGCAATTAGATAAACTTGAATATTCTCATATCTCAGCTACTTCTTTCACATCCAAAACACTGCTTACATTTTTTTGAACACAGGTTATCTAAAAAAACACAAATATGTACATATACTTTATGTTCACTCGCTTACTATTAAAACCGTGTCTTTGATTATAGCAATGTTCTTCAATTCTTCAAAGTTAAAATTTCTTAGGCAAGCTTTTCAAACTTTAGTAAAATGGCGTACATTGACACAATACCTGTGCTATATTAATTTGAATTTCTACTGTAAAATCTTTTTTAAAGAGCAGAAAATGCCTTATTTTATGTTTTCGAAAAATTTTTGCTTATCGAAAAAAATATAATTTACACTATGAAAAGCAAAATTTAATGTAATGGGTGTAAAGAAGTCAAGAAATTTTAAATACGATTATACTGATACTTAAACCTTATCTTTTATGTAACATTTAACTAATACACGTATCAAGATATCTAGTGTAAGTCACAGCATTAGCTGATCCTTTGTGTTTTTTAACATGGCAGTCGCCCTATAGCCCGTATTACGTGGGGCACTCGGTATATTTAAAACACAAGGCTGATACTTGTTTCACGTCGTTTACCAGTTCTACAAGACCGATTTGCATGATCCTTCATTTATATTGAAGCTTTCATTCTGTAGATTAGGGAATACTAGTTTTAATTTTTAAAAAAAATTATTTTTAAAACCATAAATTTAAAATTGAAAAGGAACAAGGTTTTACAACCTCTACAAAATAAAATAGAGGGAACTTGGAAGAAGACGAATATTGTGGATAATGATCCGATTTGTCATCTAACGCGTTGGTTCGAGTGGCAGCAGAGAAAATTAATGGTCCAGAATGATTGCTGACGACTTTGAGGATATGACATGATGAAGAAGAATTAGTATCCCCCTAATAAAGTGCTTTTGGTCCCCTGTTGGTTAAAACTGTTTGATTTATTCCTTGTGGGCTCTAATACCTTGTATTTAAATACAATATAGTTCTTTTAAGGAAACTTTCGTTGCATGTAACTATGACGTAAAAATCCGTACTACCATAATCATAGCAAACGAAATTGTTACATATTGCAAAAAAAACATATAATTAACATATGAAGTTGGCTGCTCTGAGCGCAGTTGCACAAACGTCATTTTTTATTAAATTTTATTAAGTGTCAAATGTGACCACTAAAGATATTTTTGAGATATGTCGAACAAGCATTAGTGAAGTCGTACAAAGGACTTTGTTGCTTCATTAATAACACATTTCTAATAAGCACGTGATAATCAGGGCGAGCTCTTTTGTAACTAATGCAAGTTTATTAAACTTTACTTTAGCAAGTTGTTATCATATTTTCAGTAAACATGTTGTCAGGCCATTTTTAATTACAATAGGTCCGTGGCCATTTGGAACAGTTTTGGTACAAAGTTGGCGAGTATGCCTGTATATCGGGTCCGTTTAGGTAATATTGTATCTTATAATACTTCAGCTTTTAGCATCAAACACAAATGCAGCCACGCGCGTGGCTTTTGGCTTCATTTAAAGGTTTAGCTCACCGGGCCAATCTTTACATCGTTGTTCGTGCAGCTGTGTGCCCCATTGGTTGTAAGAACGTTTATTTTCAAGTTATTCAAAAATATAGCCCGTGAGAGCAAGTGAGATACATTTCTTCAAATATTAAAGCATCAGTCGATGTCTCTCTAGTCGTAGGCAGGCGAGGTTATTGTCTTCCTATTGGTTTCATCTGACAGCCAGCGCGTCTGGGCGCGAAGCTCCGTTTTAGCGTTGGTTTACGATTAGTCAGTCTCAACCCGGTGGTCAGAGGGGCGTCTCTGCGAGCGTCTTGGCTCCGACGGCCGCCGGTGCCTTCGGGCACGTCGTCCGATATTTAGTGCCGTTACAGCTTTATTACGATTTCTGTATTCATTAAGACATTTCTCGGTCAGTGGTGAAGGTAGCAGCGTGTGCTCGTAGTTTGTGTGTGTCCTAAGTACACCGATGCCGCTCATTAAGTAGTTACGACGGCTTGTTAGCCATTATTTCCGTCATCTGGGGATGGGGTAATTTTCTCGAGCAGGCTAAATATCGGCTCCGCAGGTTTGTGGTCGCTAGTATAGCGTTATGCAACCGCTCCGTATCAATCAAAGAGAGCTTCCGAACATATTTGAGCCCTGCCACTCTTCAGGCTAATTTGAACGCTGTGCGATAGCCGCCGCCTGTTTGCTGCAGTCAGAGCTTTGTCGATGGGCCGAACCAAATCAGAATACAAGGTGTTTAGTGTTCTTTAATTTATGCGCTAATTGTATTGTGTTGCCGTGGATTTGTGTGCCACTTAAAGACTCACGCCTGCTAGATCAAAGCTGTGTGCGCTTTCGTTCGCATTCCAGCGTATGTAACTAAATGACTCACGCTTGGTTTCAATGTTGGCTCAAACATTTGCACCAGATGTTTGCCTTGGTACGTTTGCCAAACGTTTACTTCAGACAATTCGTCCAACATTACGTCCAACATAGCAACCAGCGTTGGTTCAAATATTTGCCAATGATTTCTGGCCAGTCATTTGAAATCCACTTATCATGGAGGACGACAGTGTGCTTATTGCAGCTGCCACTATAATGCTATCTTAAATTACCGCTGAAGCTGCACCCAACCATCATTCAACCTATTGCGGTTTTTATGATCGCAATGCTTAGGGTCCCAAAGCACTGGGTATTTTTCATACGCACTAACGAACACTAAAATTTGTTCATTATTAAACAAATTACAAAAGCAGTTTGCAGAAATATTTGTGGACGCATACACAGAGGGTCGGTTAATGACTGAGTGTATTTTATGGAATCGGTGTCGAATTCAAAATATGCTGGACACATAGTCTAGACGACGCGACGCCGAAATGTGATATTGGCACATTTCAACGTTGAAGGGTTCCTTTGACTCGCAACAAAAATACCGACAACAGCCTGAATGTTTTCCAATGCCAACGTTGGAGGTTGGACACTCGGCGCTCGCCACTTGTCTATCATCCACACTATGCGTCAAACTATCAAGCGTCCAGCGTTGGATGGTATTTGACGCATAGTGTGGAGCCGCCTTAACTAAATTAATCACGCTTGCTAAAAACTTTTCAATCGCAGTTGTGCACGCTCCTGTCGTCGTTTTAGCGTGTGTAACTAAATCAAATATAATCGCCAGAGGCGCTTTTCTAATACAGTGCGCGTTCGTTGTTGCGGCACCTTCTTGCGTAACTAATCAAACTTCTTTACTAGTCGCATTTTCTTAGCTTATTGAGCATGCTTTGTTGCATTACAGTTTAGTGTGCTTAATTAAATAATTGTGTTAATAGAATTTAACTCGAGCTTGGCGCGTTCCGTGCTGTACTTCACATTTTTGTATTCAATTAGATCTATACTGGCTAGCAGCATTTGACCAAAGCTGTTACATTTACTACGGCATTTCATTTTCGGGTACTCATTTAAGTTATTTGCTGATAGATTTTTCTCATGCACTGGGCACTCCTTTCTTGAATGTTTGTTTTGTACCCATGTAAGCGTCGATAAAAGATAAGGCGTTCCCAGCTAAGCTTAATTAATATCCGTTTACTTGTACACTATTGTATGCGCCGATCTTGGTTGGCCCTTATGTAACTTTCGGTCCTGGGTTTGGTCCAATAGATTTGTTCACTGTATCGGGCTTTTTATTATCGCTAGGATGTGTGCATGCTTATTTACTGGGTGATCCCACTTTTATGTTAAGATCGATGTGAGGTGAGCCCTAGAAGCAAAGTACGAGTGTTGCAGGTAGGTCGACGTGCTGTCGCTACAGTGTTGCTCCCAGAGTCAGTATTTGAGTATTTCTGCCTCGTTTGGCTTTCAAGATTTGGTTAAGCGTGGGCCTTTTCCTATTCGTCGTTCTAGGACCACGCCCATCTCCCTGAGCGTACTCGAGCCGTGGCCTTTAGCCTGTTTTGTAGCGATTTCCAAGGTAAGTGTGGACGTTTCCCGGACAGAATTAGTATTCGGCACTCGCTCATCCGTAAGTGTCGTTAAAACCGTTTGATACTGTAACAATGTATACTTCTCGTATAACTTAATCCGCCCACTTTAATGCTATAATTGTACATTTTAGTCACACACTTAAAAATACTATTCTATAAAAAACATTGTACCACAAAAGGTGTAATCTAACAATGAACAATATTTGATTTATTCTCAGATTGTCGCATACGCAAAGAATACAGGGTTTCCCAAAACGTACCAGAAATATTTTAGGAATCAATTGGGTAACTCATTTAAAGTAAAAAAGCATACATCCAAAATTCAACCGTTGACGAGTTATTTTTGATTTTATACTTTGTGATTAACATTCATTCATAAAAGTCAATTTATCAAATACACTTTTTTCCCGCAACCATCTAAAAAGTCATTACTTTTAATACCAAAATCTGTCATTGAAGTTGCGTTTTCTCTTACTGACACAAAAAGTGTATGTTGCTATGTTACACTTTTAGTTCCTAGGATTAAAAGTACTTTTACTTCCTAGAAACTAAAGGAAAGTTTTAACTGGTCGCCTATGGATGTAGTTCTCATAATGATTTTTAAATGAGAAACGTCAAAAGCGATTAATCATTTCAAATTTTGTACTTTTTTAGGTTACGGAAAAATAATATGTATTATTCGGATTAATAGTGGCTCCGTTTAACTTGCAATATTTTTGTTCGCTCGGTTACGCTACGCTTCGCTTCGCAAACATAATTGCTTGTCAAACAAAGTGCCACTTTTAATCCTAATAAAACAATATACTATTTAATATTATACTATTATTATTATTATTCACAAATAATGTTCTAAATTGCCCCTATTGCCAATCGATGCACAACGCTGTGCCTCGTAAAAGTAATTGTTGGGTTCTTAAGAAGAATTTGTGGGTTATTGCTAATAGTATCTGCAGCCTCTTGTATTCTAAGACATAATTCCTCCAAAGTGTGTACTTCCGTAGCATAAACTGACTGTTTCATGCGACCCCAAAGGTTTATGGGCGTTAGGTTCGGCGAACGCGGTGGCCATGCCACTGGAGCGCCTGTTCCAATCCATCTCCTTGGGTAATATGTGTTAAGCCAATTTCTTACGCATAGCTTTGCATGAGATGGTGGCCCAACGTGCTCGTACCACATTTTATGTCTAATATTTAACGGGACATCTTCCAGTAATATCCTAAAATTAGTAATTTCGTCTCTCGTAAAGCAGCCCGCGTCAGTTCACAAAATATTAAATCCAGTTACAAAATCTTAGTTTCTGCATCATTGCTCAAAGCTTGAACTCCTTGATAATGGTAAGGATGGAAACGTTCTCTTCTTATTGTTCTCTAAACCTAATGAGTGACAAATACTGTAGTGATAGTAAAATAATGATGTACTTACTTGTGCATAATAAACCTGATTTCTGGATATTCTTCTAGTACGCAAAGAAATTCTATGCCCACTTAATGCTGAATTTTCTTCTAATAAATTAAGAATTTACTACTTATTGTTTGCAGGTATACGAACAATACCTTGGCCAGCCGTATGTCTTGTCTGTAATGCCCAGTGTTCTCTTAATTGCCGATATAAAATAATGAAAACTTCACGTGTAGGTAATCTTCTGTTATGATACCTTTTTCAGTATTCTTCTTACGCCATTAAATCATTACCGTAACGGAAACCATACACATACACAATATCTCCGTGTTCCGCGTTCGAAAATAATCTCGGAATTTTAATTAGTATTAATTAGTTAACAAGCTTTTTAATACAATAATTATCAGTACGTTCGATCATTTCTGAAGGCACTCTATCTATGACAATTATTTTAAATTCTATTGCACATTTGTAATTTGTTAACAATCAAATATCTTGTCAATACATTTCATATTAATTTAACTGTGGTTTTCTTCGTTATTGTGCATGCGATTTGCGTATTGTATTTTACAGTTGTAAAAGGAGTTTGGCCAGCTGGTCAAATGGATTTTCGAAAGATAGGTCCGATGGTGCTGAACCGGCTCGCTGACCAGAATACTGCCAAGCTTAAAGTCGGAAGGAGAACCCGTTATGCTTCCACGTTTTCTCAGCGGGCTCACTTATGCATTTTTCTAGTGTAGGAAATGTGGTGGCGCCTTATCATTTTAGTTCTGTTTATTGTTTATTAGGCCGTTGCCCTGTGTGATCTCGTGTTGGACCAACCCTCGCTCCACTGGAGTCTAGCTTTATGTTGGCTTTTCGTAAATACCGTGTCGTACCGTTACAAACTGGCGCGTTGTCGTAATTGTCGATTTAGCCCGTTACAAATTTGGTAGATTAGTATTGATTTTGAAATTGTTCATTAGAGTAACTCCATTATATGTATTTCTCTCAATTTCCAGAGAAAATCATGTTTTAACCAATTTATTTTGCGTTCATAGACACTTCCGGCTCCCTTGAAGATAGCTGTTTCTTAGAAAATTAAAAATAGATGTCATCGAGTTCTTAAAAAATTGCCAATACTAATTTTACTGCATGCACGTGAATTGTAGTTACAAAAGTTGCTAAAAAATCTACAAAGATATTAATTAGAAACTACTATGTTACTATGGAGTAATGTAATAGGAATATACTACCTACATTATTTATTTAATAATTGCATTGCATTCTATTCTGTATTAACCTATAAATATAAAACTGATAATAACGATGGCAAACAGCATAAGTATTACAAAAATATATAAAAAAAGTAGAACTTGTATATACACCCTGTTCAAAGTTAAGTGTGCATCATTGTTAAGTTTGTTATTATTATTGGAGCTACGATTTTGGTTAGATTAGCAAACATGTAGTATTTTTTAGGTAGATTTTGCTGGTAAAAACAGAAAAACCATTGCGCAACGTAGATTCGAGTTATTCACTGAATTAGAATGATATTTCCGTTTAAAAATGCTATTTCAGCGAATAATTGGAAATCCTTCTTCTTCTTCTTGCGTTAGGTCAGAGACCTGTGTTTACTGATACAAATTATTCTTGGGACGTTGATGTCCAGCAATCTCGCCACCTTTTCGGCGGTCTACCTGGTGGTCTGGTTCCATGTGGCTTTAAGTTGCAGACAGCTTTTGCTAATCTATCGTGGTCCATCCGTTGTAAATGATTGTTTCACATTCGTCTTCTTTGCCTGGTCCATCTAATTATATCCTCTGTGTTGCATCTACGTCGTATCTCATCATTTCTTATCCTATCTAGCCTCGTTTTCCCAGTAACGTTCCGAAGTATTTTCATTTCATTGGTGCGCAACAGATTTTTTGTTTTACATGTGTTGGCTCTTGCTTCTGCTGCGTATGTCATAATTGGTCTAATGCATGTTTTATATATACGAACTTTACTTTCGACGTTCATGTCTTTGTTATTCCATATGACATCTCGCATGGCACCTGAAATCGAGGCCGCTTTACTAGTCTGTTTGAAGACTTCTTGGTAAAGGGATAATTCGACTCCTAGATATGAAAATTTCATAACCTTTTCAATAGGGGTGTTGACTATGACCAATTTGCATCTTAGGAGCTCTCTTAATATAGTGAGACATTTTGTTTTTTCGAGTAATATGCTCATGCTATATTTTTCTGCGGCTATTTTGTATTTATTTAACAGGCGTTGAAGATCATTTTCTGTTTCTGCCATTATTACTGCATCGTCGGCGTAGCATAATATTTTCAGCTCTTGATTACCCAGCCTGTATTCTTGGCTTTCTTGTTTTACTTCCTCAATTATCTTGTCCATAATTAAATTAAATAGTAGAGGACTGAGGCTGTCCCCTTGTCTTATGCCTGCACTTATAGGGGTTTCTTCAGTCAGCTCGCCGTTTGTTCTTATTCTTGTTTTATTATTGGTGTTTAAGTCTTGTATAACTTTGATTATTTTATTTGGTACTTGGTTTTGTTTTAATATAATAATGATGTCTTTTAGTTGTACTCTGTCAAACGCTTTGGTCATGTCAATAAAACATAGATAAGCTGGGGTGCAGAATTCCAGTGCTTTTTCTTTAATTTGTCTTAGGATAAATATTGCATTTGTCGTGGATCTATTTTGGCTAAACCCTTGTTGTTCTTCACTGATTGGAACTTTAGTAGGTACTAATTTCGGTCTTTATTATATTTGTAAAAAGTTTTAAGATAGCTCCTAATAGTGTTATGCCTCTATAGTTCCCTGGGCACTTTTTATTGCCTTTCTTGTATACTGGGATAGTGATACTTATTTTCCATTTTTCTGGTATATATCCAGTATCTACAATTTTTTGGAAAAGTGCTGAAAGTTGTTTTACAATGCAATCACCTGCATATTTAATCAGTTCATTAGTTATCGTGTCAGTTCCCGGCGCTTTTCTGTTTTTCAATTTCCGTATTGCCGCTTTTACTTGCTCTTCTGTTATAATAAATTCACTATCGTCAACCGTGTGTTCATAATTATCATCTGTAATAGTTGCTCTGCTGTATAGTTGTTTAATAGTTATTTGCGCTCCAAGTAGAGGTAAGTGAATTTTTCTGTCTGAGGTCGTTTTTTGTGGACCGAAGCGGAGCTGAGGTCCATAATGCGACCGAAGACAGAAAAGAAACTTACCTACGCGTTGTGCATTACGTTTTTCTCACTACCAAGAAGCTAAAGTTTTAATTTAATTAAATCCTCTAAGCAGCGGAGCCGAGCATCTGTCGCCGTGTGGTATTAGCTCGGGTGATTCTGTATGTTCTTTTTCGTACTTTTTTGTAAATAAAAACCGTCCTACGATCTAAGTCTAAAATTAGCAAACTTTTAAGCTATCGTACAACTCAATCGGTCCAGTATCTTCGGAGGAGATAGAGAACAAACATAGAAAGATAATGGTAATGGTAATTTTTTATGGAGTCACTCTAATTCAATTATTAAATACAGTAGGCGTGTGTCAGTGATAGCGTTGTCAGTTTATTTCTCTGTTAGCTGCGTTTATTGTAAAATGAGTTATTCAGAAGAATTTGAAAATTACGCTGAAATTGAAAATAGTGCCAATTCTGCTCGAGCATCCTTGCTGCCGCCGAAATCGAGAGAACGGTATGAGCGATCATATAATACTTTCAAAGAGTGGTGTATTTCCAAGACAGTAAAAGAGGTAAACGAAACTGTATTTCTGGCTTATTTTAATGAGAGAGCGTCTATATTAAATTCTCCAAACAGTTTATGGAGTGAATATTCCACGTTGAAGTTAACAATGTGCGTTCATGATAACATCGACGTGACGAAATTCAAGCAGGTAGTATTTGAATCACTACTTTTTCTAAATGACAGTATAATTGTACATATATTTCAAGGTCATATCATTTCTTAAGAGAAAAAATGATGGTTATATTTCGAAAAAAGCCAAAATTTTTACTAAGGAAGAGTTGGAAAGGTTCCTCAGTGATGCTCCTGACGATACATATATTTTTGATGATGAAAGTCGCAATGATATTGGGAATAGCCGGAGCATGCCGAACAGACGAGTTGTACAACTTGAATTTTCAAGATGTTGAAATAAAACCTGACGTGGCAATTATCAATATTCTACAATCGAAAAATAAAATCCCCCGAAGATTTGTAGTCACTGGTAGTAACGATAGCAATAATTGGTTGAAGATTCTTGAAAAATATATAAAATTACGGCCCAAAAATACTCAAGAACGTAGATTTTTTATGCGTTACAATAATGGTAAATGCGTACGACAAGTAGTAGGGAAGCATAGTTTAGCTGACATACCATTTAAAATTGCAAAATTCTTGAATTTAGAAGATGTTAAAAATTACACGGGTCATAGTTTTAGAAGAACCTCTGCTACTTTGTTAGCTAATACCGGATCAGACGTTCTTGCTTTGAAAAGACATGGAGGATGGAAATCCTCCACTGTAGCAGAGGGATATGTGGGAGATTCTTTAAATCACAAATTAGAAACGGCCAAAAGGATATCATATGGAAATGTCGAAAATTCTGCTGAAAATATTGTAGATAATGCAGAAAGCATCGACAAAATTGATATTGTAAATAATGCATATTCTATTTCTAACAATGTTGAAAATAATGATATTAAACATGTAAATACCATCCCCCCAATTAACGTTACAAATTGTTCAGATTGTACTATTAGCATTAATATTAATAAATAGATACATTTTCTTCAAATATTCATTTCTTAATACTCGAAAATATGTATAGAAACGTCCATCTGCGGAAAGTGACTTTCTACGGAAAATCGTTTTTTCTGTCCTTAGATACGGTTTGTTTGTATTGATTTTATCTGTTGCTAAGGTCGCTGTATATTAGACTTTCCATTATTTTCCATTTTTTAACAATGTAATGTCACTTTACCCATTTGGTAGTGAGAAAAATGTTTTTCCCATTGTGCCTTAATTATTGCATTTATTTCTTTATATTCGTTTATTGGCTTGTTTCCTCCGGTAAGTAGTTTCTATATATTCTTTTTTGCACCATATAGATCATTTTCCATATCTTTGGTGAACTTAAACCAGTGCTCCTTCCTAATATTTTTTATTTTAGGGTTTACCTCATTTCTAATTTGTTTGTACCTTTGATGCTCTTGTTGAGTTTTGATGTCTCTATATTTTAGGTGCGCTTTCCGTTTTTGTTCTGCTAGAAGTTTTACCTCTTTTGTAAACCACGGTTTCATGTTTGGTCGTTTATTTAAGTCTACTTTTCGTTTTCCTAGCGCTTCCTCTGCTGCCTCTATGATGTTGCTTTTAACTTTTTTCCAGGACTCTTCGACATCATTTTCTGGTGTTAGTGAGTTAGTGTATTTTATTTTCTAATCTATTTTGATATAATCTTATAGTGCTCTCGTCTGTTATTGACTACATGTTAATTGGAAATTACGTTGCTCAATTGTTTTTCTGTTAACTACCGCAATCTACGCAAATATACTACAAGTTTACTAATTTAACCGAAATCGTAGCTCCAACAATAGCGAAGTTAGCAATGGTGCACGCTCTACTTGGAACAGGGAATATAGCATTTTCCATAATAACAATTACATTTCATATTCGGGAAAGAATTCATTGGTGTTTGGCCTAAAACATGTATTTAAAATGAAAGATTTTGCGCTTTGCAAATTAGTAGAAGTTGCGATCGATGTTGCTCAAAATAATTTACTGAAGAAGCTTATGACGCTTTATAAAATGTTTCGAGACTAATTATATTCCAATTAGTATAGTAAGACTCACCATAGGCATTGTTGATAGCAAAAGTCACTAGCATTTATTTTTAATATTTTAATTTAGAAAATTCGTTGTTAATTGTGAATACGATAATTTTACCTAAAAATGTAAAAATCTATAAATTTTTTCGTAAATTAAAGAAAAACTATTTCGAAAAATTTAAAAACTACGTGCTTTTGTGATTATTTATTCATATGATATTATTATCTATTCAAATGTATCGCCTCGACACCACAGGTAGAAGAGGCTCGGGATAAGTAAGTATTTACAGACATTTGAATTTATTGCAAGAAAATTGTTATTCTTTTTTAGAAACAGTATATGTCCTTATACGCATTACTCATAAAACTATGAAAGTCTAGAACGTATACAAGTTTTACAAGACCACCTAGGTTCTTTGGATGCTGTAATCTGATTCATTTCGAACGCTAAATTTCAAATAAAGCTCTTAAAGTTGTTCTAAGATGTTTGGTTCGAGCGCATATAAGCGGATGTATCAAAGAACTGAGTAAGTCTCCATGTCACCGTAAGTAGGATTAACTCAATTTAAGGATGACATTTGTGACCCTCGAAGACCTTTTAAAGCGTTTCCGTTGCTGCATTGTTGAGACCCTTCTGGTTCTTGTAGTATCACGTCATGTGATTATTAGTGCTGTGCTCAGCCAGTCGAAGCATTACATATCCTGTGTCCTATCTTTGTGAGAATAACGCAGACAGACAATTTTTTATCCCTATTATTATGCTGCAGCGACTCTGCTCTAAACTAATTTTCTTTGTATTTAGATGAGGGTGATTACATAATTGTTGTAGCTGGTAGGCGTTGGTATGTCTAGAGGTTCTCAATCAGCAACCAGTCATTCATGTGACTGCGTGTGAAATAGTATATTTTCTTATACCTGCTATGCGTTTGTTGAGCAACACTGGTTATTATTCATACTGAACTCTTATTATTGAAAACAATAACGCTTCTTTTCATTTGAATTACCTTCTACGATTATTTGTTTATACAATATGAAACTTTAGCTATGAGCATACGATATTACAGTGTTAATAAAAATTTTGACATATAAACAAACTGCATACTTACATATTCCATGGCTTAGTGAAATTTATACAGCAAACAGTTCTATGTCGCTTGCTCAATAGCGTGTGCTCGCTACAATACTTTTTCTAATTTTCACATATATAAAGATTTACTTTTCAAAGTAGAGTGAAGTTGCGAAACATTACATTTTTTGTAACTAGTTATGAAATGAAATAAATTTACAACTACGAATAAAAAGTTCATTTTCAATACATTAACGTTTATTTGACACCGGCTTGAAGTTTGAACTACCGTTTTTGATCAAAATTAGAAGAAATATTGTATAAAATACGTTAGAAAACGCGATCTTGTGGAACTTGTGTGACTACGGGATCTCATCCAATAGTTATTTCCACCAGTTAAGAAAAGTGTTTTTTCCATATGAGGCCTTGAGTACTTTTCTAATGCAGTACCTTATCTGAAGCTGTTACGTCTTGAGGATTTATTAGAAATTTTTAAAATCGAATAGTTTTTGGTCTAGTGTGATAAAACTTTTCAAGGTCACATATATAATTAGTTAGGTCATTGATGGGGAAACACAAAATGACACTGCTGCCACGTGTGGACCGAACGGCGCTATAATTTTTTTTTTTCAAATTAATTTTTTTACTTCCTTTTACAATAAAGAAAGTATTGGATTCACCCCAAAAATTCGAAATTGAGTTTTCAACAGATCTTCACGTTTTCGAGTCCCCTGATCCCAAAAAACATATTTTTTTCATTGGTCTGTCTGTGTGTCTGTCTGTCTGGCTGTGTGTCTGTGAACAGAATTTCTCAAAAATGAAAAGAGGTATGGCGTTGAAACTTCATATATAAGTTTTGTGTAGATGAGACAGCAAGCTTTTGAAGAAAATCGCATAACCGGAAGTAGGTGTTTACTGTTGTGATTTTTCATTGTTTTCCGATTTGTTCAAAAACGGCTATAACGATCTTTTTCAAACTTTACATTTTTATTACATTTTTAATGTGTATTGATATGAGCTAGGTGATTTTCCAGTTGAATACTTCTAAAGTGGGCATCTTTTGTTTTTTTTCTATTTTTTTTTATTAACCCCTATTTTAAATAGAACACCCGATATATTATTACATTTTTGAATTCAGATTAAAATTTTACAAAAAATTTGTCTCTTCAACTAACGCTCTATTTTGTACCGTTTTTATAGAATTCCTAATTTTTGAAAATTTTTGACAAATGCTTAAAAATTAAAAATGAAATTTTTGACTATTTATAAGATCACTGTAAAAGGAAGTCGTGTGAGTCTATCACACCAGATTTTTTAATATCTAGTATCATAAAACTGCAGGACTCTGATTGCTCCTCGAGACAGGGGAGGGGTAGGGCTATAAAAAAAATCTGGTGTGATACACTCACACAACTTCCTTTTACAGTGTTCTTATAATTAGTCAAAAATTTCATTTTTAATTTTTAGCCATTTGTCAAAAATTTTCAAAAATTACAAATACTACAAAAACGGTACAAAATAGAGCGTTAGTTGTAGAGACAAATTTTCTCTATAATTTTAAGGTGAATTCAAAAATGTAATAATATACCGGGTGTTTTATTTAAAATAGGAGTTAATAAAAAAATTAAAAAAAAAACAAAAGAAACCCACTTTAGAAGTATTCAACTGGAAAATCACCTAGCTCATATCAATACACATTAAAAATGTAATAAAAATGTAAAGTTTGAAAAAAATCGTTATAGCCGTTTTTGAAAAAATCGGAAAACAATGAAAAATCACAAGAGTAAACACCTACTTTCGGTTATGCGATTTTCTTCAAAAGCTTGCTGTCTCATCTACATAGTACACAAAACTTATATATGAAGTTTCAACGCCATACCTCTTTTCGTTTTTGAGATATTCTGTTCACAGACAGACACACACAAACACACACACACAGACAGACAGACAGACAGACCAATGAAAAAAAATATGTTTTTTGGGATCAGGGGACTAAAACGTGAAGATCTGTTGAAAACTCAATTTCGAATTTTTGGGGTGAATCCAATACTTCCTTTATAGTAAAAGGAAGTAAAAAACAGTGCTGCCAGCCTCCCTGAGAACTCTTATTAGCGGCAGCAGGGGGATAAGTGATCCCTCGGATCCTATTTTCTAGTATCATCGAACTTCATAAAAATTCAAACGTTATCTGAAAGATCATCAATTTCTGTGTAAGAAAAACCACTGCTGCTTTTTCCAAAAAGTGAAGAAAAAGGCGCGATTATCGCAACCGAATTTCGCGTGTCCATTGGGTTTTATCAGCAGTAATCCGTTGTTTTTTTATTTGTACTAATAAAATACACGACATTGTAATTTGCAATAAATTTTCAATGGAGTTGATTGTTTAAACAAATGAAATTGTATTTTTTATGTGATATTTTTCGATTTTTCTTATTTTTCTTGTTTTTTCATATTTTCCATGCATTTAATTGCAATTGAGAATGAATTAGTTCTATTCGTTGAAACAATACTTGGGATCATTGTTTAAACAAATTAGATTCTATCTATTATTCCAAGGGTATTGATTTTTGGGCCGCTTTTTTAGGTCTTTTCTCGTTTTTCACAGCACGTACGAATCCGTTTCGTATTTTTATTGAAACATGCCATTTATTTATCACGACAAGACTTGTTTGAACAAATTAGAAGTATTTTACCTGGAACATAAAATTTTTTATCTGTTGATCCAATGACGTTAGACACCACAGATGTTTAAAATTGATTTGAGTTCGTATTGTCGAAATCGGGGGCTGGTGGATGAACGGAAAATGCTCCAAGGAAAAAATTCCCCGAAAAAAAAGCATCCGGGAAGAAATGCCACCGGAAAAACAGTTCCTTCAACACACAACGTTAGGTACAAAATGACATTTACAACTGACTGTCGCTTTAACATTATGTTTTGTTAATGAATTTCCAAGTACTATGGCGTATCACCTCTATACCGTTTGTGTACCTCTGTGAAGAAATAAATGTTATTATTATTAAAGTAAAATTTCTAATATCACTGTATAACTGTTGTAAAGATGATTACGTACATCGTCATTTTACTTTAAAAAGTTTTTTCTATTTTTCTTCTTAATTGCTATTGTTATTTGGCGTAGGGTGCTTTGATGTGAATTTGACGTTGTCCTCTAAAGTACTTTAGAGTGAGAGGAGACAACGATCTGTCAGTATCCTGATCGTTGTTCTGTCCATAGCCACAGACGATTTGGAAACACACCAAAATCAGCCATTTCAGAACACTTATTAGTTCCAGGGGACCACAAAATAAATTACGACTCCGTAAACATACTAGCCAGGACTAAAAAATACTTTCCTCGTGTTATTCGGGAATCCCTAAAAATTATTAAAAATCCAAACTATTTTATTCGAGCAGACGGCTATCGCCTTAGTAACACATAGAAGGTAGCTCTGCCAAACCAATCCATCCATAAACAAGTTTCACATGAGCAATCAAGTGGAAAAACGACAAGTTCGAATAACATACAAGATCTACATGAGCAGCCAACCGTAACAACTCCTCGGTATATAACCAGGAGTCAAAGGCACTAAAATCAGTCTTTAGAAAACTTCTGAAGGAGCTGACAGCCGAGCAGCGAAACGTCAAGTTCAAATCGACGACCACGGCATAACCCGGAAGAACCTACCATTAATAAACACTTTTGTCTTACTTTTACCTTAAAAAAGTATAATAAATGTTTTTTCTCACATCCAAAACTTTCTTAATGTTGAGTAGTAAATCATGAGCACTAATTTGGACTTCTTTATTATACAATTATACCATTTGATACAAGGCCAAATTGCCGAAACGTTGGCCTTGTATCAAATGGTATAATTGTATAATAAAGAAGTCCAAATTAGTGCTCATGATTTACTACTCAACATTAAAAAAGTATGACTCAATTATTCTACGCCTTGAAATAGCTGTCCACACTTCTATTTTTTGAAGATGAAGAGGTGTCTCTACCATAAAATTAGGCTTTTTGAACTCCACCAACGCATGTTTTGAGAATGAATGTATTCATCTAAATAAAACCAGGCCTCGTCCGTGGAAAAAGTGTTCTCCAATAAGTCGTCATTGAGGTTATTTAGGAACCACTGACAATATTCGACAAGTGGATAATCAGCTGTGTAACTGTTGTACAGACTGCAAACGGTAGGGATAGGCGTGGATGTCTTTCTTTAATATTTTGTGGCAGTTGCCAAATGCCAACTTGTTGAGACAAATAGCGTACAGAGGTTCGAGGGGCATCTTCCATAATCTGTCTTACATATTCAATTACTTCTGCCGTTCTTCTCGGAGAATGATCGCTGCCATTGCGTGAAACGGATCCAGTACCACGAAAAACTTCAACATAGTGAGTCAAAGAACAACGAAAAGTGTTATAATGCAACGCAAGATTTGGAAATTCCTGCCAAAACTCTTCAAAACAATCATGGATTGAGTACCGCCATATTCCATCAACTCGACGGCCGTTACGAAAATAGGATTCGACCATTCAAACTATAAGTTAGTGGCTGATTGTTGATGTTAGAAAACAACACTTCCACTTCTCAAGATTCAACGTGAGGCATTCTTCTCTGAGCAGACTATTTCTAAATTTTCGATGTTTCGAGAATCCGCCTTGCTGTGAAAACGATGTCATTGCGATAAACCGCAGCTACCTCTCGTACAGGAGCCAAAACTTTGCTGATTAATCCTTGAAACAGAGATGCGCCTTTGAAGGACTAAGAAGCAAACGCTTGTAATCGTAATGACCATCTGGTGATACGGCAGCTGCCACTGACTTTGGAAGATTTCTCAGTTGATATTTAGTGATATTCGTTCGTTAGGTCTAAGCTGGTGGGGTAAACATAACGCAAACGATAGATTTGACTATTTACTATCGGTAATGGGCTATGACCTTTGACAGTGAGCCGATTCAGTTTTCGATAATTAATACACCTTCTGTCTCCCCAATTGGTCTTCTTAACCAATAATATTTAAGAAGCATACGCTGATTGGTATTCACGGATAATATAATTTTCCAGTAACTTGCTAATAATTATTCTAGCTCGCTCCGTCTGACAAACTTTTTCGAATCTTCAAATTACTTTGGATTCGTGTTACCATCATTTAGATATACTGCTGTGTTTTGCTTCGTTGCTCATTGAGAGGGATAACGGTTTGAAGAGTCCACCATTTTTAGGCCTATTACGTTGGGCCACTCCGTTCTGTTACACACCCCTCCCCGTCCTCCCCCTGACCAAATAAGGAAGCCTTCAAGGCTGCGCCCCTCTCCAAGGGGGCTCACAAGGCTCCGCCCTTTTCCAAGGGGCCATCGGTGCTCTGCCCCTCTCCAAGGGGGCTCTCGGGGCTCCGCCTTTCTCCAAGGGGGCCCTCGGAGCTCCGCACATCTCCAAGGGGGCCCTTGGAGCTCCGTCCCTCTCCAAAGGGGCCCTCGGGGTTCCGTCCCTCTCCAAGGGGGCCCCCGGGGCTTTTCCCTCCTCCAAAGAGGCCCTTGGGGCTACGCCTCTTTCCAAGGGTTCCTTGAGCTTCGCCCCTATTCAAGGGGGTGACGGGGCTCCGCCCCTCTCCAAGGGGTCCTCGGGGCTCGGCCCCTCTCCAAAGGGGCTCACGGGGCTTCGCCCCTCTCCAAGGGGGCCTTTGGAGCTCCGCCCCGGTCGCGAAATTGAGGAGACGGCGAAATGCATGCAAACGCAAATTGGGGACATCGCGTCTGCAATTGTCGTGACGGACACACACGTTTGAATCGTTCTCCTTTATTTATATGATAGTTACATTAGAATTCGTCTTTTGACATTACAAATAATGTGTCAAAAGTCCCCATCGATATCGCGCTTGCGTTTTGAGTTATTCATGCTCAAAGGTCACAGAAATGAGTTTAGAAAGAGTTAGAAAATTCTCTACAAAAAAGATTATGCAGGTTTTTTACGTACAACTAACTATTCAGTAATTAACACGCTGTTAAGTTTTGCAGAGGGGTTTTACTTCCTTTTACGATAAAGGAAATACTGGATTCACCCCAAACATTTTAAATTGAGTTTTCAACAGATCTTTACGTTTTAGAGTCCCCTGAACCCAAAAACATGTTTTTGTTCATTGGTCTGTGTGTCTGCCTGTCGGTCTGTCAGTGAACAGAATATCTCAAAAACGAAAAGAGGTATGGCATTGAAACTTCATATGAGTTTTGTGTACTATCTAGATGCGACAGCAAGCTTTTTAAGAAAATCGCATAACCGGAAGTATGGTGTTTACTCTTGTGATTTTTCAGTTTTTTTTAAATTTTTTCAAAATCGGTTCTAACGATTTTTTTCAAACTTTACATTTTTATTACATTTTTAATGTTTATTAATGTGTGATAGGTGATTCTCCAGTTGAATACTTCTAAAATGGTTTTTTCCCTACTTTTTTTATTTAACGCCTAGTTTAAATAGAACACTCGCAGCCAGTCCTATAAACGCCACTAATCTGAGGTTAACTTTAATTAGCTGTTAAAATAAACAAAAGCGCATAAAATTTTGTTTGCTAATGAATAAAATGTCATAAGCGCTAACGTTTTGATGCTCTTTTGTTTATTTTAACAGCGAATTAAAGTTAACGTCAGATTAGTGGCCTTTATAAGACCGGCCGTTGGTATGTTATTACATTTTTGAATTCAGCTTGAAATTTTAGAGAAAATTTGTCTCTTGATCTAACATTCTGTTTTGTACCATTTTTGTAGAATTTGTAATTTTTGACAAATGCTTAAAAATTAAAAATCAAATTTTTGGCTAATTATAAGATCGCCGTAAAAGGAAGTTTTGTGCTTGTATTACACCAGATTTTTTTACATGCTTTTCCCAGTAGGCCGAAGTCATGTTTTTCTTTATTTTGAGTACGTTCTAAAGCTCGTGCTGGTTCTCATCCTCCCCCTCGCGACATGCTAGTTTCCGTTCTCTTTTGTCTCTTCGTTAACTTCTTCCTCACCATTTTCTTCTGCTTCTGTAATATTTTCAATGTGAAAACCAGGCTCTTTTTACGACCTGTGTAGTCAAAAATGTCTGCAGACTCTACCCACCTTATTTCTTGGTAGGGTGTTTATACAAACTTCTCCGTAACACCACACAGCGCCGTTGACATTAGACGTTTCCCGTGATATGTAGCACTATAGGCCATTCAGTAAACACAAAAACATATAATTTTTTTTGAAGTTGGCATATATGTAAAATTTGTCTGCTAGGGATTCTGTATTTTGTTTTGCAAAGGTTTCCATACCTGCATAAAGGTGACATTGAATTTAAAAATGACAATTAATAAATATCACTGTCAAAGTACATAGTATTCTGGAAATTCTTGCCTGAACGTTTAATAAATGTAATAAAAATACTTATTAATAAATGCTACACCAATATTATCCAACACAGTATTTGTTTAACATCCTTAAAAGTAGTTATAACAGATGCTAACTAAATGTCACACTCTTAACCTATTTGTTTTAGTAAGTTTTTGTAAGTACATTCCTAAACAAAAGATGCATTTTGGAAGTACACTCATGAAATTTTAGAAATCAAAGGCCACTTTGTGTTTTTATGTTTAGTGAACAGACTATATGTCATGTGTTTCAATAAACGAAAATAAGTAAACATTATACGGATGGGGCCATAATTATATATAACAGCAATGAGATAACATGAGTAACAAAATAGAATGCTTGAGTAATTATTTTAGTCGGTATGATTAGTTGACAAATGTCATAATTAAATTAAGAATCAAGCCTTCTCGAATATTTGCTGCTATGTTTATCTCTTTCTTACTCAAGCAATACGAGTTATTTTCTTGTTTATGTTATCTCATTGCTGTTGGTTTTCAATGACTACATTTACACGGTCCGCTAACACCGGTGTTGCAACATCGGTTGTTGTTAACACCGGTGTAAATTGTAGTGTAAATGGGGTTTAACGCCGGTTTTACTAGAACCGGTTTACTAACGCTACACCACTTTGCCAAGAGGCGTGACGTTAGTAAGCGGGTGTAAAATGTACGTGTAAATGGATACTTTCGACTTACACCCGTTTTGAAACAGGACTACCAACATAATTGTAAAGACGGTTGGTTGTTCTGAGTCGCAGTTGTCAACCACACTAACGTCACTCCGTTTAATTGTATCAGCTGTAGTCTGTGACTACATTTACACGGTAATTTAACGCCGATGTTATTTAAATCGTTGGTATTAAAACTCGTGTAAAACGTGCGTTTACACAAGGGGTGTTGTACAGGCGTTAAAGTGTACGTCGGTGTTAGCGTGATGTTATCTAAAACCTCGTCGCAGTGTGACCAACTGCTTCGAGATTTTCCATCTGTAACTCTGTCAGATGCTGTCTGTTATTATAAAATAATAAACATAACCGCTATAACCTAAAAGATTAATAACACAGCTGATACAATTAAACGGAGTGACGTTAGTGTGGTTGACAACTGCGACTCAGAACAACCAACCGTCTTTACAATTATGTTGGTAGTCCTGTTTCAAAACGGGTGTAAGTCGAAAGTATCCATTTACACGTACATTTTACACCCGCTTACTAACGTCACGCCTCTTGGCAAAGTGGTGTAGCGTTAGTAAACCGGTTCTAGTAAAACCGGCGTTAAACCCCATTTACACTACAATTTACACCGGTGTTAACAACAACCGATGTTGCAACACCGGTGTTAGCGGACCGTGTAAATGTAGTCTGTGTTTCACCATTCTTTTTCCGATTCAACTCACATTAAAGTGTTTATAACTACAGTTACATATGCACAAGATGGTAACAGTGCATAAGTACATTATTAGGCGAAATGAATAGCCTAATAATGTACTTATGCACTGTTACCATCTTGTGCATATGTAACTGTAGTTATAAACACTTTAATGTGAGTTGAATCGGAAAAAGAATGGTGAAACACAGACTACATTTACACGGTAATTTAACGCTAGTTACGATACCAGAGTAGCCAAGCTGGCATAAGATAAGCTTATCTAGTAGATATGCAGCATCCGGAGTGCGAATGTTGCATTAGATTATAGTTTTCCTTTGTAGAAATGCATTAAGAGCGCTTCACTTTACGTTTAGACACCTTCAGTGCATAATGTAATTTCCGTCTATGTTTTATTGGAAAATAAAGTTAGTTTTTAAAAACTTGTTTTCCTGGACGTAAAACAAAACTGGCGCAGTCTTGGTGGATTCTTGGAGAAGATACGACATTCCGACCATTGAATAGCCGTATTTTTCTGGTATTTCAATACTTAACCAAGAATTCGACATCAACATCCCTTGGGGACCAGATCCAGGCTTCCGAAGGAACAAAAATCGTCCGCTGGATTCCTGTGGCCTTTCCTCAACCTGCGACAACAGCGATCCAACTTTGCCGATCTTTGCGAGGGACACACATCGCCCCGGATTAGCACCGCTGGTTCCTGTCCTGCTCTATTGAAGAGTCCTGCTCTATTGGAGAGCCCTGATCATCGAGATCACCAGGTCATCGAGACCACTACGATATGAAGTAAGAAATTTCAAGTTATTAAAGTGAATTAAACAAAATATTAAACCCCTACTAACATTACTATTAAATACTAATTTTAAGCGCAATTGATTACTAAATTGAGGCATCCGTCTTGATATTGATAGACAATATAAGCCGTTGGTTCTTTTTGTAATCAAATATTGCATATTAGATTTTAAGATCAAGGAGGGCGTGGTAAGCGTGACCGTTAGCGTGTGCGATAGGCCCACTTAATTTTGCTAACGTACTCTCGCCTCTCTGTGTAGGTACCGTGAATTAGGCCCTACTAATATTTAAAAAACAAATAAATCAAAGTGAAATTTAAATTTGAATGTCCAGAGATCGATCGAGATCACCGTTAGGTCGTGTAAGACCATCATTTTTAAGTAATTGTAACGAATCTATACACATTAACATGGTTGACCAAGTTCAACAAACATCCGCAACGCAAAATGCCTCACAAATTCAACAGGCAGCACCATTTGCCGGTTACCCGATAGGTTTTCATACCTCACTTCTAAATGAGATACCAAGGTACGAAGGCAACCCCGCGGAGTTATCAGAATATATAAGGGCTGTCGAGGACATTTTTGATCAGTTCTGGCAAACAGAAACCCCAACAGCATATATTAACAAGTTATTGCTCTCATCTGCAAGAAATCGTCTCAAAGGCGCTGCACTCGAGGTAATAACAGGACAAACATTTAATTCATGGGATGTGCTGAAGCAAACTCTTATAGACAATTTTGGAGATCAACGTTCCGAGTTAAATATACGGATAGATCTCACTAGGTTACATCAATTCCAGAAGGAATCCCCTGTAAATTTTTACAATAGAATTAGATCCTTATTGGCAGTATTAAACTCAAAAATTGCTTTAGGCCCAGAAGATCAAGTTATTAAAGACTTTAAAATAAAAGATGCTAAAGATCTAGCACTTAAAATTTTAGTGGGTGGACTACTCGAACCGTTAGGAAGCTTTATAAGAGGTAAATCCCCAGCTTCACTGGAAGTAGCTCTACAACACATTAAAGACGAATTAGACATAAGATATTTCCAAAATTTAAATAAACCTCAAAATAGTCAATCAAAATTTTCAATAACCCCTGAAACGTTTAACAGAAAACCCAATTATCCGCATCAAAATTACAATCAATACAATTATCAGTCCCGTCCTACAAATCAAACTGATAACCACCGTTCTACAAAACAAAATCAAACCGATAACCGTTTTTTAAACCAAAATCAATTTTATAATCCCAGATCTAATCAGAACGCAAATACGCAATTTCAATCAAGACCATTCTCAAATTTTACACCAAAATATTCAACGCAGAATAATGATGTATTTGCACCAAAACGAAATTTCCAGCATAGCTTCAAGCCCGAACCAATGGAGCTATCAACCATTAAAAAGCGACCAGCTTCACAACAAGCTACTCGCGCTACCATACCAACTAGACCATTTAACCCGAATTTCAGACAAAATTATATCAGGCAATCGAATCAGCCACCTAATTTTATATCTGAAGAACTACATCATACCCAACTAGACACTGAATATTCTGAACAAACGAACCCATATCGATTTGAAAATTATTCTCCCGAAATGGACGAAAACTATCCGAATTACCCTACAGACGATTCTTATCATCAACCTCCTGATGAATCACCAGAATATTATGAAAACTTTGACGAACATGAAACAAATTGCTTTCCTGAACGAACTGTAAATTTTTAAGTAATAGCCTCGGAAAAATTGATTCTTTTTCTATTAACCCATCACCTTCCTTACCCTATATATTATTACCTAATTCAAACAAAAAATTGCTCATTGACACAGGAAGCTCTAAAACTATTTTAAATCCAAATTTTGTATACGAAAATTTTCCGGATACTATTTATGAATCTCCTTTCGAAATTACGACTAGTCATGGCACTACTCAACACCAGTACGTAGCCGAAGTACCGATACTTGCTTTATTCAACGAAGAAGGTACCCATCAGGTATATCTTTTCGACTTTAACCCTTCGTTTATAGGCCTTATCGGATCAGATTTATTATCTCGTTTACCAGCTAATATAGACTACAAGTGGCAACACATTCAAACAGAAAAAACAGCCGTTCCCTTTTTCTATAACGAAACGTTAACCAAAGAACAACAACGAAAACGTAATTTTTGTAATTTCATGAAGCCTCAAACTCAAGACACAATACGACAGGTACACATTGAACCTCGAACCGAAAAATTTATTAGACTTCCAGCAGTTGGAAGTAACGGAACCAAAATTGCCCCTAGAATTAAATTTACGAAAGATTTAATAATGCCGTCAGCAATTGTTAAACTTAAAAATAATTATTTTATGACCTCTATCGTTAACATGTCCAGTGAACCACAAACACTGACTATTGACCAACCCTTTTATCTTGATGATTTCGACAATTTCGAACAGGACCACGTACAAATCAATCACCATAACGTTAATCAAACGACAATTAAACAGAAACTTTTGGAAAATCTTAATAATAATCTCAGACTAGACCACCTTAACACGGAAGAAAAATCATTACTTACAAACTTGTGTCACGAATATAAAGATATATTCTATCATCCTGAAATCCCTCTTTCCTCAACTAACATAACTAAACATCATATCCGCACTAAAACGAATCAACCAATATTCACAAAAACATATAGATACCCTCATTGTCACCGAGAAGAAGTTCGGACCCAAATTAATAAAATGTTAGACGAAAAAATCATTGAACCATCCGAAAGTCCGTACAATTTTCCCATATGGGTTGTACCCAAGAAATTAGACGCATCCGGTAAGCGAAAATTTCGAATAGTAATCGATTACCGCAAGTTAAACGAACATACTATAGAAGATAAATTCCCCTTACCTAATATCGAAACTGTATTAGACCGCCTAGGTAGATCCAACTATTTTACTACCCTCGATCTAGCGAGCGGATTTTATCAAATTGAAATTGAACCCCGAGACAGAGAGAAAACTGCTTTTTCTACGGAAGAAGGCCATTTTCAATTTCGCCGAATGGCAATGGGTTTAAAAAATAGTCCAGCTGCGTTTCAGCGAATGATTAATGCAGCCCTTACAGGACTCACCCCGACCCAATGCATGGTATATTTGGACGACGTGATAATCTTCTCAACTTCTTTACAAGAGCACTTTCTAAGACTCAAAAATATCTTTCAAAGATGTCGCGATACAAACCTAAAGATACAATTAGATAAATCTGAGTTCCTTCAGAAATCAGTTAAGTACTTAGGTCATGTGATAACCCCACAAGGAATTAAACCTGACCCAGCCAAAATTGAAGCGATACAAAAATTTCCTTTACCAAAAACGAGAACCGAAATAAAGTCATTTTTAGGCTTACTAGGTTACTATAGGAAGTTCATCAGAGACTTCGCTAAACTTACAAAATTTTTGACCATATGTTTAAAGAAAGATAACAAGATTATTCACAATCAAAATTTTATCGATTCCTTTGAGCATTTAAAAACCATCCTTACAAACCAACCAATTCTAGCATATCCAAATTTCAATCAACAATTTGAATTGACCACGGACGCTTCCAAATTCGCCCTCGGAGCCGTCCTATCCCAAAATTCGAAACCCATTTGTTTCGCATCACGAACGCTTAACGAAACCGAACAACGCTACTCCACAATTGAACGGGAGCTTTTAGCTATTGTTTGGGCAACGAAAAATTTCAGACCCTACCTTTTCGGAACCAAATTTACTCTATATACCGATCACCGACCACTAGTTTGGCTTAGGAACCTAAAAGAACCCAATTCAAAATTAACAAGATGGGCTCTTAAATTAGAAGAGTTCAACTTCGATATTAAATATTTACCAGGAAAAAGTAATAAAGTTGCCGATGCACTCTCTCGTGTACAAATTTACCCTCTAACCGTGAATGACGAAATCATGAACGACATCGATAATATTCTACAAGACGCAAATAGAATAACTACCCCAAATCCGAATTTAAACCCTACCAATATGAGCATTGCTCCAGAAAGACCTGATTCACCCGATTTTGACGACTTCAACGTGCCAATATTTAACCCACCATCGAATAATCCTTCGATTTCTCAAAATATTATTGAGAATGATAACGAATCCTTGAATGACACGATTCACACACAATTAGAATCAACTCCCACTATAGACATATGCGAAAAACCGCTACAGTGTTTCCCTAGACAAATTGAATTTATTGAAGCAACCTTACCTAGACAAATTAAATTGACAACTTTTGATAACAATAAGCATATAAGTGTTTTCCTTAACCAGTCTAATAAAAATTCTAAATTTCACGAATTACTCATCGAACATTGCGAACCAAAAACCCACTATTACTGTTATTTTTCAACGGACAAATTATATCAAGAATTTTCACAGTATCTTATCTCGATTTCCAACGAAAATTCCCCAAAATTCCATCGTTGTATGACTCAAATCACTTATGTTACCGATCCCGAAGCACGAAGCGAAATTATACAAAGTTACCACTTAGGCAAAACGAACCATCGTGGCATAAAAGAAACGTACGAACATCTTCTAAGAAAATATTATTGGAGATCCATGCAGAAGGACATTGAGCGATTTATAAACAATTGCAATATATGTAAACAACAGAAATATAACAGACATCCTCTTAAACAACCGTTACAAATGACTCCTACGTATAGTCGACCTTTTTATATTATTCATATGGACATCTTCCAAATTAATAACCAAAAATATTTAACCCTAATTGATGCTTTTTCTAAATATGCGCAAGCATACTTTTTGAGATCCAGTAATATCATAGATGTTACCGATAGGCTATTTTACTTTATCACTACGTATACTGCCCCTCGAATCCTCGTAGTAGATAACGAACTAAACAAGCAACCATTGAAAGATTTTGCACAATTGCATCAGATTACACTTCATGCGACTACCCCCTACAATCACACATCAAATTCGCCCGTAGAAAGACTACACTCGACTCTGATCGAACAGTATCGACTATTAGGCGATATACAAGAAAATCGTAAAATTCCCTATGCAATATTGGCATATAATCATACATTACATTCAAACCTAAATTATAGTCCTTTCGAAATACTATTCGGACACACCGAATGCAAAAACCCATTTGATTTGGATTACTCAAAAACATTTCTAGAAACTTACGTAAACGACCACCAAAAAATAATGAAAGATGTTTATAATAATTTAGCTAATAAACAAGAACAGACTAAGGACAAACGTAACGAAAAAATCAATAAATCCCGAAAAACCCATGTTTTCAAAATTAATGACAAAGTATATGTTAAGACCAATGAACGAAATAAGAAAAGCCCTAAATTCACTGGCCCATATATCATCACAAAAATACACGAACATGACACCTATGATCTAAGAAATGAACCGAACGGAACAACCCTAAAAAGACATGCTAACGAGTTGCTCCCTTTTTCAGGACACCACTCGTTATATTCCTCGCCGGGACCCTCGTCCTCAGCGAAGTAGTTATACATCCCTTAATAGACAACCCCGGACTATACCCCCTGGTCAAAGGAAAGGCACACCTTAAAGAAAGTGAATGGACCCTAATTAAAATATTAAACTATTCCCCTATATTAGATAACTATAACCTTTTTCGACAAAATCTTCTAGAAACCATTGCCAACCTCACTAATAAACACTACGTAACAAGCTACGCGATCTTTGATTATGATAACCAATTATTAATCCTAAAACAGTATTTATCAAAAACAGATCAATTAATCAAGCAATTATTTCCCACTACCAAATTACGTAAACGAAGTATATTCGACGGATTAGGTAGTGCAATTAAATTCATTACAGGCAATTTAGATGCCAATGATGGACAACGATATGAACAATTAATCGGCACATTATCCCAAAATTCTGAAAAGCAGAAAATGATCCTATTAGAACAGGCACAGATCCTTAATGACACCATAAATTCCTTCTCTGAAAACATTAAGCAATTATCCCGAAATCAAGAAATGCTAAATATAAATCTCAATAAAATGTTTCAACAAATTAATAAAGATATGAATCTTATTTTCGGAAAATCATCTACTCAAAATCTATTAGACCAATCAACCTTTTCTTTACAACTTTTAATTAATACCTTAGAAGAATTGGAAACCGCTTTAACTTTCGCACAGAATCACCAAATTCACTTTTCGTTAATTAACAATGACGATTTAATAATGGCTCTAAGCAATATTTCCCAAAACCTACAAGCAATTCAATTTAGTACGAAAAAACAACTTCAGTTACCCTATCCAGTTACTCGTGAAAACTTGCACCTATATGAATCCCTAATTAAAATCAAAGTTTACCAAAAAGACTCTATTTTCACCTTCATCTATGAAGTACCGTTAATCAAGAAAACTGAATATCAATTAATGCAGTTAATTCCATTCCCTGCCTTTATACAGGAAAAACAATTTCGAATGACAATCCCCACTTACAATTCTATTTTATTTCACGATCAATTTAGCGTGCCAATTAAGCTCGATAGCTGTACACCAGTATCGACCCATTATTTCTGTAATCAAGAAAATCACTTTATTATCCCAAATATTAAGCTTTGTGAGACCCAGTTGTTATCGTTTGCCAATAATCAAACTTGCAAACCATATCTTCTTGAATTACAACATGTCAAAATAATACCCCTCACTAAATCCTCCTGGATCGTTAGCACGCCCACTAAAACAGTAATCGATATAAAATGTAAAAGCTTTTTGACAAAGAAGTCACTTGAAGGATCAAATATTATCCATACTACCCCTGATTGCCTAGTGCAGATTGACCACGATGACGTATTGTTCACATTGGAATCAACAAGCAAAAAGGAAATCTCCATGGAACTGCCTTCCATCGATCAAATTAAAAACTCCCCAAATTTAGTGAATCTATCAGTGATAGACATTACTCACGTAGATATGTACAAATTAGGAAGAGACCAACTTAGATTAAATAATCAAAAAGAACAATTACTATATCATAATTCCCCAGTGGAACACGGTCTAAGTATTGGCTCTATAATATTAACCATAGTATTAATAATAAGTATATGTTCTATAATTTCATATATGTATTGGAAGCGTAACTCGTTCCTCATTTTATTAGAAAAACATTTTACAAACACTAATCTTGCGAAAGCAACAGATCCTAAAGAACAAGTTAATTCAATACCATTAATTCAAGTAAATTCATAAGTTCATTTTCAACTTGGACATTGATAAAAACTGTAATCAATATCCAAGGTCTTATCGGCGGAGGAGTTACGATACCAGAGTAGCCAAGCTGGCATACGATAAGCTTATCTAGTAGATATGCAGCATCCGGAGTGCGAATGTTGCATTAGATTATAGTTTTCCTTTGTAGAAATGCATTAAGAGCGCTTCACTTTACGTTTAGACACCTTCAGTGCATAATGTAATTTCCGTCTATGTTTTATTGGAAAATAAAGTTAGTTTTTAAAAACTTGTTTTCCTGGACGTAAAACAAAACTCGCTGGTGTTATTTAAACTGTTGTTATTAAAACTCGTGTAAAACGTGCGTTTACACAAGGGGTGTTCTACAGGCGTTAAATTGTACGTCCGTGTTAGCGCGGTGTTAGCTAAAACCTCGTCGCAGTGTGACCAACTGCTTTGAAATTTTCCATCTGTCATTCTGGCAGACGCTGTCTGTTATAATAAAATTATAAACATAACCGCCATAACCTACAATATTAATCTACTTCTCAGGTAACATTTTATCTCGATTTATTAAATGTTCATGTTTTATATTTTAATTATTGTTTCAGTGAGCGAAGCTAGCACCTTTAAAGCAACATAATGAATCAACATATCGCATCCTTCATAACAATGTGGATGCAATATATTCTAACTCCTGCTTTAACACTGACCACCAATCTTTATTTATCTATTGTAAGCAAACAACGTAAAGTCTTCAGTCAGTTGTTATTACTATATTTAATTAAAACCAATTCTGATGACAGTTTATTAAATATTGGAGCTATTCTTAGTCTGAGTAACCGAACTTTATGGATGAAAAAGAGAAGCGATGACTGGTGGGAAAATATAGTAATGAAGCATTTTCTGGAAGAAGATTGGCTAGAGAACTTTCTCATGAGTAAAGAAACGTTTTTGTGGTTATGTAATCAGCTTGCAGCAAAACTTAAACCTGATGTTAACTGTTTGCGTACCCGGAAACAAGTTTCTGTTCAAAAACAAGTTGCCATAACACTGTACTTTTTAGCAAGTTGTGCTGAATATCGGGTTGTTGGAAATGCTTTTGGGGTGCATAAATCCACTGTATGTAAGTGTGTCCATAAAGTGGTAAATGCCATAATTGGTGAGTTATTAGTGCCGTGTTTAAATATGCCAGATGCAGTAGAATGTGAAAACATTTCATATCATTTCGAGGAGAAAAGCCACATCCCACAATTAATTGGGGCAATTGATGGTACACACATCCCTATATTGCCACCTTCAGATGGATATCGAGACTTTGTAAATCGTAAGGGTTGGCCTTCAATTATTCTACAAGCAGTGGTAGACCATGCATATAGATTCAGAAATATTAATTGTCAGGCCCCTGGATCTTGCCATGACGCCTCAGTTTTCAGAAGATCTCAAATTTATACAGATTCAAACAGATTAATTCCTAACAAAACAAAGTCTATGAATGCAGTAGATATACCTCTTTTAATTATGGGAGATCCTGCATATCCGCTGCTTTCATGGTTAATTAAAGGTTACACTAAAACTGCACGATTATCCCCGGAAGAAGAATCATTTAATGTGCATTTAAGTTGTGTGAGGGTATGTGTTGAAATAGCCTTTGGAAGATTGAAAGCACGATGGAGATGTTTATTAAAACGTTTGGATCTACATTATACCTTTGTACCCAATGTTGTCACAGCCTGTTGTATTTTACACAATATTGTGGAATCCAGAAGTGAAAAGTTTCTTTCAGCATGGGCAAATGATGTCAAGGAAGCAGAAATAACTTTCCCTCAGCCTGATGACCACCATGATCGAACAAGAGATCATTATGATGGAAATATAATTCGAGAAACACTGACAAGATACCTTGCAGATAATTTTCCCTTGAGGAGAACATTTATTTAATAATAATTTTGTTTTTACATTATGAACGTAAAATAAATACATTTTCAATATTATTTTTATTTTCCCTCATTTAGCTACATTATAAACATTCGGGGCACTGACACCCTTGGCCGTGCCTGTTTGAACCTGGAGGATACTGAATAAACTGTGGTTGAAAAAGACCCCTTAAACCATGCAGGAGAGAAGAAGTTGCCTCCTGCATTATCTGGCTCTGCCGTAAGGAAAAGCCTGTCAGTTGTTATTGTAGAGCCCCTTTTGCTCAATAGCTTTCTCAGCAATCGAACTGGACAATAATTGGTATTATCCGAGTTTGGTATTAACCATTTGCTGCCTGTGCATTTTTGGGCCCCACCTTGTCTAGTTTTAGAAAATATAGGATTATATTCCATTCTTCCTGTTAAGTTTCCTGTGTTATCAGTCTCTTCCCTGAAGAAACTTTTCTTACAGTTTGCTGCCTCGTTCTCCCTCCAGGACAGTTCAAATGCACATATATGAAATACCTAAAAAATAGAATTACATTTTGATACGCAATAAATAGATTGTCTGTTACCTTTCTTTGTAGTCCGTCTGGATTTTCCTCATCCCAAGCGAAGCCATAGCTTGAATTTCCTCTATTTTTAAAGCTTGAGCACTTTTTTTCCTTTTATCGGGATTTTCTTGTAAAAGCTTTCTTTTAGTGTCCCGTGCATTTCTGGCTTTTTGAAATTGAATGTCAGAAAACGGATCAAATGCAACTTTAAATTCGTTGAAATATTTCTCCTGCACTAATTTCGCTGTTGTGTTCCATATGGACCTGACGCAACTTTCCATATAATCTTCTCCATTCTTTCTTTTCATGTTGAACGCCCAGTCTTCTAAAATTCTGCTTATTTCACTTACGGGAGTTGTTGAAAGAAGCTCGTACTGTCTCAACTTGCAAAATTCAGTAAACTGGTTCAATACTGACGTGCGTGTTTTTATAGTGTTACGTGGAGTGATAAGTTTAGTGTGTTTCCTTATTGCCTCCACGGATTCTTCCCCAAAACGTTTTTCTTGAAACATATTTGTACAAAATTGTACACACCTGTCAAATAAATGGCTTTGTTTGTTATCGACCGCGCGTTGGCATGCAATGTTTTGTAACCTTGTTTTCGATTCTCAATTGATGACTAGATTTAAGGGATTCTAATGTTAAAAGTCAAAAAATTGTAGCTGAGATACAAGGTAGGTTTGTCAATTCGAATTTTTGATTGGTTGAGCAAGTTCGGAAATATTTTGTAACCAAAAAATGTCACTAGAATACACATATTCCTTAAAAATTGCTGATTCTGATTGATTGTTAAAAACATGAATGGAATAGTCATATGAAAAAATTACCATTGAAATCGCTATGGTGCGTAAAGCATTTTTACACCCTGTATATAATTGTGGCCCCATCGGTACGTATTATATGAATATATGATTCCAAAGCTAATAACTATTGCTGTTGTACGAAACGCACAACCAGCCGTTTTCACGCTATACTTCAGAGAAATAGTGAGCAGCGGTGCATCCGTTTCAACACCACCTCGGAGGTAGGTTGCAAGGCGCGTTTTTTTAGATGGTTTTCCCTGTAGGCCTTCCATGTTTTTTCTTGTTTTGAGTACTTTTTACAGTTCGTCCTCGTTCTCCCCCCCCCCCCTGCGCATGTTTCTCTCCGTTCTCTGTTCTCTCTTCGTTAACTTCTTTCTCATCATTTTCTTCTGCTTCTGTAATATTTTCTTCTGCTTCAGTAATATTTTCAAGAGATCAAGAAGATTAATCTCATTATATCCTTCATCTTGAATATCTTCTGTTGAGTCCTCACTAGCATTATCAACATTTGCGTTGAGACAGAACTGACCGTGACAATGGCCAGAAACCATTACAGAAGCAGAAGAAAATGGTGAGGAAGAAGTTAACGAAGAGAGAAAAGAGAACGGAAACTAGCATGTGGAGAGAGAGAGGATGAGAACGAGGACGAGCTGTAGAACGTACTCAAAACAAAGAAAAACATGAATTAGGCCTACTGGTGAAAGCATGTAAAATATCTGGTGTAATACAAGCACAAAACTTCCTTTTACAGCGATCTTATAAGTTGCCAAAAATTTGATTTAAAATTTTTAAGCATTTGTCAAAAATTACAAATTCTACAAAAACGGTACAAAATAGAGTGTTAGTTCAAGAGACAAATTTTCTCTAAAATTTCAAGCTGAATTCAAAAATGTAATAATATACCGGGTGTTCTATTTAAACTAGGCGTTAACTAAAAAAGTCGGAAAAAAAACCATTTTAGAAGTATTCAACTGGAGAATCACCTATCACACATTAATACACATTAAAAATGTAATAAAAATTTAAAGTTTTAAAAAAATCGTCGCATCTAAATAGTACACAAAACTCATATATGAAGTTTCAACGCCATACCTATTTTCGTTTTTGAGATATTCTGTTCACAGACAGACCGACAGACACACACACAGACACACAGACCAATGAACAAAAACATGTTTTTTGGGTTCAGGGGACTTTAAAACGTAAAGATCTGTTGAAAACTCAATTTAAAATTTTTGGGGTAAATTCAGTACTTTTATCGTAAAAGGAAGTAAATCCCGTCTGCAAAACTTAACAGTGTGTTATTTACTGAATGGTTAGTTGTACGTAAAAAACCTGTATAATTTTTTTGTAGAGAATTTTCTAACCTTCATTTTTTTTTGTAATAACTAGAAAGGTCATACGACCCATAGAAAGCGAGATATTTGCGAAAAACTCATTTCTGTGACCTTTGACCTTGAATAACCCAAAACGCAAGCGCGTTATCGATGGGGACTGTTGACACATTATTTGTAATGTCAAAATAAAGGTGTATGCAAAATTTCAGCTCACTTGCATTTTTTTGGCAGATGCTGCAGTTTTCTGTCTAATGTGACTGGGCTATGATGTATATATGACATGTAATATTTATAGAACCTTTAATAGAATTTTTAGAAAAACAGGACGAACCACGGATGAAAATAGTTGCAAAGTGTCTCTAAAAAATTCGAAAGAGTTCTATGCATGACTTCATACTACTTGCTTTGTAATGTATTTTATAATAATTGTTATAGTGCAGCTGGGGTCTAATATAAAATAAAGAGTTAACTTTCAGATTCTTCGAATCCACTGTTTATTATTTTTTGTGTAAAATATTTATACTTTACGCACTTTATGTATTTCTATTTCAGTAATTCCAATGTAATTTTAGTAACTTTTTGTGGTAATAATAATTTTTCTCACGGCCCTACTACACTGGATCTGTGTAAACTATTTAGTAGGCTATTAATATCATACTGTTATAATTTGGTTGTTATCTGAATTCACATTATTAAGCGAGTAAAATATGTAATGTGCTAAATCCATAAATTAACAAAAGGTGTGTTTACCTGCTTTTATAACACCTAATAATAGATTGTACCTACTGTATTTGTGGATTAATTATGCCACGCTTACTAGTAGCAGTTAGCCCAAAAATACTTAGTTTTACCGAATCTGCAAAAATCTATCAGCTAGACTCATTATTTACATAACGTTCTAGAGTATACTTTATTTCATGATGTCTTCATTAGATTTTAATGTTAAAATAACATATTACAAGGATATTGCTTCGATTTAGTTTTGTACTGCAAATGACTATTTTTCTAAAGCTTTCGGCCAGAAGTGTCCACTTAAAGCAGTCAGTTCGCATATGCAATAACTAATATGTTGAGTTACTAGGTACATACAAATGTGTAATCTTTTACAGTAAAAAGTGGATGGTACAATTCTACAGTAAAAAAAGCGCAGTGGCTTATACGAAACTTCTATAGATTATATTATACCTATTCTTATACCGGGTGTCCGTTCTCAAAGTCGAACATAGGCGATTAACATTGTATTGAACGTTTTTGCCGTTTCCTGCTCGCCAATTCAACTTACAGGGAAGGTAATGGTATCAATGGAAAGATAAAATTATTACCCATCAAATGATACCAATAATAATATTCAAGGTGCGATTTTTATTTTAAAATACTAATTTAAAACTTGGGAATTTTTAAATATGTCATGCCTTGCTTTTCAAGTTCGATAGCATTTGTCAAAAAAATTGGTAATCGGGTATTTTCTGCCAACGTCTGTAAAAATTATCTACATAAAAAAGAATTATTTCAATGCAGAATGAGTGAATGCACTAATGTTAATTGCCTATGTTCGACTTTGAGAATGGACACCCGGTATACAGTGTGTCTGGCGGCATATGGAACATAGGGAAATTCATAAAATGGCATTGTAAGCGAAAACTAATCATACAGTATAACATATTCAAAACAGAATAATTTAAGTTATAATTAGCTTGAAAAGGGCGATGTAGATGAATGCATTTTATGCACACAAAGAGCTAGATTTCACAAAGCATCGCTTTACAATGCAGACTGTGCAAAGATGACCTGGATCCTTAACAAAATTTACCATTGGCGTTTCACTATGTTCTGTAGTCGTTAGACACACGGTATATAAACGCCTGTTGTGTCTGTCTATCGTAAAACGTCCGAGTAGCAATGGAATTCTTACAGGGAGCGCAGGTTCGAATCCCACCTACTGCGATGGTTTTTTCTTGTGAATTAATGTAATTTGCTTTACTAAGTGTTTCTTTTTACCACCAGTATTATTAGAAACGTTTATTTATTTTTACCTATTGTGTACATAATTTTAAACGCTTCAACTGTTATTCGCTCTAGCAAAAGCTGTTTCTCTTGTTTCTTTTTTTTATTAAAGACATTACACGCATTTTCTTCTTTTTGTAACTTATGTATCTACAATTCAAGTTGAAAAATGCAAAAATGATTTTAAATAGAATAAGGCCACTTATGTGGTGGGCTAAAAGGCTGGTCTCTATACAGTGTGTAATTTTTATCTCTGAACATACAAATTACCTGCATGTAAAATTCCTATGTTCAAAAGTAAAAAAACATATCAAACACATTGACAAGTTATGCAACCAATCTTACACGACAGCATAATGTAACCACTACGACCAAAAACTTAATTGCGTAAATCACAGCTTTGCCTGTCCTGCAAACTACAGAAGTGACCTTCATTTAAAGTAAGCTTAGAAAATGGTGTTATTTGATAAATTGTATTTGTGTAATACAGTTTTGCTTATTTGTTGTGAATTGTGCACTTGCGTGAAGTTGTTGTGTATTCCACATTAATAAAAATTAGGCATCTTATTCATGAAAATTCATAAGTGTTAATAATAATACTTTATTTCTCACATCCTAATAGGGAAAAACTTGATTTTACAAACACAACAAAATATTAATGAATATAAATAACAATTGTGAACTTGGACAAAAGCAATTTACAGGAGATGTTCAAAATGCCCTCCTCTTTGTTCTAAACAATAAGCCAGACGATCTCTAAAGACCTCTACAGTATTTAAAAAAATGAATTTATTTCATACAGGTTGTAAGTTTTCTCTGTTTTAATTCTTCTACATTGTGTATAACAACGTTAGTAGAAATTTTAGATTTCAGATAACTCCATAGAAGAAAGTCATTTGGGGATAAATCGGCTGACCGAGGTGGCCAACGTATTACACCATATCTCGCAATCTAGCGACCTGGAAATGTTGCGTCAAGGAATCGTGCAACACGTCTGGTAGAATGGGGTGGTGCTCCATTCATTTGAAAAATCGCATTATTAATATTTAGTCTTTGGATTTGTAGCATAATACGTTCTCGAAGAAATTCTAAAAATTTTGTTTCATTGAGATTTCCCTCAATGAAAAAAGGACCTACAAGAACACTATCGACAATTCCTGGCCATACATTAACCTTTGAATTATACTGTGTGTGGGTTAAGTTTTGTACATGGTCATTTGTGCATGACCAGTAATTACAGGAATAAAAGGAAATAGGGTTAGTAAGTAGGATAGCTTAAATGGGTAAATTGATACAAAGATAGAATTTTCAAAACCATTTATACAAAAAGTAGCTTCGTCTGTAAAAACTATTCTACATAAAGTTTCCTCATTTTCATTTAATAAATTGAATAGTGTTTCATAAAAATCAGTTCTTCTGATTTTATCTTCTTCAAAATGTTGCTGGTGATTAGAAAATTTGTAGGGTTTGTATTTAAATTCTTTTAAGGTGTTATGCACCGATGTAGTTGAGATCTTGAATTTGTTAACTAAACTACGAAGAGATGTGATTGGGTTTGCTTCTTCGTACGCCAATATTTAACTTCATCTCTTCAGTTAAAACATGGCACGTTTTATTTCTTTTGCTGTGCTCAGTTACAACACAACCATTTACTTTAAAATTTCCAATAATATTATGAATTGTTTCGATCGATGGAATTGGTCTTTCGGGATATTTAGCAGCAAATAAATCCCTCGCTTTTCTCAAGCTATTTTTGTCAAAATACCAATGTAAAATCTCTAATTTTTCTTTGTGTACATTATTATTAAATAAACTTATCTATCAAAAAATGCATTTTTTTATTGAGGTTATTTAATTTAGTTTAAGAAGTAATTCAATTGTTTTAAATGTTTTAATTGTTTTGATATGTCTTTTTACTTTTGAACATAGGAGTCTACATGCCGATAATTTGTATGTTCAGAGATAAAAATTACGCACTGTATGTAAACGTGTATTGTGTATGCGAGCTTGCCGCCTGCATGTGTCACGTTTTCAGCGCCATTTAACGGCAATGGTATAAACTTACTGCTATAGAATGCTCTACATCTTTTTAGCGTCACCTAACGACATTGGCATTAACTTTGCTGCCAAAGGATGCCATACCTGCTTCCTTCTCTATTTATGTTCTTCATTATTTTTATTTATTTTATTTACAATTCAATTTGAAAAATGCAAAATAGTCAGTTATGTATCAAGTGCAAAAAGCTAATGTTTATAGCATGCTTCATGTTGAACAACATACTGAACATTATTAGAATATTTCTGCGATGGAACTTTTTTTGACACACTGATTAGGTATTTTAAGTTATGTTGACATACAAATTTACAACAAAACATGCGTTTAGGTTTTTATTTTACGTTACCGTGGTGACGTGCCATAAAAATTATATGGTATAAATAGTAACTTTTAACATTACAAGTGTGTTGAAACCTGTCACTTTTGACACGATCGTAGAATAGTACATTATACTATAATTGAGTGAAAGAAGACATTACGATAGCGGAAGTGCGAGTGTGGAAATTTTCACGAGTGTATAATGGCATTTTATTCATGTGTGATATACGACGTTTCATCTTAAAGTAGCGGCTTTTGTACAATAAAATTTGAAAACGGTATAGCTGTTAACTATCATAAAATTAGTAGCAGTAGCTAAATAATTATTTATGTATCAAGAGCAGTAAGTGTTATTTTTCCGTCGAGAATGCAGTGTGTATAGGTTTGCAAGCACTAGAGACTGAAAAATACACAATACGACCCGAGGTGCATATGTTATTGTTTGTACTTCCAGCATAATAAAAACAATATTTCTAAACTTTCAAGGACGTCGCTGCAGCAGTGACAACACACCTGAGAATGTGTTTCTCTTTCCGCTTTTAAGAAATCCATTTGTATCGACATAAAAGCAGTGGCGCTCAGTGCATTATATTTTCTTCATAATTTATCGAGTTTTTGCCCTGTGTAAGACGCATCTCGGAATAACCTACGCCTTCTCGACTAAGCCAGCCGGCAACCCTTTATTTCCACCATTCCGGGCAAGCTGGCTGTGTGATAAGTGATAACCCAATAAATCAATCAATCAATATTTATTTAAAGCTCAATTTTACAGCTTTGTCATGCTATATAGTACAAATAAAACTTACTTAACAATTACATTTTTGAAGAAATTACAGCATTCGTCTAATGTGTAAAATGGATTTTGCATTAGTATATTGTTAGTTTTGATCTTAAATCTATTAAGAGGTAGATTAGTAACATTCTTTGGCAAGAGATTATATAATTTTGGTCCTAAATTTACAGTACAGTTAATGTTTAGTCTATAAAATGGCAAATTTATGTCTGTTCTTTGCCGAGTATTATATTCATGTACTACACTCCTAGTATCGAAATCATAAATACATTTTTTAGTGTTACAAAGAATACGCCACACATAGTATGAATATACTGTTAATATATTATTATTTATAAATAATGGCTTACAATGCGCTGCTGGTTCAGCTCCTGAAATTATTCTTAAGCCCTTTTTTTGGAGAAGTAAAATCCTGCTCGTATGTGTTGAATTTCCCCAGGTTTCGATTCCATAAGACATGACTGAATGGAAAAAAGCAAAGTAAGCAGTCCTGGCCGCAGATTGATTTACGGCGTTTTTTATTCTGCGTATGACAAACAAGGCTTTGCTTAATTTAATGCAACTATGTTCTATATGAGGTTTCCAGGTAAGTTGATTGTCCAAGGTAAGACCCAAGTACCCTACTTCTTTTACCATACTGTTCGGTTCACTTGGGTTTTTGCGATTTGTTGTGAACATTATATTAGTGGTTTTGTTTTCATTTAGAAGCAATATATTAGCTGAAAACCAGTCATGCCCCTGTGTTAATGCTGCTTTCGTTTTCTTTCCAATAGTCTCCAAACACTGATCGGACACTACAAAAGCCGTATCATCCGCAAATAATATGGTAGCAAACTCCGTATTCATAGGCAGGTCGCTAATAAAAATTATGAAAAATAGAGGTCCCAGCAAGCTACCTTGAGGAATTCCGCTCTTAACAGTACACTCCGGGCTTTTTTCACAATTCCACTTCACAAATTGTTTGCGGCTTTGCAGGTATGATGTTATCAGTTGCAAAGAAACACCCCGAAATCCATACCTTTCCAATTTCACCAAAAATAATTTGTGATCCATGCAATTGAAAGCTTTACTGATATCGCATAAGATCACACTACAGTATTTTCCTGATTCGAGTGCTTCCCTGACGTAAGCTAGTAGTTGTAAAACTGCTTCTGTTGTGTTTAATAAACCTTTTCGGAATCCGAACTGCATGGGAGAAAGATAATTCTGAGATATCAAATAGTTGGTTATCCTAATGGCAACTATGGATTCAAATTTGCAAAAGTCGGAAGAATTGATATCGGGCGATAATTAGCGACATTTGTGATATCACCATTTTTATGTATTGGAAATACCTTAGCTCTCTTCATCTGGTCTGGGAATACACCATGTGTCAGGCATGTATTAATTATATCGCAAAGAGGATCCATAATATAAGAAGAAATTTCTTTCAACAAAATTGTACTTATGTCAAAAACGTCCATGGTAGGTTTAGATTTTAGACTCATAATGATGTCCCGTATTTCCTCTGGTGTAGTAGGACTAAGGAAAAAATAATTTCAGTTGTTCTTAATTTTTGAAGTATATTTTTCGACGTTGTTTGATTCGGTAATGTTCATTTGCATTTGTTTGCCAACATTGATAAAGTATTTATTAAAGTTTCCAGCCGTAGGTGTTTCTTTGGAGTGGGACGTATTAGTTTTCAAGCTACCAGTTTCCTTTTTAATAATAGTCCACATAGCTTTACATTTATTGCTGGATGTAGATATGTCTGTAATATTTTTGTTTATTCGCAGTAGTTCCATTTGTGAGACGTACGACTTTTTATTTTCTTCGTATTTTTTCTTACAATTTCACTTTTGGTAATTTTGTATAATTGATATAAGTCATTAAGTTCTATTTCTATTTTAGTTAGGTAATCATTTTTTAGATATTTTTTTCCTGTTACTGGTGGCGATTGCAAAGAAAAACTTTCTTCCATATAAATTAAAAACAGCTTAAGAAATGTATTATACTTTGAGTTGGGATCAAGTTCTCTGTATATATCTTCCCAATTCTCATAGGCTAATCTTGATTGGAATTGTAACATATTGTTTTTAGAAAACAATGTAATTTTATTTTTTACCAACCGGTTTTGCTCGTTCTAAGACTCGATAATTTGACCGTCGTGATCTGACACATGTAATGGGTGTACATACGCTTTGAATAAGTGATCTTCAATATTTGTAAAAATATTATCAAAGCAAGAACCACCGTTGCTATTAAAGCGTGTTATGTCGAAGATAGTTTGCTGAAGCCCATATTCGTTTAATATTTCACATAATTAAGTCCTCCTATAATTTACTGTAGAAAAGTCAATGTTAAAATCGCCTGTTACTACAATTTTTGTACTCGGATGATAGTTCTGTGAGATATACATCAGACTTGTTTCGAGTCTGTCGAAGAACACCTAGATTTCTTCATTAGGCGATCTGTAAATACATACTACGATTACATTGTTAGTTTGTTGATATACAGCGGTTGCTTCGTATGACTTTTCTACTGAAAGAGAGGACATATCTGGCACGTGATCGCCATGTTGATCATTCTTGAAATATATAGCAGTTCCTCCGTTTTTAAAATGATTTCTGCAGTATATGCTAACGTTTCTATAATTACGAAAGTTAAAGTTACTGTAATTTAATTTTGAAATCCAGTGCTCGGATAAGCAAACTATATCTATGTTTTGTTTTATTAGCTGTTCCTCGAGTGCAGTTAACTTGTTTGTAATGCACTGAATGTTGACATGAAGAATTTTAATAATCTTGTTTACTTGTTTCTTTGACTTTTCCTTTGTGTTCATGCTTAAAAAATCCCCCTTTTGCTTATACCTGTCATAAAGCGCAAAATTAAATCTTTTAATACCCACATTTGAAGGCCAAAAACTAGGATCATACATTTCATCTTTTCGCCTTAAGGGTTCGGTTACTACAAAACTTTTTTGGGAATCAGATTTTGACGGTAATACTTTTACTTCCACCTTTTCATCATCAAATTTTGGTTGTTTTTTAGTATGTCCTTTTACCATTTCTGCTGTTACATGTGGTTTAAATCTGTACACATACAACCACACTTTGCGCTCCGCTCCTGTAAAATCATATTCATTTTCTTCATTTGATGTCTTTCCTGTGCCTAGCCGTTTATTCACATATTTTCTCCTGTACGGAACTTTCTGATAGCCTTCTGAATTTTCAGAATCTTCCTGTCTTTTTAACTGGTGATCACCACTTAATTCTGAACTATTTTCTTTCACTAGATTTATGATTTCATCCATTTTACTGCTTTGAGCAGCTACCAACTCATTTTCCTTCAATTTCTGTAGCTGTTTAATATTTCCGGAACATTCCTTTATGTTTTCACTTTAACAGCTGTTCTGGTTTGTTAATTGCTCTTATGGACCTTGACTGCTTTGATATCTGGCTGTATGTTTTGTTTGTTGATTTATCTGAGGATTTTTCTAAATTTTCTATTTTTTCTTCTAATAGTTTATTTTGTTTTTGTAGTAGATTTTTACTTTCCAACAAAATGTTGAATTTTTCATCCTTTTCCTTAATGAGTTTTCTTAGCAATTCATTCTCTATTTGTAATTTATTAGCATCTGATTCAACTATTTGACTCTTTGAGGTTATTTCACAACACTTATCCCTTGCATCTTTTCCACTTACTAAACTGGAATTTTCTCTTCTTAAGCACAATCTGTGCCATATATTTCCACAATTTATACATACAACACTGCTGGCATTTTTGGATTTACAACACTTAAACACATTTTTTATTCCATCTGTGTCCTCTAAATCCACACCGCCTGCCATCTTGCCAATATTGTCGTAATCTCTTTCATTTGGTAATAGTCCATTATAGCACTGTTTTTGCATTGTTATTTCAAATGAAAAATATTGGAACAGCCTACTTTGTTTCAAAGAACTGATAGATTATCACATTTACGAAATGTCAAAAATCAAAGCTTCTGATGATTTTTATGCAAAGTAGATAAAATAAACTTACTGATGTAAATGATATTCTACAAAAATTGTATGAGAAAATTAAAAATATTTTTGATCAAACAGTTCCTCTCTCGAATAAGCTTAAACAAAAATACCCGATTTGGTTCTCAAAAGATATAATTAAATTAGTAAAAGAAATAGTTATTTACCTAACAAGTTCGGGAAGTTAATTTTCCCGAATGAGCACTTTATTTGCAGCACGACCGAAGGGAGTGCTGCATGTAGTGCGAATTCGGGAAAATTCTTCCCGAAAGAGGTAGGTACAATGTTTTTTGTAACGAATAACTCAAAATATTTAAAGAAGTTAAAAAAATATTATTTAGTGTTTTACAACTTTACTGAGTTGGCAGCACAAATTACTAAATTTTTATACGTATCCTAGCACCTGTTAGCTTTTGTTGACGTTTACAGCGCCCTTGGAACACACAATTGCCATAGTTTTTGTGGGAAAGTAAAAAACACCCCGGTGCGGGAATAGTTATTTTCATTACAAGCTTCGAAAGTAGCAAATATCGTGCGAGTGTTGATTAGACAAACGAGGGCGTAGCGAAGCGAAGCCCGAGTGGATCTAAAACGCGAGCACAGATATTTGCACTTTCGGGCGAGTTATGAACACTATTTTTTAGACGACCACTCAAAGTAAATTCTATTTTTAAGAATTGTTTTTATTTCGTTTGCAAAATTGATTGTTATGTTATTATTGGTACAATTATAAAAAAATTAGAGCTTGTTGGAAGCAGAGCAACGTATAAAGCAAAAGCGTCTGGATTATTTGAATCACGGTCTGCCGAATTGTGTGACAAACGTCAAAGTGACGTTTGTCACACAATTAAGCAGGCCGTGATTTGAATAACTTTGTGCCGTTACGATATGACTAGTGCGATATAATATCGTGCTAGTGTATGAAATTGTCAACTTTCTGTAGTAGGCTGCTGTCGCGATAATGTTACTTTCATATGTGGTCGTCTAAAAAAGTCATTTTCGACGCATCGGGAATGACCGGGAAATATGAATTTTGAAATCATGAGTGCAAAAAATAATTGTATAGGAGAAGAAAACAATTAAATAACTACAAAGCCACTAGATCTAAATTAAAAATTATGATTAAATCACAGTATAGAAAATATATTCAAAACGTGGAAAATAACATAACTAACCACGAAACACTATGGGATTTTGTCAAAAATAAAAATATATTCAGACAACAATTTGCTTAATACCGGGGAAAAATCGTAGAAGCATTCGCAGACTACTTTAAGAGTGTCTATATTACATCTGCACAACCATTAACTAATCACACACAACCAACCAATAGTAATTTAATAACATTGACAAATATTAATGAGGATGAGATAAAAAGCGTAATAAGAAAATTAAAAGACAAGAAATCGCTGGGACCTGATGAGGTACCAACTTATATAGTTAAGGGTCGTTCTGATAAACAGGGTAAACGTAGTATGATTCAGAATTACAGACCCATATCAATACTAAGTGTATTTGCAAAAAATTTTTAAAGTATTTTATTTAAAAATATTTACAGACAAATTAATAATATTATCTCAATTAATCAACATGGTTTTGTTTTTCAAGGTCGGTCTACTATAACTAACCTATGCAACTTTATGCAAACTGCCTCAGATGCTTTGGAAAGCAGAAAACAACTTGATGTTATATATACTGACTTTTCCAAGGCATTTGATAAAATGCATCACGACATATTATTAAACAAAATGGTCAATATTGGTTTCGCTAACAACTTAATAAAGATGTTCGAATGTTACTTAACTGGAAGAAGTCAATATGTAGAATGTATGGTTTATGTTTCTGAGGACTACATCGTTACCTCACGAGTACCTCAGGGTTCTAACCTGGGGCCGCTTCTGTTTTTGATAATTGTAAACGACATTCAAGGTTATATAAAACACTCTAAATTTCTAATGTATGCTGATGATTTAAAACTATTCAAAGTAATAAAATCCAGTGATGATTGTCAGCTGTTACAGCAAGATTTAAACGCTATTTGAGAATGGTCTCTAAAAAATCAATTGCACTTTAATATAAATAAATGTTTGGTCATAATAGTCCACTGCATTTAGGACGAAACTACGGAATAATTCATGTAGAAGCAAATAAGGTGTTTTCAGGTGTGTTGCGCTGTCCTGAATAGAAGTAGAAAAAGTCCTGAGAATGGGGTTGTACGCTTAAAATTTGGCAACGCTCTAATGGGCTGAAATTGGGCTCAAAATCATTTTTCGCGAATATCGCGGTATCTATCGACGCTACGATAAAAATACATCAGAACGAAAATAAAGGTAAGAAAATTGTCTAAAAAAAATTGGTGATTTTTTCATATAAACGATCGTTTTTGTAAAAAAATCGACTGAAAGAAAATATTTCATTTGTAGCCGTTTTATCACACGGACGCATGAAATGTGTGAAAAAAACCATTATTCTATTACAAGTACCGTAAGATCATTTAAAAACGGGACAGAGAGTGCCATGCAATTTCTGTTTTAGATTCAAACTTTGATTAACAGCCATTCGAAGATGTTAAAGCATCAAACTCATCGAAGAAGTAAAATGGTTATTTGTTGAAAAAATTGCTGAAATAAAAAACAGAGGGCCCACTGCACAACTGTGAGTGCAATAGTTCAAAATGATTACCAGCGCAAAAGAATTCTTACGAGCGGAAAGGATGGGAAAGTGGGAGCAACATTTAACCTGTGTAAAACAAATTATTCCGTATTTTCATGCGGCTGGACATTTTCTCTACGCAAAACTGCACATTTATATGTGCAAATGATGAAAGGTCTAGTAAATTCAATGGACAATGCAGCTTTTCAGAAGTTCACCAACGACTTTTGCTTACTTAAGCGCTCTGTTAAATACTTCTGTGGAACATATACTGATATGATAAATGCAATCTTTGATGAAATCGTCGAAATCAAAAGAAGGTTTCTCACGTGGGAGAAGTACAAATGAAAGTGTCGTCAATAAATGGTGTTCAGTTTACTGACTGCTAGTAACATCAGCGAAGGACTCGCATTCTGTTTTTTAATTCAGGAATTTTTTCAACAAATAACCATGTTACTTCTTCTATGACGTTCGATGCTTCAACATCTTCGAATGGCTGTTAACCAAAGTTTGAATCTAAAACAGAAATTCCATGGCACTCTCTGTCCCGCTTTTAAATGATCTCACGGTACTTGTAATAGAATAATGGTTTTTTACTTCCTTTTACGATAAACGAAGTACTATTGGATTCGCCCCAAAAATTCGAAATTGAGTTTTCAACAGCTCTTCACGTTTTCGAGTCCCCTGAACCCAAAAAAAAATGTTTTTGTTCATTGGTCTGTCTGTGTGTGTGACTATCTGTCTCTATCTCAAACACGAAAAGAGGTATGACGTTGAAACTTAATATATTAGTTTTGTGTACTATGTAGATGAGACAGCAAGCTTTCGAAGAAAATCGCATAACTGGAAGTAGGTGTTTACGCTTATGATTTTTCAGTTTTTTTTCTATTTTTTAAAGATGGCTCTAACGATTTTTTTTCAAACTTTACATTTTTATTACATTTTTAATGTGTATTGATGTGAGATAGGTGATTTTCCAGTTGAATGGAGTTCTTTTTTTTCAATTTTTTATTAACTCCTATTTTAATTAGAACACTCGGTATATTATTACATTTTTGAATTCAGCTTTAAATTTTAGAGAAAATTTGTCTCTTCAACTAACGCTTTATTTTGTACCGTTTTTGTAGAATTTGTAATTTTTGAAAATTTTTGACAAACGCTTAAAATTAAAAATCAAATTTTTAGCTAATGGAAAAGGAAGTTGTGTGAGTGTACCACACCAGGCTTTTCAAAGATTTTATGCGTCCATGTGATAAAACTGCTACAAATGAAATATTTTCTTCAAGTATGATCTTTCAGTCGATTTTTTGACAAAAACGATTGCCTATACGAAAAAATGGCTCGATAAATACCGAGATATTCGCGAAAAATGATTTTTGAGCCCAATTTCAGCCCATTACGGCGTTGCCAAATTTTAAGCGTACAACCCCATCCGCAGGACTTTTGCTACTTCTATTCAGGACACCGAAACACACCTGAAAACACCTTATTTGCTTCTATATGAATTATTCCGTAGTTTCGGCCTATTTTTGACTAAATGCAGTGGACTATAAGATACAGCCGAAAAATTGAAAACATAAATTTTAGTTATAATATGAAACATCTGGAAATTGAAAGAAAGACAGGGACAAGAGATCTTGGAGTGTTATTTGATTCAAAACTTACATTTAATGAGCATAGAAGATCAGATATATGGATTAAGAATGACTATACAAAAAGGGTCCAGCAGGACAGAAAAGGGTTGATCCCTCACTTAAAACGAGCTAGGCAACTAGGGCATAGAGCATTTCTTAGAAATGATAAACTGATTGTAAATGAAACTGCGTACGGAACGGAATATTTTGCAAGGGTAGGAAATGAAAGTAACGACGATAAGAAGCGTACGGTTAGCGAACGGTCCCCAGAGAACGACGAGCTTAATCAACAATTCAGAAAAATAACAAAAACTAACCAAAAAAACTATTAAACGAATGGAAAAGGACGGACAATAATGACGACGATAAAGACGATGAATTGGTTATGCAAAGTGGAAATAAAAAGAAGCAAAGGAGGGATTTTAGGTTAGCAACGTGGAACGTAAGAACGTTAGCAGAGATAGGAACATTACAAAATTTAATAAAAGAAATAAAGAGCTACAAACTAGATATTACTGCTATACAAGAAATGAGGTGGAAGGATGGGGGAATTATAGATTATGAAGGATATACAATATGTTATAGTGGGGCGGTGAAGGGAGGATTTGGAGTGGGTTTCGTGATTAGTGAAAAATTCAAAAGCAAAATAATGGATTTCAAAGCGGTCACTGAGAGAATGGCGATTCTGAGATTAAAAGCTAAGTTTTTTAATATGACCCTAATTAATGTACACGCACCAACTAAGAACAAGGGAAGTGAGGAAAAGAAAAGCTTTTACGCAACTTTAGAAAGGAACAAATTGTGTTAGGCGACCTAAATGCGAAAGTGGGAAGAGAAGCGGTGTTCCAAAGGGTAGCAGGCAAACATAGTTTACACGAGGAAAGCAATGACAATGGAAGGAGGCTAATAGGCTTTGCAACAGGGAGAAGGATGATAAATTGGCAGTACGAGATTCCAGCATAGAAACATTCACAAAGAAACGTGGATATCCCCGGACACAAGAACGAGAAACCAAATAGACCATATACTGATAGACGCCAGGCATTCATCAGATATACTAGATAGCAGAAGCTATAGGGGCGCAACTATCAATTCTGACCATCTTATGGTGATAGCAAAGATAAGACAAAGCGAAAATGAGACACAGCAAATACAATATAATACCGAGGAATTAATTGCTAATACAGAAAAGAGAAGCGAATATCAGAGAGCCCTAGAAACAACAATAGAAAGGGCAAGAAATGAAAAAGGAGACGAACCGGAAGATGTCGAAGAAAGGTGGAAAAAAGTGAGCACAGCAATAACAATAACAATAACAGAAACGGTGGGAGAAAAGAAAAGAAGAAAAAACAAGAAATGGTACGACGAAGACTGTAAACAAGCAGTGCAGGAACGAAATAAAGTCAGGTTGGAGATGTTGAGGGAAAATACGGAGGAAAAGATAAATCAATTTATTATGAAAAGAAAAGCAGCAAAGAAGACTTGCAAAGCAAAAAAGAGACTGTACGAGCAACAACAACTGGAAAAAATGGAAGAGTATGGACAAAGTAGAAATATAAGACAATTTTATAAGGAAGTAAATAATCAAAAGAGAAGTTTTCAGCCAAGAACAACGTTATGTAGAGATAAGGATGGATGTTTGTTAGGCAGCAAAGAGGCGGTTATTCAAAGATGGAGGAACTATTTCGCTGAGCTATTGGGTACACAAGATAACAGTGAACATAATGCAAGGAAAAGGGCTTCGGAGCAAGAAGAGGATATCGAAACAAAAACACCAACATATGAAGAACTAGAAGAAACCATAATGAAAATGAAGAACTATAAGGCACCAGGACAGGACAGTATAACGATAGAGATGATAAAATACGGAGGCCCACTAATTGTAAGAGAAATATACGACATCATAAAAAGAATCTGGGAAGAAGAAGAAATTCCAGAGGAATGGAAGGTTGCCATCATATGTCCACTACATAAAAAGAGGGATAAGACGAGATGCGAGAACTACAGGAGCATAGCACTATTAAACGTTGGGTACAAAATATTTAGTAAATTACTTGAGAAAAAAACTAAGTGTTTATATGGAAAAGTCGGTAGGAGATTATCAGTGTGGGTTCCGAAAAAACCGATCGACTATCGATCAGATCTTTACAATAAGGCACACTTTAGAAAGATTCTATGAATTTAATACCGACTTACACCATATGTCTTTTGATTTTAAGCAAGCGTACGACTCCATAATAGGAAGCGAATTAGACAAAAGGTTACAAGAGTTTAAAATACCGCCGAAGTTAATTAACCTAGTGAAAATGTGCGATACTAAAGCAAAAGTGAGAATTCAGGGCCAACTTTCAGACGAATTCAAAATAGAGGTGGGGTTGAGACAAGGAGACGCTCTCTCAACAACACTTTTCAATTTTGTGCTAGAAAGGGTTGTACGAAGCCTACCAATAAACCCTGGAGGCACAATCTTCAACAGGCATTGCCAAGTACTAGCATATGCGAATGATATAGATCTCATTAGCAGAAACACGAAATAGCTAGAAGAAATGTATAAATATTTCGAGGAAGCAGCGGCAGTACAGGGTTTAAGGGTAAATGCCACAAAAACTAAGTACATGATAACAACAAGAAACACTGGGAAGTTCGAAAATATTACAAATATAAGCATAAACGGGCAATGTTTCGAGAAAGTCGAGTGCTTCAGATATTTAGGGTAGTTAATACGGGGGAAAATGAATTACGGGAAGATGTGAATGCCCCCGTAATGCAAGGAAATAAGTGCTTCTACGCGCTACAAAATGTGCTAAAGTCAAAAACGCTTTCAACAAACTCTAAAATAAAAGTGTACAAAACGGTAATTAGACCCGTAGTGTTGTACGCAGCAGAGACATGGAGCCTCACAAGAAAAGAAGAACAGATGTTGGAGATATGGGAGCGGAAGATCTTGCGGAAAATATGCGGTCCGTTACAAGAGAATGACGGGTGGAGAGTAAGAATGAACCATGAACTCAAAATAATGTTTAATGACCCGAGTATTACCAATGAAATACGAAGCAGACGTTTGAGTTGGGCAGGACACTTGCATGGAGGATACGCGAAGTGCAAAAAAAAACTCTAACGGGAAAAATTGATGGAAAGAGGGCACAAGGAAGACCAAGAAGAAGATGAACTGCCAATTTAGAAAGGGACTTACAAGAGCTCGGAATAAAGAACTGGAAGAAGAAAGCGAAAAACAGAAAGGAGTAGGCAGGGATTGTAAGAGATGCGAAAGTAAAACTGCCACAGCATACATAATGATAACAACAACAGACTGCGACAAACAGCGATGAGATGAAAAGGCAGCCTTGCTGACTATAACAGCAGGGTTGGGGTGCGGGCAGCCGCCGCTCCCTGTAAAAGACCAGGCTCCGTAAACCGAGAGGGAGGCTATGGTCCTTTAAGGACTGATGAAGCCAAGGAGTAAGTAAGTAAGTAGAAGTACAGTAGAAAATGAAAGTTACCGAATGCTGGATTTTATATTTAGAATTACAAAAGATTTCCAGAATCCAGACGTAATAATTAAATTATTTAATGTATTAGTAAGAACTAAATTGGAATATGCATCTATAATATGGAGCCCATACTATACATATCAAAAACTTACAATTGAAAAAATTTAAAAAAAAATGTTTTAGATTTTGATCTTTTAGAATGTACTAATACAAAATGTGATGTCGCTTATGAAGATCTTTTGCAAATATTCGATGCAGATTCACTACAAACTAGACGGCTAATACATGAAAACCTATTTCTATATAAAATTGTAAATGCTTTAATTGATGATCCTACATTATTAAGATATATCAATTTTAATGTTCCAGTAGTCAATTTAAGAAAATGCCTCACATTCACATATAAATGTCCAAAAGCCAATTACATATTGAAAAAAAATTATAATTCTTTAGAAACAAATATAGATATTTTTAACATGTCATCAATTTAAACTAGCGGTAGCTGCATAAACCCCATAACTATTGACATTATTGTGTTGTACACTTAAACATGCACATTCTATCACAATTTAATTAATTATATATATTAATAAGGGAAAGCCATGCTTCATTAGTTTTATCTTTATATACTCTGTATTTAACTCTGTAATTGAGCTCACAGGCCTGTTGGGTTAATCATTATAATCATTATAATCATTAATAAAATAGTATATTTTACTGGTTTAATAAGAGGCGTTGCAGCACTTGTTCCATTGAAGCACTCGTGCTACAATAGTCCTCTTATTAAACTAGTATAATAATATACTAGTATGTACTTTTTTGTACTTGGAAATATGAATTAGATGGAAATCGATTTATAGAAGAACTGATACTAAAGGATTTAGCAGTAAACATGAGAAAAGTAGTGATATCGAGTTTACGAAGGCTCAAAACCGTGCGGGATGTAACGAACAAGTGATTAAAAGACAAGGGCTACTATAATGATTAATGAATATAATAACCTCTGAAACCTCTGCGTAGTGTTATACTATTCATGCTGATTCTATGGACATTTCGCGAAAACAGCATGAATTCATATAATGTTCTAAGAAGTCTGTTTAATAGCGTTATACCTACTTAAACAAGCGCAGAATGCCCGAAGCGCAAGAAGAAACAAATTACAATGTGATCCCTCTAAGCGTAAAATGAGCTTGGTGCGATTAAGATCATCCGGAATAAATAAAATTGTACTTCTGGGATGACAAAACTCCTGAAGGACAGACTTCTACGGACATTTTATCACATCGCCGTAGTGTAATTGGCTTGAAGTGGTAGGATGCTGTCGCTTTCTTGATTTAAATTTTTCTTATCAAACAATGGTGATTTCCGGATGATTCTATTGGTCGTGTGGAACATAACTCAGTTTTTTAGTAAATCCTACTAAAGAACTGACGGTTAATTTAAAAAATCAATTATTATCAAAACAGGACGTAAGTCGGACAGTATAAGCAAATATAGGAAAATTCCATAAGTTTTGTTATAAATCAAAATAAGTTGATAAATAACGAAATCGATGTAAATGAATGTGTTTTTTGTTCGTCCACCTAATCTCGGAGTATAGCTCCATGCGACCTTTAGCATATTGTTTGTTATATTTTTCTATACTAAAAGAGTATGAACGGAGGCAATTTCATAAAAAATATTTGCTTCGATATTCGTAGTCAAATAGTTGTGTTTCAACAACCAATTAAAATAAGGATAATATGTTATTCAACGATTGACATCAAAAGTAGATTTTTCTGTTATTTGACAACAAAAAGTTGACATTCGCCGCTGAGCGAGTGCTTTCAGTATTTTGCCGTTCGCCGAGTGTTTTGGGTTTCCGCGTGAGAATAATAGTTGGTCATGTTTCTTTGACAACGCTTGTCATTTGTTTAAATAATCTCCTCAATACGCGAGTTTATTGTCGATTAACATTTTTAATAAAATGAAATTATATGATTATTTTCGCCTTGTCGTCGAAAAAAATAATATGTATATTTCGAGCTAAAAGTGCTCTTGTCGCTTTTGCATGATTGTAGGTTTCGGCTGCGCCTCAACCAGCAATATTCATGAGCAAGCGGCAAGAATACACTTTCAGCTCCTAACATACAAAATACTAATATTAATATTTGATATCTCTCCGTATATGTCTGTGTATAGGTGAAAAATAGCATTGATGTAGTTTGTTCTAGATATCTTTCTGGAGCGCTTTCACACTTTTATTTAAAGAATAATAAATTTCATACATATCTCTTTTTTCTTTGCTAGAAAACGACACCCCTATAGTATATTAAGTATAAAAAACTGTAAACCTTGTCGTTGGCGATGCATATAGTTTTCTGCAAGATTGGAATAACTTAACTACGTATTGTTGCTATAAAATAATATAATTTTGAATTGTGAAAAATTACGTTTGTTCTTTGACAAATAACTTGTTTCAACTTTATAGAAATTTCTCATTACTTACAATAGTACAGTAAAATTGTCGGAGAACACCCCGTCACCCAAAAAAATTGGCCGCGGCGATTCCTCTTGCCGAGTGGTTTAGGGTCATTAGACAAGTGTAAAACCAAAAAGCCGCCATCTTGAAAACAATTAAATTTGTTTTTTCTCGCGATCCACAGAAAAAGTTTTTGAACAAAATATGTTGGAAATAAAATTCTACACATGTTTGGTCTTTACCGCGATACCGAGAAGTTGGTATTGCGAACGGTAGAGGGCGACAAGGTTACCAAAAATCGGTTTCCGCCGTTCTAGCTCTGTGTGGGTGGTTTTTTCCGAAAATTGCGAATGTGAATGTGAATAGGTTTTCAGAACCTACAGAAATTCTACACATTTTTGGTCATTGCTGCGATACCGAAAAATTGGTAGGTATAGGTAAGAAATGAAAATTATGGGAAAGGAATATACGAGCTCAGAATCATATCATTTGGCCAGGGGCGTGCTGGCAGAACAAATGCAGGCCGGGCCTAAACAGCAGAGCAGGCCAGGCCCAAACCAATTATTGCGTACGTGTGTCCCACCTAAGGGTCCGAACTCTGTAGCGATTTTTATTGAAAATATATGAAAAAATTCTTGTAATTATAAAAGTTTCACCTAAGCAATTTCTTCGTCACTTAAAATTATTTCTAATCACATAAGGTGTCCCATTTAATTCTGGGTGGCACCTAACTTCATTTCTTCAAATAGAGCATCCTGTTTATACCTATATTTTTTTGGTTACCTGAAGAAAATAAAGGTCATTTTCTTTATGTTTTTAATCGATACCTTTTTAGCAAAAAATATATTTTGCGAAAATTCTGACAGAAACGAGAATTTCAGATTAGACCTCGTAGTATTTGTATATGCCCACCCATCATTTTCTGGCTTAATGTGCCTTGCACCTTGTGAAGTGGAGCAAAAACCCGCGCGATGGTCATGCTCTTTGCTGGCTCTTGTTGTTTGAGTATGTTGAGAACGAGGATACTTAGGCAGATTTGGCCGTTTTGCTGTTTGCTGACAGAAAAGGCTAAAGAAAAATCCCCACCTCTGGAACGCTTAGCATTTCTATCTTACGTTAAAGGCTCGACTGATAAGTTAGGACGTGTTCTGCAACGATGCAACATCAAAACTGTGTTTACGAGCAAGGAAACATTGGGTAACGGCTTCAGATCGGTAAAAGACACGATTCCAAGTTTAAAAACCGCTGGCCTATATCGCATTCCTTGTTCTTGCGGCTCGAGTTACATTGGGGAGACTGGTCGTTCAGTTGATCTAAGACTTCAAGAACATAAAGGCGATTGTAAACACAAACGCATCACAAAATCAGCCGTAGCCGTTTACAAATGGGCACACTTTAGAATTTGAGCACGCCAGAGTACTTGCCAGAATACCTCACTAGTTTCCGCGAGTGATACGTAAAGCGATAGAAATAGAAAAACATCCAAATAATATCAACAGGGAAGATGGCTTTAAGCTTAGTAAAACGTGGACCCCTGTGATACACGATCTAAAGCATTACAACAACTGTGCGTCATACGGCCACGCCCCACGGATTACGTTGCACTCGGACGACCAACCAGCGTTACGCCACTCCGCGCGCCTGTCACGGAGCCTCCACACCGACCTTCAGCTCTTAGTGCGACTTTCACTCTGATGATGCAAGCTACAAGGTCTTGCGAAACGTTAGTGAATATGGATGCACAAACAGCAAAACGGCCAAATCTGTCTAAGTATCATCGTTCTCAAGATACTTAAACAACACGAGCCACCAAAGAGTATGACCATCGCGCGGGTTTTTGCTCCACTTCACAAGGTGCAAGGCACATTAAGCCAGAAAGTGCTGGGTGTTCATATACAAATACTACGCGGTCTAAGCCAAAATTCTATGTTAAGAAGAATAAAGTTAATGAGTTCAGACTGTAGGTTAGTTACACTGTTATCGAAATGAGATAATGTTTCAGCCAACTTACTGAAGGCGTTTGATGGAATAGGGGTATCTTTTAATTCTTTAAAATTAGAGGGCGACAGAATATAAAAGATCTAAGTAGAGTTCTCTGTTTTTCTGGAATCTGGACTCCATGCTTTCAATGACACGATCCAAAATAAAATTGTGGACTTCAACAGTGAATTTTTAAAAATCATTTTCAATCGGATTATCACGAGAAAATTCACCAGACATTGCTTTTACTTTCCTGGGGCGTTTGGCAGGAAAATTATGTTCCAATAGCACATCTGCACCTCTAGAATCAAATTCGCTTTTGGCCCAGTCAATAAAGTTATCTGCTTCTAACTTAATGCTTGTCATATCCCTTTGAATGGATCTAAGTTGAACAAGAGCGGCGGAAACCAATTGTTGACTTTTTAAGAGATCTAATCCGCTAGTTTGTAAATATTTAGACGCGAGTTCAGTAATACTGAATACTCTGAGATAAATCTGTGCAATCAAAATTGTTTCATATTTTAATAATTGTTCCTTTAAATTTCTGGCTTTCGCTCTAACATCCGGAGTTATATCTTGAGTTTCTTCAATTTTGATTAGTGTTATTATTATTTCTACGTACAACGCTGAGGTTTGAACCTTATATTTTTCGAAAACCCAGATTAAATGTTTGTTTTTTGACCACCATCTCGTTTCCCCAATTGCAATCTCTTGTTGGTGATTTGTTTCCCGAGCACGCCACATATCCATTCTCTTATGGGATTCTTTAAAGAAAACTGCTAAACTGTTGAATAGATTGAAAAATTTAAGGGCGCAGGCCATCAGATCACTGATGGGCGCAGGCCACCGGGCATTCGCCCGGTGTCCCTGCGGCCCAGCACGCCCCTGCATTTGGCTCAGATCGGTAAAGCTCTTAAATTTTCTGGTGTTTTATTTGGAGTTCGTCCCAAATTTGGCTATTCTGCTATGGATTCTGATTATAGTTTCGCAATATTTCATACACTATAATACGATAATTGCAATTGTTTGTAAATTTTGCCACAGAAATGACCAAAATTCAAAAACTTGGCAATAGCTTTACCACGTACCATTTTTGCAAAAAGAATATGACAACCGACTATCTATATGTTATTAAAGAACAAACAGCTTGTTTCACTTCAACCAAAACATGCTAAGATGAACGAAATGATATTTTGGTCATATGGGCCAGATGAAATGAATCGATAATTTATTTTTAAGTTAGTGTTTTCCGACTATTTTTTGTAATTTGTAATTGCCAAAGCTGTTAAAATATTGCTAAAAACTCCTACAATTATGATGTAAGAATATTGACCAAAAAGATTTTCTTTTGTGGGTATAAAATAAAGATACCTGAAAAATCTTCAAATTTTCTCATAATTTAAATTTTTTTACCCATACCAATTTCCCGGCAATGACAAAAAATATGAAGAATTTCTGTCGGTTCTGAAAACCTATTCACATTGAAACTACTTGAGTGACGTGACGATTTTACTTCGCAAAAGAGAAATGGTTACTTTGCTGCGCCGGAATATACATTTCCCACGAATCGCGGACTTTGAAGGGCTGTCACTCGGAGGCTATTTAAATAAATTACATTATTAAAACAGATTCGTGAACATTTTTTCAAACACTACAACTTTCACTTCGCAATTTTTGGAAAAGCACCACCACAGAGCTAGAATGGTGGAAACCGATTTTTGGTAACTTTGTCGCATTCTACCGTTCGCAATACCAACTTTTCGCGGCAGTGACCAAAAATGTGTAGAATTCTATTTTCAACATTTTTTGCCCAATAACTTTTTCTGTGCGGCCAATGGATTGCGAGAAAAAACAAATTTAATTGTTTTCAAGATGGCGGCTGTCTATTGACCCTAAAGCACTGGGCAAGAGGAATCGCCACGGCCAGGTTTTTTAAGGTAAAACGACAATTTTACTGTACTACAATTCAGGTTTCGTAAATGCAACTTACTCTCATGGAAACTCATGCGGTAATAGTAGATTAGGTTACACGATAGGTAAGAGCTTTAGAACGCCGAGAAAAGGTCAGAAATACGAGGTCAGAAGGGTCGAGTGTTTCTATTTTTTGAGGAAATCGATAATTGATGGTTTTATCAATCTTAATAAGATAATTAAATTCAGTATAAGTGTTCTAATAATGGCGTAACAAAAATCATGTAAGATAAAGAATAAATTCGCAGAAGTAAAAAAATCCAAAGTTTGAGCTATTTCGCTTTGTACATATCAGAAACTAATAGAGATATGTCCACTTTGTGTTTAGATTATAAGACAGCACCAATTTTGGGAAGTTTTCGCCAATTTCGTCGTTCTCACATCTATTAAAGAAAGTGAACATCGAAGATCCAGCACTCTGTATAAATTAATACAAATCTAAATCTCGAACTGAAATAACAAGTGGACGCGTGTATTCAGTACCACCTTGATGCATATAAACTTTTTCTTTTAAATTTCTCTCTTCTGAATTACACCCTCCTAAAAAGATAATTAAACTTAGACTCTTATCATTTTACTGAAAATTGGTAAGTAGGTTCTACCAACAGTAGACTTATTTATGAAAAGCGTTTTAATTTTTACAAATGACTTTAAAGGGGTTGAAATTAACAACCATTATAAATGTTTCTATTAGAACTTTTTCTGGACAAGAATTTGATTAATAAATTAAAAGCAGTGGTCTGGTTTATTTAAAAACTTATTTAGCTCTTTTAGTTTGTCCCGTAAAGCTAATAGTTTTTGTGTAAAACAGTAAAATACATTATGCGCATCATCATCATAATATATTTTACTTTTTTACATAACAATACGAGTGTGGCGAAAAACTAAAAGAGCAAAATTTTTAAATTAATTAGTCATTCCAAGGCATATTTATGTATAATCAAATTATTGCCCATTAAAAAGTTCTAATATAAGCACCCCCTTTAGAAAAGTGTAACTCACCAGAATTTTTATATTTCTACGTTCCCTTTAGGTAACCTCGTTAAGTTTGGCAACGTGTTTTCGAAACACCCTGTATATCGATCATAATAATTTTGTTAAATTGGTGTTAATCTCTTTGCGTTTACTTTGGCGTCGAATACTGGGGACAAACGGGAACTATGTGGAAGTAAAGGGTTGTCAGTGTCCTTTCGAATATTTAGGCAACTACTTACCGGTCTATTAGTCTACACAGCCAGTCCTGTAATATTTTCCTGAGAATATAATTCGTTGAATCATCGTTTCTAAAATTTAGAATAATGTCTAATACTCTTAAGAACCTTCTACCATACTGACAATACAGGAACTCGCTATTATCGATTTGGTACAAGCGAACTTGGTTTTGTTTCACTTGTCAAATAATAGCTATTTATGCAACAAGTGCTAAAAGTCGACTTTTATGCGCGAGACATGAAAATTATGAAACGAAGCCGAAGGCTGAGTTTCATAACATGTCTCGCGCATAAACGACTTTTAGCACGCGTTGCATACAATATTTTTTATCTACGACAGTGTGTAAAATTGCCTTTTAGTTGGCAGTTTTAAGTTTGTAAAACGACTGTTTAATAACATGTTTTCATTAGTTTACGTCGTCAGTAGTAACGTATTTAAGAGATTTCATTAGGCCCGTTGTGAGTAGCAACGTGTTTTAAAATTTTTAAAACACGCAAAATTACGACCGGTTGCTGGTAATCCTAATTTACATTTAATTCTTTTTTTCATATTTACCGTGTTTTCTAGATTCTATCGTAGATAAAATATTGTACGATACACATGCGTAAAGCATCTTTAGTCACTCGTGGGGCTTAAAACGCTCGCTCACTCGCGTTTTAACTCTGCTCCACTCGTGCCTAAAGAGTAGCTTTACGCACTTGTATCGTAAATTACTAATCTACGACCTTAATTTTACCGTTATTAATCCATAAATATCGATTTAAGAAAGGTTCGCATCTGCGACGCTGCGTCATAATGAATAGTAGCCTACGCCGCTGGCGATTGTTTGGCCACGCCCGTGCTGTCAAGGTGAGTTAGGAAATGTAATTATTGATACTCCACATATGACTGTATTCATTACATAACGCTTTAATTATTTCAAAAACGCTTTACCTGTAACGCAAGAAGCAACTAGAATAGCTTTACAACTTCACTTGCAGTTCGAAATTGTAGTTTTGAACCACATGTGCTAAAAGTAAACAGCTGATTTCTTTAAACACGGTAAACTATAAAACGTCACTTTTAGTGAAACAAGCTAGCGCTAAAAGGCCTACTTTTAGTAGTGGTCGTAGATAAAATAATTTACAGTTGTCAGTTGATTTGTTTAGGTTATGTGGTCCGCTTTAAGTATAAAAAGAAACAAAAATTGAGACAAACATCGATCATTAGTGCTGATACTGAAGTAATAAATAGTATTACGCTCTCTCTGCTATATGTATACATATTTTAAATCATTACATTTTCTTCCTAAATGTAATTTGTAGTACGCATAATAATCTATATATTTTTTATGAATATCATTTAGTTATAATCCCAATGCAAGAAAATACATCTCGTTTTACGGACTCGATTTACGAAAATCCACAAAAATGTTATTTGAAAAAGTTGTTTAGAATTGAAAGGTGTCACATATGAAGTATTCTCCTTAGCATAGAATTTCGGCTTAGACCGCGTAGTATTTGTATATGAACACCCAGCATTTTCTGGCTTAATGTGCCTTGCACCTTGTGAAGTCGAGCAAAAACCCGCGCGATGGCCATGCTCTTTGGTGGCTCGTGTTGTTTGAGTATCTTGAGAACGAGGATACTTAGGCAGATTTGGCCGTTTTGCTGTTTGTGCATCCATATTCACTAACGTTTCGCAAGACCTTGCAGCTTGCATCATCAGAGTGAAAGTCGCACTAAGAACCGAAGGTCGGTGTGGAGCTATTTATAGTCCTGTGTGCCAGGCGCGCAGAGTGGCGTAACGCTGGTTGGTCATCCGAGTGCAACGTAATCCGTGGAGCGTGGCCGTATGACGCACAGTGGTTGTAATGCTTTAGATCATGTATCACAGCTGTCCACGTTTTACTAAGTTTAAAGCCATCTTCCCTGTTGATATTATTTGGATGTTTTTCTATTTCTATGGCTTCACGTATCACTCGCGGGAAGTAATGAGGTATTCTGGCAAGTACTCTGGCATGCTCAAATTCTAAAGTGTGCCCATTTGTAAAAGTATCTCAGCTACGGCTGATTTTGTGATGCGTTTGTGTTGGCAATCGCCTTTATGTTCTTGGAGTCTTAGATCAACGGAACGACCAGTCTGTCCAATGTAACTCGAGCCGCAAGAACAAGGAATGCGATATACGCCAGCGGTTTTTAAACTTGGAATCGTGTCTTTTACCGATCTGAAGCCGTTACCCAAAATTTCCGTACTCGTAAACACCGTTTTGATGTTGCATCGTTGCAGGACACGTCCTATCTTATCAGTCGAGCCTTTAACGTAAGGTAGAAATGCTAAGCCTTCCAGAGGTGGAGATTCTTCTTTAGCCTTTTTTGTCATAGCCTTGTCTAGTGCTTTTCGTATGGCGGTAGTTGTGTATGCGTTCCTTTGTAAAGAGTCAAACAGATGTAGCTTTTCTCTCTCTAGATTTTCCTCGTCTGAGATACGAACGGCTCTTGTCGCCAGAGTCTGGAGAACTGTTGCTTTTTGCATTGGATGGTGGTGTGAGTCAGCATTTAGATATCTGTACGTGTGTGTTTTCTTTCTATAGACTGCATGTCCTAAACTGCCATCTGATTTACGTTTCACCAGGACGTCTAAAAACGGAATACTGCAATTTTCCGCTACTTCCATTGTGAATTGTATGTTGGGATGTACAGAGTTCAGGTGTTTTAGAAACAGATTTAATGTCTGGCGTCCATGTGACCAGATGACAAAGGTATCATCTACATATCTCAACCAGCAAGTCGGTTTTAGCTGCGCTTGTTCGAGAGCCTTGGTTTCAAAAGCCTCCATGTAGATCAGCGGTCGGCAACCCGCGGCCCGCGGGCCGCATGCGGCCCGCGGACCTCCGTCTTGCGGCCCTCGACTGTTTTGTAAATTAAAGTCTTATATACCTACCTAAAATTTAAATAATTGCGTAATGCGCGCGCAAAATTCAAGCGAGCGTGCATTTAATAAGAATGTAATATCACAGACACAGAGTGGGTGCGTTCAGCCGACATAGCGCTGAGGTAGCGATTGCGTTGAACGCTTCGTTGACCGACAGCGCTTCGGCAGCAGTCGCCATTTTTGGGAGCGAATTTATTTTCGCTCCATTTCCGATTCATTTCCGCTTGACCACTTAGCAGAAGACCATGTTTGGGTTTACTTCTAATTATAACCTAGAAAGACGCGAATTTTTTAAAAGCATGGATTCTGAAACGATCCTGCTGCAGTTTAATGTTAAGAAATTAAAATGACCATTTTCTCAAAATCAGTAGTTCCTTCAAATTATTGAAACAAATAGCCTCTGAAATGTGATACAAAAGTAGTAATTAAAAAAATTCAGTCTAATTTTGGCAAGAGTTAAATGCTCAAACTCAAAATTCTTCATGGGACCCATCCAATCGAATGACACTCTCAAAAACTCTTTCTCTGAAATCAATGATCTTGCTAAATTTTATGGCAGCTTGCCATCTAATTTTGATGAATTGAAAAGGTTTGCTCAGCAATTAATTACAATGTTTGGCAGCTCTTACCTGTGCGAACAAGCTTTATCAATTCTCAGTTACAGAAAAAATAAATATGCTTCTCGTCTCACAGATGAGCATTTGAGAGCCATTCTTCGAATTTCAACTACAAACATGAAAGCTAACATACAACAAATAGCCACTAAAATACAGCCTCAAAAGTCACACTAAAGTACAGTTATATGTAGGTACATATACTTTGTACATAGTTCTCGTATTTTTATTATTTTTCCTAACTTTTTTGTCATTGTTCCTGCATATTAATAAAATTTAAATGCAATATTTTCGCATTTTTAATATCACCCCGATATACATAGTAAACCTATTATCAAAATTATGAATAAGTGCGGCCCGCCTTCACTTCATTTTGCCACTATGTGGCCCTTGCCTGCCAAAAGGTTGCCGACCGCTGATGTAGATATTAGCGATAACAGGTGATAGCGGTGAACCCATGGCCGCTCCTTCGACTTGTTCGTATATTTTATTGTTCCAACTGAAATAAGTGTTTTTCAAGCAAATTTCGACAAGTTCAACTTGGTCTGTAGGCAAGAGATCTTTGAGCATTACTAGCACCTCATACTACGTCGAAACTGACTAAGAGATCATCTTTGTTTAACTTTATGTTCTTTAGTTTCTGGACAAAATCTGCTGAATCCTTGACAAAGGAGTCTGTTTTACCAGTTAGAGGCTGTAGTATACTGGTTAAATGTCTTGCCAAAGCATGTGTAGGAGAATTGATCGCGCTGACAATTGGTCTCAACAGCACGCCCTCCTTATGTATCTTAGGTAGGCCATACATGCGAGGAGTTATTGCATTTCTAGGAATCAATCCGTGCTTTAAAGTGGGATCGATACTATCGGAGCATTTTATGGCGGAGGTTATCTTAGTTTTGAGAGAGGTAGTGGGATTGCGGTTTAGACTTTTGTAAGTTGTGTCAGATAGTAAGACTTCCATATTCGCATTATAATCTTCAGTGTTCATTACCACAGTAGCATTTCCTTTGTCAGCTTTGAGAACGACAATGTCTTTGTTCTTCTTTAATGCTTTAGCGGTTCGAGTTACATTGGACAGACTGGTCGTTCCGTTGATCTAAGACTCCAAGAACACAAAGGCGATTGCAAACACAAACGCATCACAAAATCAGCCGTAGCTGCGATACTTTGACAAATAGGCACACTTTAGAATTTGAGCATGCCAGAGTACTTGCCAGAATACCTCATTACTTCCCGCGAGTGATACGTGAAGCCATAGAAATAGAAAAACATCCAAATAATATCAACAGGGAAGATGGCTTTAAACTTAGTAAAACGTGGACCCCTGTGATACACGATCAAAAGCATTACAACCACTGTGCGTCATACGGCCACGCCCCACGGATTACGTTGCACTCGGATGACCAACCAGCGTTACGCCACTCCGCGCGCCTGGCACAGAGGACTATAAATAGCTCCACACCTACCTTCGGTTCCACCGAGCTCCGTGGCATAGTGCGTAGCACGTCCACTTAGCATTCGGGAGGTCGTGGGTTCGATTCCTGCGGCCGCCTGCCTTGATTCAGGTTTTTAGGTGGTTTTCCTGAGTCAACAGAGTACCTTCTCTGAGGCGAATGCCGGGGCAGTACTTCTCCACCTTTCCTGACCTCTCTTCCAGTCTCCACCCCTCCTTTCTCTCACCCATCCTATAATTCCCGTTCTTGGCTGAAGAGGGACGGAAGGTCCCTATAGCAGCCCGCCCCCAGTTGGGGGAATTGAAATAACCCTGAACCTTTACCTTTTTACCTTTTACCTTCGGTTCCACACTCAGCATCCAACCACCCCATCGAGCAGACGTGTTAACAGAGCAGTCCAACTACCAGAGCGCCTTGTGCGCCATCAATCCGTCAAGATGGCAGGGAAAAAGAAACAGAAACAGCTCCAGCCCGATCCCGAGTCCCAAGTCTCGTCCAGGACCGGATCACTCCACGCTGCCGCCCGCGCCGCCGCCGCCTACGCCGCTGAGCTCGCCGCCAAAGCCGCCGTTGCCGAGGCCGCCGCTGATGCCGCTGAAGCTGCCGAAGCTGCCGAAGCCGCCGCCGCAGCAGCCGCCGCTCCCGCAGCCGCCAGTGCCCCTGCCCCCGACGCCAGCACAACCGCAAAAAATACCGGTGAGGAAAAACCAATACCATCCCTTTTATCAATGCCCCTCCTAGAACCCCCCACATCCCCAACAACTTCCCGCGCCCGTCGATCTTCCACCTCTTCTATTACTTCCCAGCCCGATTCCTTCAGATATTCTATTAAAAATATCCCGGACTATTCAATTCACCTGTCATCTGTCAAAAAGTAACCAATGAAAATCCAGAATTCTGACGTTTCTTGACAAATCAAAAAAATATCAGTGGATATATCTTCCTAGAAGGTATTCAAGTGACTATTTTAAACAAATGTGATTTTTATTAGAAAAGTCAATATTAGTGTTCCGTTACTATAGAAATTGCGTAGTTTGTTGCTAGATTTACTGAAAACTAATTTAAAAAAGTAGTTTGGTTCATTAAATAGTCCCTCGAATACCATTCTTAGTCAAAGTTAAGTAGATTATTTTTGCGGTGGTATCACTACTCATGTCCATTGCGCTTGGGATTAGGACTCGTGCTAGCGCACTCGTCCTAATCGTACCAAAGCGCAATGGACATTCGTGACACCACCACAAAAATAGTCGACATAACTTTGACTACTCATGGTATTATAAGTGATAGTTTCGCTACTCAAAAAGCTTTCTACTCCCTCCTGATCTCTCACCAAAACCGCATCAAAACCCTTGTAGTCAACTACAACAAAACCGCCCTCCTTATCACCGAGCAACCCCTCAATGGACTTACCCAATCCAAACTCCGCACCGCCACCAACAGCAAAACACTTGAAGTTTGTCCCTTATCCCGAAAGGCCTCCCCCACCCAACAAGCCAAAAAGCCACCCACTTTTTCCATTGTCGCCCGAGACGTCGACCAGGACATCGCTCCTGAAGACGTCAAACTCCAGTGCCCCCAACTCCAAATTTTCAAGTGCTGGAGAATCACGGCCAAAGCCACAAATCGCCCCACTCCCTTATTCCGTATAATCTCCACGGATAAGGCCACCATCGACGAGCTCCTCATCAACGGCCTCCAACTTTTGGGCCGCAAACATCCTTGCGAGCCCTCCCACCCCCCCACCTCCATACCACTCCAGTGCACCAAATGTTTTGCCTTCGGGCACTCCCTCTCCGAATGCAGAAGCAAACCTGTGTGCCCCACCTGTCCAAACACCCCCCCCCCCCCGGAAAATGACCCAGCGAATCCCCCAGCTGCCCCTTCTGTAAAGGAAACCACCCAGCCTGGTCTCACCAATGCCCTAATTTCCCAAAACCCCAAACGATTACCCCCGAAACCCCTGTTGTCCCGACCAAAATCATCGAACCCAGCCTCGATCCCGAAAACTCCGACATGGACGAAGACCAAACCCACGAACCCTTTCAGTAAAACAATTCATCCGTTTCCTCACCAAAACCCTCTTCGATCTTTTCCCCCTACAGAAGCAGAAGATTCAGACCACCCTTGAGCAGTCCGCTCATGCCTGCCTAGCCTGTTTCCTCCGAATATCGCATTCCGGCAATAAAGTCATCTTCACCTTTAATTAAGTCGCCCCATACCAACCTCCCCCCCCCCCCTCTAACCGCACTAATAACGCGATAAGCATTGTTAGTGCCTCTATCTAACAGCCAATACTACACAAATTTTTTATTATCATTACAGATACCGGCCACCGAGGAAGAAACAACAACCCCAACATCAGGACCAGAAGCAGCACCACCAACCCATAAGAAGGAAGGAAGACCCCAGGGCTGAAGAGGCCAAAAGCCTAAAACGGCCCCCTCCACAGACTTATAATAAAATAATAAAATAAATTGTAAATAATTATCTGTATATATTTTGTTTAATATACGTATTTATCTCTCTCCCTTCGGTTCTTAGTGCGACTTTCACTCTGATGATGCAAGCTGCAAGGTCCTGCGAAACGTTATTGAATATGGATGCACAAACAGCAAAACGGCCAAATCTGCCTAAGTATCCTCGTTCTCAAGATACTCAAACAACACGAGCCACCAAAGAGCATGGCCATCGCGCGGGTTTTTGCTCGACTTCACAAGGTGCAAGGCACATTAAGCCAGAAAATGCTGGGTGTTCATATACAAATACTACGCGATCTAAGCCGAAATTCTATGCTAAGGAGAATAATTCGAGTAACCGCGAAAGCCTCAAACAGTACATACACATATGAAGTCCTACCTACCTCGAAAAAACACTAATTTTTTCTATTTTTTTTGCCATCCTGTACCTTATGGAAAATGTGGTACTTCAAAGTTAACTTATTATTGGATACACTAAAGATGTACTGTCGGACTCGAGTTGGGGTTACTTAGCAACCAGAAAATTACGTTAATCGAAATTAGTACTAAAAGGTTAATTTTGTTGTGTTCAAATTAAAAAATACAGGTATCTTAAAAAATATACCAAACGATCTGAACATCAACAAGAATTCAAAACAATTTTTGATTGTAATGTTATAACAAATATTTAGGAGACTTTTTAAAATATCATTTTTCTGTATTTTAAAAATATCGATACTTTATTCTCAAGCCATTTTCATATTTTCTAACATCCTTTGTATACCAAAGAAGATATTTACATTTTGGGAAATGCATTTTTAGTTTGAGAACACAGGGATTTTTACCAAGAATAACATTTTCTTTAAATGTAATATTTATTATTAATCAAACAGTAGTACCGAAAATGAATTATAAAAAATTTAAATATCCAGCATGGTTTTCACCAGAAGTAAAAGTATTAATAAAGAATAAAGACTATCATAGATTACGCAAAAATAAAGGATCATCATATGCAAATATTTAGGAGGTTGCGATCTCTTGTTAAGAAAAAAATAAGATCTGAATACCAAAGTTATTTAGATAATATACAATCAGAAATTCAGTCACTTACAAAAAAATTTTGGAATTTCGTAAATATTAAAAGAAGTAAATCCAATGAGGTAAATGAGTATGAATATGAAGGTAATATAGTTAAGAAGGAAGAAACAGTATACGGGCCTGATTCAGCATATGCGTTGAACCATCAGCAGGTGGAATTAAAACATGATTTAGATGTCATGTTCATGCAGGAAATCAAATTAGTGGAAGTAAAAGAGGCTCTAAAGAAACTCAAATCTAAGAAGTCGGCCGGACCTGATGGCATTCCTCCTTACATCCTAAAGGCATGTTTAGCGTATCCTTTGTTAGTTATTTTTAATATTGCAATTAAAACAGGTACATAATACCTAATAAGTGGAAAGTTGCAAAAGTAACACCAGTGAACAAATCGGGAGATGTAGGAAATATCAAAAATTATAGACCTATTTCAATCCTGTCTTCATGTGGGAAAATATTTGAACAAATTTTATATACTAACTGCACACGCATGTGAAAAACATCATTTCTCCTGCACAGCATGGTTTTATGCAGGCAAGATCTGTGCAGACAAACCTATCAATGACTGTTGATTATATCTCAAATGCATTTGAAAACTTTGAGCAGGTAGATGTAGTCTACACCGATTTTGCAAAAGCATTTGATCGTGTTGATCATGACTTAATGCTTAAAAAATTAGCTGTATGAATGTCTTCAGGTGTGCCACAAGGCAGTAATTTGGGACCGCTATTATTTCTTATATTTATCAACGATCTTGCTGAAGTGGTTCAATATTGTAACTATCAACTTTTTGCTGATGATTTGAAATTATCTTTAATAATATCCAAAGCGGATGATGTGGTTTATTTGCAGCAGGATTTGGATGCTATTGTTAATTGGAGTTTGTCTAATAAACTATATTTTAATATTGACTAGAAAGGGTTACATCAATACGGGATATAGGAGTGTATTTTACACAAAATCTGAAATTTTATATTCATATTGAAAAAAAAGTTAATAGCTGTATGCGAACCTTGGGTTTTCTAATGAGAACTTGCAATGAATTTAACAGCACCGATACCCTTATTAGCTTGTGTTATTCTTTAGTCAGATCAAAGCTCGAATTTGCGGTTACTGTATGGGATTCAAGTGCTAGCATTCATTTCCAAGCATTGGAGAAAGTTCAAAATACATTTTTAAAATATTTATATTTCAAAAAACACGGTGTATATCCGAATTTTGATTCGTATCAGAGTATTAGCCTTGAATTTAAAATGCTTAAATTGAACCAAAGAAGGGTCATCACAACGGTCATGTTTCTGTATAAGCTGTTAAATGATAAAATAGATTGTACTGACATCCGATCAAAAATATTATTTTATGTTCCCGCCTATAGGTCGCGAACACGAATACTGTTTTAGGTAAACTATAGAACAAATGCAAGAAAAAGATCGCCTGTAATAACAATATGTTTGTGCTATGATAAAGTGGTTGCAAAAAATTTATCTCTAGATATATTTGAAATTAATGAAAATATGTTTAAGAGGAAATTAACAGATGCAGTGACTATGAGTAGAAATTGTTAAAAGTTCAGTTAAATGTAAGTTTCATTTTGTGTCGTCAAAATTATATTTAATTTTTATTCCGTATAAATAAATAAATAAATAAATGAATAAATAAATAAATAAATAAATAACTAAATAAATAAATGAATAAATAAATAAATAAATAAATAAATACAGTTTTTCCATATACATATATCCACATTTATGAAGAACACTGAACTGAGGACGGCCAGGTAGTCAAATAAAATAACTGTTTCCGTAGTTGCCAGAAGAATAGCAAGGAAATTGGAGTATCTACGAAATATAATTCATTTACAGTGTTTCTTCCTTCCGGTAGGCTGTTATACGTATGCTTTTATAAGGTTATTTTGTAGGTTACATGCATGAATTGTGGTAGAATTTAGTTATTTATTTCTTTACAATATAACTTGTGGTACGAATCCCGATGCAGAGTTTTCAGTGGCTCTGACGTAACCTAACGACTGTCACCAAAATGACAACCGGGACGGACGGCTTAACGTGCCCTCCAAGGCAAGGCTGGCTACGATTTTACTACCGCTATAGGTAGGACACCTGCCGGCGTTGCTTAACTCTCGAGACTGTTTGATAAATTCACGGAGCATGCAGTTTTAATGTCAAAATCTATATGAAATTACAGTCAACCATTTAACTGGCAACAGTGCAAACCTTCAAAAATCATAACCACTATTCAATTTTGTTACGTCTAGTTATTTCGCATGAGTACCAACAACCTACTTGGAGGAGAAAACATTGTGAATTAATTATAGAAATATTTTTTAGCATGATTCGGTTATAGAAAAATAGTGTGTACCTAGTGTGCAAAATACATTTTAGGGTCCCCGATGATTATTCGATTCGACATATTAGTCTCAAGTAAGGAAATACGCTGTGCGATTTAAAAAATAAAGGGATCAGTACCTACCTTACATATAATTAGCTTTTGTGGCTAGGACTATCTAAGAGTAATAATAAACTGCTCAACTACAGGTCTAATGGTCTAAAGAGTAGCTTCAGAATGTGTAGTTCAAAACGTGACCACCGAACTTCTGTAGATGGCGCCAAGTGGACAAGCCGCCACTGTGCTACAATGCTTGGAAATTGTGCAAAGTGGAAAATCGCCACTTTCGCCAAAACCATATAGCGCATGAAGGTGCTCGGGATCTTAGCAACAACTTTGCCCCCTTTCAAAATTTCGATATCTGTAGCCGTTCGAAAGTTACAGGCGATCCAGACGGACGGACGGACGGACGGACGGACAAAACGTTCGCATAAGTACGCTGAAGCTACTAATAACGGGGATACAGAGGATACTAACTTCCAGCTTCAGGAAAAAAAAATTGAAAATCTGATGTCACAGAATAACCTACATCACTTTTGTACATGATTGCATCTTAAAATTACAGTTTTGTTACCGCATTGGATACTCACACGCTCTAATATCGATTATTTACTGTAGAGCATGTTTATATCGTACTAGTACTAACAAGTATTTGCATTTTGATAGGTGACGTCGGCCATATGCTAAACACCTTAAGTGAAGAAATTAATGTGACGTGATATTGTTTGCAAAATTTCCTTTAATATAATATGCTATTTCAAGATTGTTTTTCTGTAACCAGCAAACTTTAAACAAATGTATCAGTGCATTATTTGAGATTACCTACTACTGATTGTGCCTCAAGCGTTTATTAAGGTGAAATAAAATCCTTATTAAGTGGCGTTGTCACCCAACAGACGACTGTGTAATAATAATAGATCACAATAATTAACAACTTCGTCCATCTCAGAACGTCGGAGTCAATTATTATGGAATTGTTATGCAAGGTCGAGGTTTCAAGGTCGATTTGGGATGTAAAATGCGGAGATGTTGGTCATACCACAGCTTTTCGTGCCAAGCACAGCAGAAGTGGAATTCCAAACATGAAATGCGCATCAAATATACAAATCCGACTTATTGTTAGTCTATGGTTTTATTACAAGATTTACATAAACTAATGTAATTAAAATTTTATTATTTTGTAGGTTTTATTAGTTAATGATATGAAAGTTCATTCTATGGATTGTGTAATCTAAATAGGTTGGGAATATTGGAAATTAGTAGACACAGATAATTTTTATTATTATTACTTATTAGTTTATTACTTGTCATAAATAAGAGATAAATGTATCCTCTAATAACGGAAGTAATTAATCACAATTATTTTCCCACGGTTAAGTTAAATTAGGGAATGACACAATAATTAAAAAATATGTGTATGGAGAAGTAAATTAATTTGTTACTAGCATCCATTTAAAATATTGTCTAGCCAATATTACTTTTCAATGTCACTAGCCAATGATAACGCTTCAATGGCTTTTGTGTCTATAAAATGGACTGATTTTTAACTAGGAAGAATAGGCTAAGACAATATTCCTATTTGGCTCAATTTAAAAAGTATGCTCCAAAAATAAATGTGAAAAACGTTTCTATGAAAATATTTTGAGAAATTCTGTATCAAGCGTTTGATTTTTTTATATTCTTTCCATTAATTAATAACACAACGGTGTAGTAAGTAATGCTTGACCGTGTATCATCTGTTGCTGGCGTACAAGGCGCGTTAGGTGAAAAGGGACAGAATAATCGATATAAAACGTAAAAAAGTAGGTAAGTACTAACGAAAACTTGAAAAATTGAAATATTAATTTAAAACGCTGTAAAGTAAATGCCAGTAATCAAGCAACCTATCTTTAAAGAAAATGAAAGAAGCGCAGCAGTCACTAATAGCTATTTAAGTAACAAACGAATGTAAGGACCTATTAACATTTGAGGTAGGCAAGTACAAGCCAAGGCAAAGCCGCGGCTTGTTGCCTGCCGAAAATGTTAATAGGCGATGCATTCCGAGTTATCTTATTATATTTTTCTCGCTGCTTATTAAAATTTTCCTAGTTAAAAAAGAATCGTTTTGTGTGTCACCTGTCACCAGAATTAATTTTCGTGAGTCGTGTTACCTGTGAGTGTCACATACCACATAAACACTTGGAATTATAAACAAAACGTGTAAGTCTGCATCTTGCGTTGTTAATTTTATTATTCTAGGAACTTAATAATAATATTAAGTTCCGTTGTCAAGGGAAAGCAGCAAACAGATATAATCGCCGACTTACATGTTTTGTTACTAAGGCTGTATCACTGACTTACATGATCGACAGCGGCAAAATTTATTTTTCATACATTAAATATTGTTGTAAAATAAAGGCTGTGCAACAGATAAATGTTAAACGGAGTAAGTTACCAATGGCAATAGCAGGAAGAAAAGGAAATGATAATGAGAAATAAGAATAAATTGGGAGGATCGCAATGCTTTATTCAACATAATTTAGTGCAAACAGAGCCAGAATTACAAAAGGAATTAAGAAACATGGCGAAAACAGAATAAGAAAAAGATAATACTGCCAAGGTGAGATATAAAAAAATCTGTATAAATAATGCGTGCTTGAAATAGAACCACAATACAGAAAAACTGGAAAAAAATGGAAACCAAACACGTCAAACCAAAAAAAAAAAAAACTAATAGAACATATAAAAACAAGGCAGGATGTATATTTGACAACTAAGACAAGAAAAGGCAAACATGTAATACCAAAATAAGAACTTGGAATATTAGAAGAATTAATGGAAAGAAGAATGAACTATCATAGGCATTCTCAACAATGGAATTCCAAATATTATCATTTGCTGAAACCAAAAGCAAAGATTTAGTGAGTGGAGATATTCTAATATACAAGAGCAGGAGTAAATTGTGCAGTGCACAAAAATTTTGAATTTGAAGAAATGAAAGACGAATCAGAAATAATTTTTTGTTCTACTGCATCGAAAAGCTATCAATTTCGGCAGTGTTTGGCGGCCAAAAACTCTCACTTTTTTATACATTTTACTTTTCGGCGGTAATAACTATAGCAACAAAAACTAACAACCATTTCCATTGGTAGAAATCAAAATCGACACTCCCATTTGACGGTATGATCATGACCTCCTCGATTTGTTTCAACCTCGTCGATTAAACTGTCATTTTATAATTAGAAAAAACGCTTCCAAAGTAGTAGAATAAAAAATTATGTATGTAACTCGTACGAAAGCCGAAATCTGAACGGTACGGTATAAATGGGATTTTACAAAAACATTGGACTGCACTTACCACAGGCTGGTTTTCGTGTGAAGACAACGGTAGTAAACCCCCGATCGTCTACAGCTAGCCTGCGGAAAGGTGTGATTTACGATACTCGTGAACTCCGCTTTTTCTTAGGACAGTAAAAATTATGATGCACTGCCAAGGCGCCACCGTGAAATGCAACTCTTACCTGGATGCATATACTTCGTTCATGACCGAAGCAGATTGGGTAACTATTAAATTATGGTCAGTTTTTACTTTATTAATATTTACTATCATAATCGATAAGATCGGAAGCTCAGGATTGTCAAATTTATTATTTTCTGACTGGTCTGGCTTGTTTTGCCAATAATTTTTATAGTAACACAACCGAAATAAGTTGGGTTTTAAACAGCTTAGCATACCGGCTTCAAATCTAAAACAATTTGAATGTTTATTCTAATAGTTTAACAAGTTTTGTACACTGTTAGTAGAGGATGTTACCACTAATTATTTTTAGTAGGGGGTTTGCCATATTTACCCACAAAAATAATAATTGAATATAAAATTCACACCCGTTCTTGCAATTTCTTCTACGATCATTTAGCATTTGCCAAACTGCATCGGAATGGGTTAAAAATGCACAGAAAGGTGGTTTGCCGGCCGATATTTCCTTTACACACGTTAGCTCTGGGTTCCTTTGTGGTGTTTTGTCTGATTTTCTCAAAAATGTAAGGCCATGACTTAAAAAACGAATTTTTTAATTCCGCAATGTAAACTTTATGTAAGCCTGTAAAACTTTATGTACAATAGGTGTAGAGAGCAGAGAACCCAATTTGAATGTTAATTCGACCCTACAAACGGGTTTAGTCATAAGAATATGTAAAAATAAATTTTGATTAAATGTCAAAATTGTGGCGAAAGAAACTATACAAACAGCAAAAAAAGATGTAGAAAATGATAGTCAAGTTTATTTTTTCTGTAAAGTTTCCGGATTATATAAATATAAGTAAAAATGTGTAATTTTGACACGTTTTGATTATCACACTATAGTCAGTTTTTCATTATTAATTATAGTTATTATAATACATGTAAGTTTAATTTGGGGGTCCCACAAGGGTTCCAGAACAATTGTTTAATTTTATTCCATGGCAAATCGCCCAATCTGAGGTTGTGTTGTGTTTTGTTTCTGGCAGTCTATAAAAGCAAAAGCTCGGGCTGAGAAAAGAGTTCAGTCACATTTTATTGTTGCAAAAGTATATTTGTTTGTAACCCTAATTTGAGATTAGGTTATTTGTTTATATTTGAATAGTTTTCAACCCTGAACTGAGGATAGAATAATTATATTGAAGTGTACACACCTGTAAAATTAATTGATTTTGTGGCAATTATAAAGAACGTGTCTTCTGGATGAAGCCGTTGGTAATTAACCTTAAACAAAGATAAACAAAGTATTTAGCAACGTTAGATTAAGATAATTACAAATAATCCCTTTAATTTGGCTGGCTGTTTACTGGATTTTGGAGATGGAGCGCAACGGAGGAGCTGCCGAGCAACGATTTTTCTGTTTGGCATCACTTTCATCAACTGTGCGGGTTCGCCAAAAGAGAAGCATTGGATTCTGTAGTAGCTAAGGAATAGTGGCTCCTTTTACAGCAAGGGAGGTGAAAGAATAAAAGTGCATTCCTGGGTCAGTAAAATTTCTTTTTATTTCACAACTTCTTCGTTTGTATTCGTGTAAAGTGTACTATTTATTTATATATTGTAACCTGATAAAATTTACGAGAGGCCACGGATTATTTTACATTATTTATAACCCTGAGATACGAGTTTCATGCATATTTTTTATTGAAACAAGACGTTTAGTGAAAAGTGTGATTAGATCTGAAATTGATTGTTTTACCGTTTATTTTAAATTCAAATAAAAATGTACGTTTATCCAAAGTTATAAATTTTTTTGTAGTAAACGGAGATTTTAGGTATTGGTATTTGTCTTTCTATAAATAATTATATTAGAACCATTTTTCTATAGTATTAATTTTATGGCGCCAATTCGTGGGACCTTTTTATGTAATAACATATCAGACTGTAAGGAGCGCTACAAAGTTAAATACACAACATGAAATGATGTTAAACCAAGGTAGTTGATAATTAAGTGAACTTAAACTCACTGGGGATGTTTACATTTCGGCGAACACTTTAGTATGTAATTACAGATGAGTACTTTTGAACTGAGGAAAGTTGTCGGATGAGACAAGGGCTTGATGTCACCCAAATTTAGCTTTAAACTGTTGTTGTAGAATCCACTGTACAGCTGGGTTTAATAGCTTCAAAAACTTGCACAAGATACAAGCGCGAGAAGTAAACCACCCTCCGGGTTGGCTGACGCCATAAAGACAAAACGTCGTTAAGCCCCGGGTTTATAGATTAGCCCACTGTTTGAAATCTGCCAAAGCGAAGGAGAATGCACGTGCGTAATATGTTAACTATTAACGGGAAGATCAGCGAGATTCCAGTCACGAACTTTTATCTGTAAATAATTGGCAAACAACCGCGACATACGACACGAAATGATCGCCTTTTCCCAACAGTGATTTTTTCGACGGTGACCTGGAGTAACTCAGAGCAACTTTGATTCTGATGATGTAAGCTCCATTGTCTTGCGAAACGTCATTCGACATGGGTGCACAAACAGTAAAAAGACCAAATATGCCTAAGTATTGTTCACAACGTACTCTAATAACAAGGACGAAATAATGGGTCTGTAAGACTTCATGATCCACCAAAGAACATAACTGTTACACAAACCCATGCTTAAGTTCACAAGGTGTTAGGCATATCAAGCCAACTAATGCTGGGTGTTTATCTACAAAGAAGACGCGGTGTAAGCCGAAATTTAATTCTAATATTGACAATACAAAAAACTATGCCCAGATAGAGAACGAGAATTCATATACTCAAAAGCATAGTTGATATAACAATCTTAAATAAACTCGCTTACAGCCAGCTCATAAATAGGTTTGCAGTAACTAAGACGCTGACATCTCATATAATGGCCAACAGTTAGTAAATGAGCAAACATAGTTTAAAAGTTGCAGATATTAAAATAGTATAGTCCATTCGATAGAAAGACAATACTTTATACGAAAACAAACAAATATATACTAACAGGTAAGAATAAATATAAAATAACAAACTGTACGTAAAGAAATGGATACAGGCTAATAAAACTGGAGGGGCTTGAGGAACCCGTGTAAAGAGTAGTGATACCTGTTATGTTGATTTGGTAATAGTTACGTGTAAGTCGCCAATTCTCAACGATACCTCAGGTACTTTCTGGCATCTGATCGCAAGATACCAAGAACGCTTGATGCAAACAACTGCGGACGGGGACTTTGCGCAGAAGGTAATCAAGTCGATTCTTTGAACATAGGATTATCAGTGCATAGAAACGCCACGGCAAAGATGATGTACACATGATCCCCGAGAAATGAGGTTATAAACATCAAATCATAGTAAAGGAGCAGCGTACTAGAACGGCTAGGAAAACCAACTGAAATTTTCGCCAACGTTAGAACAGCCGCCAAAGCGAAAGAGCGGGTAAAATGACAATTGTTACTTATCCTACCTATGCGTCGAATTAGTGATGATAAAAGAAAACCTCGGTTTCCCAATAAATACGGATGAGCTAATTCACTTCTCTTTCCAAATTGGGAAACGAGAGACGCAGAAAATTAACAAACGGCAACTGGCAGAACAACATACACACATGTATTTTAAGAAACAGGAAACATTAAATATATGTATAATATAAAGCTGCTGTAGATGTAATTTTATAGTGATAATCTCTGAAACTGTTTTGTGGTGCTTCAATAATCAGTTTATTTTTTTGGGTATATTTCGACGCAAACATTTATTTTATCCAAAGGATCGATATCAACTAAACGTAAAAAATTAAAGAAACTGCGTATATTTTCCTGAGCAAAGGCAAATGCTTGTCCACACATTCAGTTGATTTAAATAATAGTTGGGTATATATACATTATCTTCCTCCGATATTCCTCTTATATTAGGCCAGTGGCCTGTTGATTCCACACAGTTGTGGTTCTATGAGCCCTCTTAACTAACTCGTAAGCCGGATAGGTGGCTAGTCTTGTCCGTCAAAATTGAGGAAGGGTTCCCTTGTTAGGGGTTAACGACTACCACAGGTGTTCGTGTGGTAGCCGGGGAGCGTACGATTTTTAAAATCCGTCTATACAGTCCACCGCGAATCGAACCCGGGCCATCCGCCTGAGAGTCGAGAATTTTCTCACGGGGCCATCCGTTCAAAGATATCAGTAGTCGGCTGTCAGTGTCAAGCTGTTTCCTTGGGAGGTTAGTGGCACTCTGCTAGTTTTCTAGTAAAGTAAGCTAAGTTTTCCTAGTTAATTTTTACTTTAATTAGTTAATTGTTGAAAACAGAAGTGGATTTGTCTTCGGACCGTTTATGGTCTAATATTTTTGATTTTGTAGTGTGGCGAAATACTCAAAGAAATAGCATGATTAAATTCATACTGTTCTATTCATTAAATGATGGTCGACCAAAAAACGCGATACTTGAATGATATTTTCTCTTTCAAAATGGAGATCTTCCAAAGAGCAATTTGCTGGACATGGCAGACAGTTGCTTAGGTGTTGGGCTTGGTTGGACATATACTGCTATGGATATCATTTTTAACATTTTTAGGAATGTCAAATAATATCTAAAAATCTTCCATAATGTGCTGATTTGTAATTTCATCTTTGTACAATATTGCCATGGATGTGACAATAATTTTGTTAAAAACTGTATTGAAATCATATTAGCTTTGCGGTAAACAAATGTAATCAGCGTAGGCTTTGGATTGTCATGACAATAATAAAATCTGTAAACAAAACAATTGGGGAGAGAAAGCTAAGCTTGATGGCTGTTCTGTTTGGCTTCCCCAAATTAAAACTAAAATGATCAATAAATAAATACCCCAGTTTTCGTTAAAAGTTGTATAATTTATTGGGAGTGTCTTATGTAAACTGTGGAAGTTGGGGTTTTCGAGGTAGTTTTTGGACGAGCAGGCAGAGTAATTGAAATGTGAGGAGAGTGTGAACGAGGCAGCGATTTGTCCTGGAGCAGTTTGGAGCACAGACAAGAAAGGAAATAGATACCTCACTCCCTTACTCAGAAGGAGGGCCAGGAACTTGCGCGACACCTGGCGTTACTGACAAGACTTATGACAAAACAAAATACCAAACTTTATAGATCACTGTAATTTTGTCGCTACACTACGCGGAAATTGGCGGGCAATTTAAATTCAAATTTGTGTGATACAGTGGCGGCCAAAGAAACCGGAACACTTTTTTTGACCCAATTTTCAAAATGCGAAAACTGACAATTCTAAATAACAATTACCAGAAGTCATTGTTTAGATCTGAATAATGACTTTTGATGACATTTATTAATTAGAATTGTCTTTTGTCAGCCAGTTTTCGCATTTTGAGAGTTAGGTCAAAAAAAGTGTCCAGTTTTTCTTGGTCGCAACTGTATTTCCTTATAATAACTAGTGAAACTACTTATAGGAATATTTTCATTTGAATTTTGTATTTGCATTTTTATTGACAAAATTAAGCAACTGCAAGTATACTAAGCTGATTTGGCAGGACATGCAAACAAATTTAAATTCAAATTATAAGTGAAGTTTCATAGCAATTTCATCAGCATTTTATATTGAAAACGAACGTCTCTGGGAAACTGTAAGGCAAACATACTTACAATCCAGTTTTTTCAAGAATGGTTGGCGTTAACACCCTTGTTTATAACCTTGTTGATCTAATGTGGCTACTTATTTAATAAATAAAATTAACTGGCCCTGGTTAGTACTTTTATTAATATCTAAACAATTTAAAGTTGCAATTGGCATACACTTAATACTTAATGTCTAGACATTTGCATTGCATTTAAATAAAATTAAGTTAGTACTACAAGTAACTCATTTAAATCTTATACAAACTTTTTTGATAGAATCACAATAAATATTTTAATGCAAGATTGTACAGTAAATGTTATAGCATTTTACTTTAATGTAGTAACTCACTGAATTTTTAAATTGATCATTCGCTATCTACTAAGACTCCAGTAAGTTACTTTTTCTCAATACCTAATACGTATGTGTCAGGATTTTTCATTCAATGATCAAATGTAGAAATACGTCAATGTTATATATAATATTAATATGTATTTTTCAACCGTAGAATCATGAGAGCTCAACTCTTGTTTTAAAGATTATAATTTTATAAACAATTTGTTACTTAAATTAAACAAGAAGAAATTGACAAAAAGACAAGCGCTTAACGTGAGGGTTTTTTAAATAAAAAAAAAAAAATCTGGCTAGACAAGAGTTTTGCACGAATGATCTTTGATTGAAGAATTAACTTAATAAATTGTAGAGAAACGTCAATACGTTAAATTTTACATTTATTAAAATGCAAAAGTAACGTGGTTTTCTTTTCAGTGTACGAATTCTGTTATAACTTGTCTCCAATTTATAAGATTAATTAACTTTCAAAATATTTGCTATTTTTCAATAAAAATTAATTTTTAAATTGAAGAAGAAAGCCATGGAATTATTTATTTTACCAAAACAGAACATGGTAAATCTGTTAACTAGTTTTGCTTAAAAGAATTATTGAAATCTAACTAAAATTATATACAAATACTAAATTAATCAAAAGTCTGCTCTCTACGTTTAAGCCGTTTAAAATATTTAACAATAACTAAAACTTGAAGAGGATCTTGGTTTTTCTTTACTCCTTGCAAAACCTTTGCTATGTAATATGCTATTAATTCTATTTATATTATCTAAATAAAACTATATCTATACTTCTATGCTTCTGTGTACGTTGTTGCGACAAGAAAGGGTAGTTTTGCTCTTACGAAGTAACTGCATTTGCTTCGGCATTAATAATCTTGGACTTCATTTTAGCAGCTGCCTTTTTCAGCTTCAGCACTTCTTTGCGTAGCATACTCTCATTAGATGTTAATGAAGTCCGACTAGCTGGTAGTGTTTTGACAATTACTGGTAGTCTTCTCCTGGCTACTAGTGAACCTAAAACAATATTGACGACCATTAAAAACATAAAAACAACCTATAATTTTGTTGTAAGTGTAGCTATTCCAGCAAAATGCTACAAAGTTTGTAGAAATGCTCAAATATAATTTTTGAAAATTAAAACTGCTCCTTCATGGCACAAAATACAAATTTGAATATTTTCCCTGTTTACTATTGCCAAATATGTCTGTCTTGTTTTTCCTCGTAATCCGTAATGCTTCAAAGTGAGATAGATACAGTTACACTAAGAGTTATTTGGTAAAAATGGGAAAGAGAAAACACCACAAAAAAGTAAACTTGGAAATCTACCCTTTTTAAAGTGGATTTTAAGCTTTTTCTTAAAACAAAAAGTAGTAAATTCTAGAACTGTGCTTAAATAGGTCGTAATATGACCCTAGCAAAAAACTTTGACCTCAAATTCAACACCTGCTGGCAACAAGTATTCATATTCTATGCCAATTATTTCCTCTTGCCAAATTCAGGATTGAAATTTGAAAAATAGCCAAGTAAAATTGTACCTGATCTTGGTTCTTCAGTGATCTCCAGAGGTGCACCAGGTAATGTCGACATTGTTCTCGTCAACTTTGCAGCACATCCCACCGATGTGACCTCACCTGCAACTAAATTTAAAAATTAGCAATATAGAGGTTATATATGTTTATCTAATATGTTCTCTTACAGTGTATGTCAACGTATGGCACTTTCTGCTTTGCTGTTGTCTTGTATCTCTTTGGCAAATCATGCCGCAATACACTCAACTCTTTACCGGTGGCGCTTAAAGTTGATCGCAAAGATGCATTAAACGTTGCTATTATTTCTGCAAATACCATTATATGTTAATTATTGCAGCAATTAACATGTATATTTTTAAAAGCATACCTCTCACTTTTTCAGGAGTCCCAAGCTTTTCTTGAGTGAAGTAACAAAAACAATTTTCTGAAGTTGCATCTTCGTGAAATTCTGAAACATGTTTGATTATCGGAATGAGAAAATCGCATTTACAATACACATAACGTTAACCATAAAACAACATATATGGCAAATTCGAATATTTTAGATCGCCAGTTATGAAAATTATATTAAAAATGAATTACATACCTGCTAAATTTGCCCATTGTATCGTTGCAGAACAAAGGAAAATGCGTCTCCACCAAATATTTCGAATATTTCATGCCGCGGAACTTCACCATTATCGCAGCCCGGCACACAACACGGTTTCTTCTTTGAGCTATCGACGAATTTTGTCCAGGAACCAGTCAAACAAATAAACTCAAAGATGGAGCCGAACAAAGCCAAATATGTGCTGAATTTGCAGAATCGGGGAATTACCGCAAAATTACGCTTCGTGTGAGAAAGACCCATAAAACAAACATGCGCAATAGTTGAACAATATCACGTGCGTAACAAAAGAATAGGCTGTCCTTTTTCCGCGCGCATACCTACTGCCACCTGTACTTACTGAAATATACTACTAGCAGGGGCCCACTCGGCCTATTTCAGTTACCACTGCCTGGTTTGGAGCCCTAGGACGGGGAAAAAAACTAAGTGGTGCAGCGAGGTGTGGGTTATTTCAACCATATTCATCAGCGCAGGGGCTAACAGCGACGTGGGAATTACTGCGCTGTGCATTGTAGCCCTATTATGTATCGCAGAAGAAGCAGAACAGGTCAGGACAGTGATTCTCGGAAGCATTATTTTTAAAATTGTAAAGTGACGACTATTTTATATCGACTTCTTGTAAGAGCGCCCCTTAAGTGTTTTGTTTTGTGGCATTTATTTACTTACGCTTTTGTTGTCGCCAAGAAAACGTGTAATGACGTAGATCCGAATTATTTCTTGAAGAAAAGCGAAGTTGTTTGGCACAATTTGTTAGGTTGTAAAGCCATATTTTTTACTTGAGGTCCCATGAGTTATAATTTCCGCATAGAAACACTCCCATTAGTTAAATGCGTATTATTCAAAGCTTTTAGTTTTTAAAATTATTACGAAAGCGTAATTTGATAGCAAATGGGTTTGGATTAGTTTTCTCTAATTTAATAATACTTGCTAGGATGTAGAGACCCGACCCATAAGATAAGAGTCATTAAGTATACTTTTAGTCATAAAATTATTACTCATACATAGTAATACATAAGGTAGATTGTTCTTTGAGGTAATTCCATTTGGCGAAGTATATTTTGTTTTGCCTACAGCACACTTCATTCAGTTTCAGGCTTTACAAGCCGAGGGGATCTTTCATTGTTCAACGTAATGATTGGCATGTGGAGAAATAACGAAGTGACAACACTAATGGTCCTATCATCGTATTGCCATTGAGTTTTCGTATATTATTGCGGGAGGATACTTGTACTATGTTTTGTATTCATGCAGTGCTTTTTATATGTAACCCTAAGAGATTTTGGATTTCCGAAGTTCTCTAATTCTGCCTCTCCCATGTGACTCCTAGCTTTCTGTTTGCTTTTTTATTTTGAAGAAGGAATACACACACTTGGGTCTTGGATTGATCTAGTGTTAATTGATTATGTGATAATATTTTGTGAAATGGCCCAGTGCATTGGTGAACATTTACGTCTTGTACTATTTTAGATATTAGACTATTAAACATCGCATTTACATAATTCGAATACATCGAAACTGTAGAGTAGAGCATTATTAGATATTGAAAATGAAATGTACATATTATATATTAATTAATCCATCCACTCGCTCAACAATTTATTGCTTATATCGCTATCCGACAGTGATAAAGTAAATTTATTTTTCCGTCGCGTTGATTTAAAGCCACCACAATTAATATGGCGATTTGAATCTTTACGTACACAAGTCATAAATAGTTATCCTATCGTATTATTTATTAGAGACTATGTGAAATAATAGGTAAGTTATCAACTAGGACTATAAGCATTATACACGAACAAACCAAATTTCGATTGTTATATCGTGCATCAGGTACATTGTGCAATGCGTAAAATATATTACTAAAAAATCTGTAAAGGGCTTTACCGAGGACTTCCATCGTGAACATTGTGACACTAAATAATTTCAAAAATTAATTACATAAATTTTCAAATAAAAAAGCATTGCCGGTGGTCGAATTGGAAGGGCAGGCGGATGCGTATGCAATCCCAAGGTTTTGTGGGATATTACAAGGATAATGGGCTATTTCTACCTGCGCTACGGAGCACTACTTCAGTACATGCGCCCCGGCTGCCTTAAATAGAACCTTCTTTGACATCTCTTGCTCTGTAAATCAGAAAGAGCACGTACGCTGTATTTGTTGGATTCTCGTCAAGAGAAAAGTCTGAACTATGTGCAAATTGTTACTTTCCTGAATTTCAGTTAAAGCAAAAATAATAATAAAACCTGTGATGCGACTCGAATTCAGCGCCTGAGAACGAACCTGCTCATTCGACTTTTTTGTTCGGCGGTAGTTTACGCTTTAGCTGCCAGAGCCACCGCGACCGTTCGAATTCCTGCGTTACAGCTGTATTTAACGTAACGAACTAATCCGTTGCATCTTTTTGTATCGTACAACATTTATTTTGTATCTATTGGGTCTCATTTTCGGCAAAAATAAAGCCTACTTTATGTAAAAATTATTAGTTGCATCTATTGCTAAGTTAAATCAGAAATAAACAAAATGTTATTTTTTAAGGTGCTCACCCTGTATATATTTGTCTGAAATTTTCTCGGTTTCATGTCAGATAGATATATAATGTCTATGCAAAATATTGTCCTCTTCTCAATAGACAGATATACGGAATTGAGAAAACCTGTTTTTCGTCATTTAGAGACCCTAAAACGTGAAGATCTGGAGAAGAAATCTCGGAAGGTGATTTTTTCGCGATTACCTCTAAAAGACGAAGGAAGTAAAAAGCTCGAAAAATAACTAAATGTTGCTTGCTAACATTTCTAACTCTGTACTTTTAAAAAAATTGGGATTTGCAACTGAATTTCTAATTACGGTATATTATAATTCTTTAATTACAATACTTACACTCGGTTTTGTTTTGCTTTCGTTAGTAGGTTTATAGGGATGCTTAAGCTGATATTGATTTAATGCATTTTGTAATCAATATAATTGTTTACGGACAACTTACATACAAATTATCACTGTTTATATTACAGTTATCACATCTAAACGTTCAACACGAAAATTAACGAATGGCTGGTTTTTATATTCTATTTCAAAATTTTGGAAATACATGCTAAACATGAATTGCAATAATGTTTATTTTTTTCAAATCTTGAGTAATACTTTACTATTTGACAGTTACTTGTTAATTATACCGATTTAGATATTCGCGGGAATTAGAGGAATTTTGCACTTGCCATTTTTTGTAAATTTTTTAGTTTACATAATTAAGAGTAATATTGATCCAGGATTTGGATAAATTGAGTCATATATTTTTAAATGGTGATAGTATTTTGGCAAAGACTATGGCAAACCAAAATCAGGATATAATTAAGATATTCAACTAATTGGCATTATTTGCATCAAACTGAAATTAAGAGGGTTCAGTCGCAAGCGTATTCCACGAACTTCAATGCAATTTCTATTTTTAGGTTCATAATTATTGCACGCACATCCAGTCTAGACTGTTAGCTTCATAAATTCTTTATACACCTTTCTCTTTTTCCTATTTTTGTCTCCAAATAGCAAATACTTCACTCTTAAAAATGTGTGTTAGTATTACACATTACAGTTAAAAATTAAAATTGAGTCTGCTAGTTCTTTTAGTAATGGTTGAACTGCCACATCATTATAAATATGTATGTATTCGAAACATACACACGATATTTTTCGAGAATCAAAATTTTATTTATTTGTTTTAATTTAAAATTTTACTTAATAATCTAAATAAGTAAGGGGTTAGACTTATATAAATGAATAATTAGTTGCTTTCAAGAACTCACAGTTAATTAATAGAAATATAAATTGGTATATTATAAATCCCTGAAATTTAAAAATCATGAATGTTTCTGAAACAGTTTTTACAATAATTATGCAGTATTTATTAAAATGGATTTTGCTTATCATTAGTGAAAGGCAGTAATTTATGAGAGAACGTTCGGTTTCATTTCATTTCTATTTAGTGAAGGCTTACATGAAGTGGTGTTCCGACTTCCAAACAGCTTAATCTCAAATTCTTAAACATATCTCGTTCGCTGTGATCTTTGTGTAATGGCTTGAAATAACTTGAGTCCGTGTATCTCCATTAAAACGTCGTTTGCTGTAATTTCATCATCGCAGGATGCAAGAACTTGTTAAAAGAGATCGTAGATACGAAATAAATCTGCAGCGAAATTCCTTGTTCTCCAAGGTTTGATAGCAATCAGTAGGGCCTGGATTTGGAAGTATAATAAATAAACTTTATTTTTGCAAATCAATACCTTTCTAACGTGTGTTACAAAAAAAAACTCATTTAGGGTAGGCCTTGGAAAGAAAGATAGAAAATCTAGTCATGTCTTAACTTAAGTCTGTAGGTGAATGTCAGATTGCATCTTGTTTATGAAACATTTGTCACTGTGACACGCAAAAGTTTATACTTCATTAAGTTTACTTGTATCAAGCAAAACAGAAAATAAGATGGCATTTACACAACAACGAGTATATTAATCATTACAATCAATAAAAAAATTTTTTTGTGTTTTGTATATCTTCAGAAAAATAGTTCAAAATTAATATTTAATTTAGTTCATTTGCTTCAATGGGTATCTATCAAGTTATAGCAAACTTCAATTTGATCATGGCATGCTGTGAATGAGTTTTTTTTAAACACACGGTATAACAAAGCATAGAAGTTCAATCGACCAACCACATGTTTAAATATGAATCTTTATGCAATTTAATACAGTATATTATAATACCACTGCGGAAAGGGCTTTATTGTAAAATGAGTATAAAAGTTGGAGCGCGAGCGATAGCGAGTGCCTTAATTATACGAATTTTGTGTTCAGCAAAAAAATTCGTTTTTTAATTTGACATTTGCCAGTTTTATCTAATCATAGTATGATTATTATTAGAGTGCAGAAAGTAACTTTCCGCATGCATGTGAATGCCAAAAGTGAGCACTTTCTGCAGCGAAGTATGAAAATATATTTTACAATAAATATTAATATCTTCGTTAATTTTATAATGAATTTATAACACTTTACTATGTAGTGACAACTACGCTAGTATTGTCATCTCAGAGACGGCAACAATCATGCCATATATGGAATATGGCGTCATAATGGTGGCACCGCCGGAAAATCACATAATTTACTACTAGCATCCGTTTAATAGTTTAATATATTATTTCTATTCTAATACTAGGCTTTTACGATCTTTAATAAAAACGTTTTTAGATTTTAAGCAAACATTCACAATTTTAATACATAAGCAACAACAATTAGTGTTCATTTTTAGCATATAAATGTCCTTAACCCAATAATAAAATCTATAGACATGTGCTCCTTCCATTTTAATATTTTTTGTTTCTTAATATTTAAAACACTTTATGAAGCATTGATCGTTCAAGAGTAGTAGCTCTTTAATCATGTTATACTGCATTGTAACTTACGATTTAAATATGCCTAGCCACTCCAAAAATATATATTAATAAAATGATTACCTAGTTCATCCATCATTCTAACGGTCTCTTCCTGTTTAAATTAAACATGCTGCATTTTGTGAATTAACTTTCTAGCCTCTACCCACATTTTGTCGCTTCCTCTGATTTACTATGCTGTAAGAGCCGTTTCTTCAACAGCTGCTCTTTAGTGGTATCAGTGTCTGAACTTATATTACAGTGCGATGATAGGCTTAACTAAACTAATGAGAAGTGACAGAAGTGATAACAGATGAGATGGCTTATTAGGGACCCGTGTTGGTTTTAGGGGTTGCAATCTAATTTTAGAAACAGATAAGGCCTGCACGCAGGCTGAAATTTATTTCGGGTGCATATCTGTTTATCGACAAACGCGCTTAACTGGATAGTTGTTTTTATGTTGATCGTTTTTAACGTAAGCCAAGTACTTAAGAGATACCAGAGTACAAGCAAGTCTAAATTTGACTTACTCAACTGAAGTCTTGGAGAGAAAATGTTCAGTAGAGCTGTCTTAAAATTTTCTGGACCCCAGAAACTGGAATAATGAAGATTTTGATTTATTCCCAGAGATCTACAAATGTTGCATCTAAACGTACCTACATCAAAAGTTTTTTGGTAGCAATATAATAAATTTCCAGTGAAGTCTTAGCTTTGTGTGTGCCGTGCCTCAAGGAATTCTTTTTTAATCATTTCAAATGACATTCAAGTAGACCATAGAGATAATTCTTTTTGTAAAAACTCCAAACATCTAGAGATTTGCGATTTTTTAAATTATGTTATATTGCGATTCTAATCTATTTTACGTATAATTAATTATGTTAATTCTTTTCCTGTAGTTGCGACTTGAATAATATTTAAACAATTAAATTACGTGTGTCTGTTGTATTTGATTCCCTGTTAAAGTGAAGCAGGAATTATTTATATGTAGACAAATGCATAACCTTATTCCAATACTATAATGCTATTTTTGGTGTACCCCAAGGGTCCCATTTAACGCCCTTATTATTTATACATTTGATGCGGTGTGATAGTCAGACTTCAATTCCGTATGGAACACTTAGCAGAACTGACAATGCAAGGGTAACGTTGAAAATACAGAGTAAAGTGATTAGAGAAATCATTATGAAATTGCTGTTTACTTTTCAGGATTTTTTCATTGATAAAATATAATTTTGAGAATTTACCTCATAAAATTGCACCCGATAGAAATAATTTATTTGTTTAAATTTAGCCAATAAGGTGTGGATTTAAAAATTACCCCGGTAATTTTATCACGTGAAAAAATTATCATTATGAAATCAACACTCCACAGATTGAGAAATGATAGACAATTTTGTGCTGTGAAGCACTTGTGTCTGATGTTGTCACAACAGCTAACATGAATCACGGGCGAATACGATGTGTTCTTTATTGAAATACAGATAATATCATTTAGTATTTTTTTATAATATGTTTTAATATACAGTGAATTTATTTTAATGGTTAACATAGCAGTTTCGTTTCTATGCCAGCATTTAATCATACAGGTCACTTCCATAGCTACCAGTGAAATCAATAGATTAGAGCGTTTATTTTACAAGTTAACATACGAATTTGAATTATTTACTTGCTAATAAGAAACTTTAATTTTGTTACCAGAATGTAGGCATGCAACTAAAAAGTAGATACGTAGGAACTTGTGTATTGTATCTTTTCTTTGGTGGTATACATTAGGATAACTTTTAATTGTCTTTTTGACAAATAATAATTCATATGTTAACTCCTAAAATACACGCTCTAATCTATTGGTCTCATTTGTAACTATACAAATGACCTGTATGATTAAATGGTAGCATAGAAACGAAACGCTTATGTTAACTATTAAAATAAATTCCCTGTATGTTAGATTAACTATCAGAAATATTTTAAAATTCAAAATTCTATAAAATTTATACTTATTGCACAACTAGAAGATTTACTTTAAAACGGGAAATATTTCCATTAGCTCAGTGTACACACACAACCAATAAATTTAAACGTGAGTAATAACGTACACCGTACACACACAGCGTAATTGATCTGATTGTTACGTAAATACAAAACACTGTCGTATCTAGTGTGTGGTAACAATACGTTGAAAGCACTCTATTTGCAGCGTGATACCAGAAATTCTCAAACATTTTCGTGCAGATGGGGTTCACAGTGTATGAAATAGAACTTTGAGCAGTGCAGTGGGTAGAACTTAGTTGCATCAAACTCAGTTTTAGTAACATGGAACATGGAACATCACATAACTTGCTCCAATATCTAGACAACATTCTCAATTCATAATATTTTTATAAATGTATGAGTTAATTCGCGAATTAAAAATAGAAAATGCATATAAACACATTCTTCAAAAGCTACTGGAGGATATTATAAAAGAGCAGGAGCTTAAAGGATATCTTATATAAAATGATTTTCATAGACAATGATCACTTTCACTTTCCGTTAAAACTAGGTGAAATAAATAAAGTGTATTATATTATTATTGACTGATTTTCAAATACGATTGCAGAATTAAAAACTCTGTAAAGGGCTTTATTCCGAACTTTCCCCCCAAATATACATTGCGGCACTAAACAACTCTAAAAATCAAAGATAATTAGGTCTAAAATACCTTAACGTTTCTAATAATACTGAAACAATAAAAGAAAACACTTGGCAATGGGAACTACATCGGTTTCAAATAAAAAAAATATTACCGGCGATGGGATTCGAACTGCAGCGTTCACGAACGAGCCTGCGAATGCGGATTTAACGTTTGGCAGCAGCCCGCAAGCAGTTCATCTGCTCATCGCATGTGACGACGTTGCACTTCTCGCCTTCGTGTGCTCGGCTACACATAACGTACTTATTTGTTGCGCCTTTATGTCCTTTTATATTTTTATAACATTTACCCCGGATCTGTTGAGCCCATTTTGGTCAAGGGCAAAGCCTGAGCAATGGAAAAATTATTACTGTTATTTATTTCGTAGTTAAAGCAAAAATAGTAGATATTATGTGCAAAATATGCCATTTTTCGTCAAGAGTAAAAACCTGAGCTGTTTGAAAAATATTACTTTCATTTAAGGAATAGTTATTGGGTTATAGCAAAAATAGAAGGAATTTAATTTTTTAAGGTGCTCGCCCTATACATTTTCTCGGTTTTATGCCAAAAAGGCGTGCAATCCGCATGCAAAATATAGTCCTCCTCCAACAAATAGTTTTTGAATTATACCAGAAATACAGACAGACAGACGGAATTGAGAAAACCTGTTGTTGGTCATCTAGCAACCCTGGAACGTGAAGATATGCTGAAATCTCGGAAAGTGATTTTTTAAGTGATTTTTTCGCGATTACAATACTTCTTTCGTTTTTTAGACAAGGGAATTAAAAATATATGTTGCCGTTTATCTGAGTTCATTGCGTCGTATTATTAGTGTAGCAAATAGATCGCAGAGAAATAAAATATTAAAGTATCTTGACTAATTTTTCACTATCGACAAGGTGATGATTAGGATTTGAAACACATGCATTTAACATGCGAAATTAAACTGTTGAAAATATTGGCTGCTTTAATTATTTTAGAGCAAAAACTGCATATAATGCATTTAATGCATTATTACATTTGCATATTTTATTAACACTTCCAGCAGTTGCAAAATGTGTAACAATTCTAGTTGTGGTAGAATGCATTAGGCGTTTCGTAAAAATCCCTGCAAGTAAGTCTCTAATATGTCGCAAAAAATGCCAGTGTAATATCACTTTATAAACGAAATTTTATTATTTAAATATTATAGTGACAAAAATATATCGCTTTAACAAAAATTTGTCCAAAACATGAATATCAGGTATTATTTAGCAAACAATGATTGTTTTTAGTTGCCAGTTATGACCAGCCAATATTAACTCTATCTCTGACTTTTGATTAGATTTCTTATTTTCAAGAAATATTCATAACTAGCTGGCCAGGCAAACGTTGTTCTGCCCAAAAATAATTTGTCTCTGAAACCCCGTTTAACCACTATAGAGTTTTAATTTTATATCATGTCCATCGTCTTGGACTTAAAAATATAGGTATGCCATTTTCTAGCTGTAACCAGCGACTTCGTACGAGCGAGGTTCGTTATTTGTGTATTAAATAATGACTAATTATTTTCTGTCATCCCATCCCATCTTATCCCATCCCATCCCCGTCCCCGTCCCCGTCCCGTCCCGTCCCGGCCCGTCCCGTCTCCTCCCCTACCATCCCATCCCATCCCTTCCCGTCCCGTCCTGTCCCATCCCTTCCCGTCCCATCCCGTCCCATCCCTTCCCGTCCCTCCCGCCCCGTCCCTTCCGGTCCCATCCCGTCCCTTCCCGTCTAGTCCCTTCCCGTCCCGTCCCCTCCCGGCAAACGTTGTTCTGTCCAAAAATAATTTGTCTCTGAAACCCCGTTTAACCACTATAAAGTTTTAATTTTATGTCATGTCCATCGTCTTGGACTTAAAATAAATGCCGTTTTCGCAATCAACGTCCCAAAAAAACCTCAATAACGACACCCATATCGATTTTTAGGCTTATTTACCCCATTTCACCCCCTAAGGGGTAGCGAACCCGACAGACGTTGTCCTGCCCGAACATTGATTTGCCAGCTATTAGCGGGTTCAGCAAACGTTTTTCCGATATTCGAATTTTCGATTTCTTTCATTTTAAAAACATGCTAATACGACTATATTCATTATCCGTAGGGCGCTGGTCATCATTGCGGTTCCCACGTAAAGTAGATACCCGCGCAGCTGACTGTCTTCGACGACCTATGTTAGCTCGTCGTGCCTTTGGCATTGTAACAGACACTATAAAACGACACGGAATTGTTTTCACAATCACTTGTGCACAAACCAAATTTGAATGTCTGACTGACTGACTGACTGGCTGCGACGACTTATGTAAAGCATTTGGAATTACATAAATTGCTATTAGTGCCTTATCTCTTCCGCCTTCGGTTACCTGATGCGGATTTCGACATTATGGGGAAAACCCTTCAAACCATTAAGCACAGGTGTGACTGTAAATAGAAACAACACACTTTCGATATTTTCCAATTTTCCGGCTTTCCATTTGGATTTTCTTAATTTTTCTTTCCGTAAGAACCTTCTACGAAGTATTAGAAAACAAAAAAAAAGATGAATGATATCGGTAAAGTCGTTCTCAAGTTCTGGCGTGACCAAGGGAAATAGAAATTTATTTTTATATATATAGATATTTGTAATATTCAAAAATCTAAATTATGCATTAGATACAGTTTTTAAAGCTAAACAAATTATCTCTTGGCTATTTTGGTCTAAAATAATTAGAGGAGCCAGTATTTACTTAATTTTGCATGTTAAAGTTCTTGCTATTTCTAAAATTTGAATCAACACCATACTGCTATACTAATCATTGGGCTGTTTAGAGGGAAAAAATAAAATTGTATTAAACATTAGTCAAATACGAGTATAAATAGCAGTTATTTTTCTGCTCTATTGGATGGCTAGTAATGCAAATTTTTAAAATATATTCCGTTTTCATATTTCTAGACAAGGCATTTATACACATATTTTAGAACGATACTGCAATTTACTCACTCTAATTGATAGAGTACATTGCAAGGTTAAGTATTTATTTGTTTAGCTTATAGCTTATAGCTTATTTCGCGTTACATAATATGTTACATATATTGTATAAATAAATCAATGATAATTCTATGAAACAACAGCTTTTAAAATCTTCGCTGTTTGGCATAATATGTTAAAACAGTATTTATTGAAAAGAAATAATAAATATATGTTTATACATTATTGTCTTCAAATGTATAACTAATGATTTAAATTCTTATAAAATAATAATGCGGACGTGATATAAGTTTTTATTTGACCTACGAACTCTACAAAGGAAATGAAAATTAGTTTTCTTTGTATGAACAGAGTTCAGTTCCGAGTTTTGTCACAAGATGAGTAAAATAACTGCGAAAACTTCTAGGTTCATTAAACAACCTTCAATTCAGCTTATGCAATGTACTCATAAAGATACGAAAAGCACATCGTTGTGCCGTGAAATGGTGCACTTTGCAAAGAGATGTCTACGTCATGTATCTGAAACCAGCACGCTGATATGAAAAGTTTTGTAAAATACACAAACATTCTGCTTGCTTGAAGTTAATTTAAATTTTTCCAGTGTAGGTTTTTTGCTGAAATATATATGCACAAAAACTTCACCTTCTTACTTAGTAGTAGTAAATAGTATTAATTAAAAAGTATTTAATGTTGCGACTAGCTTGTTTATTACATAAACAATAAAACCGATTATTAGAAAGATAATATTGATAGAACCTTGTCTGGCGGTTTTTGTCATAAGTTTATAGACTATATTATAAATATATTAATTAAACATTTTTATCTACGACAGTGTGTAAAATTGCCTTTTAGTTGGTAGTTTTAAGTTTATAAAACGTCTGTTTAATAACATGTTTGCATTAGTTTACGTCGTCAGTAGTAACGTGTTTAAAAGATTTCATTAGGCACGTTGTCAGTAGCAACGTGTTTTAACATTTTTAAAACAGGCAAAATTTTGACCGGTTGCTGGTAATCTTAATTTACATATTTTTTTTATATTTACCGTGTTTTCTAGATTCTATCGTAGATAAAATATTGTACGATACACATGCGTAAAGCATCTTTAGTCACTCGCGGGGCTTAAAACGCTCGCTCACTCGCGTTTTAACTCTACCCCACTCGTACCTAAAGAGTAGCTTTACGCACTTGTATCGTAAATTACTATTTTAAAATAGGTCAAAACTAACTATACAAAAATATAATACTAACAGCAATAATGAATTTACTAGTTTTAAAACCATACAAAGTAGCTATTTATGTATCTAGTCACGATATAACACTTTGCTACTAGAGAATGAAAAGAAAAACAGTTGAAGGTACCGGAGTATTTCTCATACAAGGTTTTTTCTACAGCTTTATCAAAATAACGAAAAATACTCATAAACAAGATAATAGTATATTATGCCATTAGGAGCAAACATCAAGCTTTATGTGCAGAGGCTGGCAACATACCTTGATCACCCTACAGGTTTATATCAAAATAGGCAAGTGCATTCACTGGTGGTGTAATAGTAGGGTAGTGTCATAATTTTGATGACTGGTTTTGTCGTCCAGGTAGGCTCGTTAATTTCCGAATAACTTATGTAGTGATGTTATACGTTAATATCCTATCTAGGGGAGCAGCTGGGTATTTAAGGTGGTCGGGCTCTAACAGCGCTTGCATTCAATTAACTTGAAACTTCCTAGATTTCTGCTTATTACGAAGATGGTAAGCACATACCTGGCTTTTGGGTGGGTTTGGTCTCCATTTGTTATTGTTGTAATCTCGATTCAGCTCTTCCAGTACCCCAGTTAACCATCGTTTTACTTCCTTAAATGTTTTACCCCGTACCCGTATCGGTTTCGAATTGAGTAGGAGCTGGTCAATAATGAGTGTAACAACAAGGGATTGACGGCCTCAACCACGACACGGTAATGCCATTGGAAGACACTGCGTGATAGGATTCAAATAACTTAGAGAGATGAGTAACATACAGAAGCGACTGGGGGAAGACAATGAAATAGGAACGTAAACTGAATGGGTGATGATAGATTAGCCAAAAGAGCAAAAAAAGCCATACCAAGAGCCATAGAAAAGCTTAGGTAACATACCCAAAGAAGTGGAAGAGGTGCTGCATTTCCGCATAGAAGGAGGAAAATTAAATTTGAATAAACAGAACAAGAAGAAGAAGAAAAGGAAACCCGAGATGGCGCGTCCTAATGGCCAATAGAGAATGCTTCTGTAGATATTTAAACAAATGATGCAAATGAGGCTCGCGTATAACTTACGGTGAGAGGTTGTAAACAGCATGTTAGAAGCGACTGAGAGAAACAGGGAAAAGAAACGTAAAACAATCTATATCTAAATCTTTTTAAGATATCAAATCGAGAGAAATTAAATACCAATGGCCCCTGGTCCCGGGCAACTCTTAATGAGCAAGAACTGCAAAAAATCTTTTGGCTTGACAGAGTAAAATCTAAATTTTCTCTGGGCACCTGGAACGTAAAGAGTTTATATGCCACAGCAAAATTAGGAAACTTTGCTCAAGATGGGAATTCATGTACTACGGATAAGTGAACTTCGATGGCCGGGATCAGGAATACGCCAAAAAAACCTGGAACTATATTATATTACTTCGATAGCGATGCCCAGGGTTATTATCATTACAGCTGTAAGAGTCATTGTTTCCTCATAATACAAAAAAATACGTCTATAAGTCATTCAGTCAACACAAAGCATTTAATTTAAAAACAACCGGACCGTTCCAAATTAAATAACCGTTTCTGAAACAGTTCAGAATTTAACTGCGAATTAGATAAATTAGAAGATACGGAAAAGGGTGTCCAGTCCAGCATTAATGCCAATTGCCAATGTTTGAAGCACATTTCGCACTTTTTTTTCCTGTATGATCAGTTTTTCCAAATTGTCCCCTTGATTCTGTTTATATGTCCATAGTATTGGAGAATGCGTTGGTCACTTATCCCTATTTCTTGAAAGACTGATTTATTTATCCATCGTGCTGTCCATGGAATGCGTAATAATCTTCTTTGGCACCAGATCTCAAACGAGTGAATTCTTTTTCTATTCGTTTCTCTTATTGACCAGATTTCTACGCCATACATAAATATTGCGAATACTAGAGCATTCACTAATTTTAGCTTTATTTGCCCGCCCATATTCTTGTATGTAACTTTTAATTTCTGATTCGCAGTTTTCCTGATTATTATTTATCAAAGCTCCAGCTCTTATAAAAAGTTAAGCTGTCGGTTTCAATGTCTGATAAGGTATTTTTTTCTCTACCTACTATCACCACCTTCGTTTTATTTAGATTTATCGCTAGTCCTAGCGTTCTGCTTTCTTTTGTAGTAGCTGTTCTGTTTCTCGAAGCGCATGCTGAATAGTATATTTCGGAAAAACCTAATAATTACAGGGAAAATGAAGTACAAAACCTGGATAACCGATAACATACTACATTTAATGGAACAACGTAGACTAGCAAAATTGAACATCACAGAAGCTAAACGCATCCAAAAGACTATTAGGAAAGAGATAATAATGTTGGATAACAGATAAATGCAAAGAAACAGAAGATCTTGAAATAAAAGACGATTTTTAAACATGCACAAAAAAGTGAAAGAATTAGCTGGAATGTACAGAAAAAAAGACCACTCCTGGCCCTATTTGGTGCATCAAATAGGTCTATTACAGATAAAGCAAAAAGAAAACCATGGAAATCGTGCATAGAAAACTATTCCGTCAAAACAAAAAAGATCTTATAGTGAGAAAAAAATGTTCTGCAGGGACTAAAATAATAAAACAAAAGTCAGAGACGCTTTTGCAATAGCACAGAATAAAAAGGCTGCGAGCACAGAAGAAATCCAATACTAAAATTAATTAGTAAGAGTAACATTCATATTATAACAAGTTTGTTTAACCTAATTTATAATTCCAGTAAAATACTAGAAGACTGGCTAGAATTCGTGATAATCTCGAAGAAACCACATCCCAGAAAATGCAGTGGCTATCGCTTGATTAGTCTTACGAGCCCTCTACTATAGACATTTCTTCGAATATTGCGTACCCAGATTAGAACAAAGTGCAAATTTGACTTGAATGATGCGCAATTAGAATTCGTGAATGCCATGGGAACACAAGACGCTTTCTTTGTATTGTTTGTTTGCTTGTGTGTTCTGGACAAGGTCTAGGCATGCGGAGCACCAGGTACCTTAGACACTGACTGCTTTGGTCATATGGTGAAAGTCCTACTTAGTATTTTGCCAAGATTAAGCAATTCCAACCCTAGAAAAAGATCTTTTACATGTTACACATCGTGGTAGCATGGGACCCACGGCTTTACATCACTTCCGAATGATGGCATTCTATAGAGGCATTCATCCGCATTGTTTTAGTTTTTAAAAACCTCACCGGGGCCGAGAATCAAACTCGCGACCCTTAGATCAGTAGTCAGGATGCTTACTACTGAGCTACCAGCCCCGACTCTCTTTGTATTGGAAGTTTTTTTGTAAAACTGTATTCAACAGAGATACTTAGTCAAGTCAACCTCAACATGTAAATTATGAAGTCCTTACCTGCCCATCAAAATCAACGGTATTGTTCTGAATGCTGTTAGGTATGCTAATGGCACCCTTATAACGGGTGGGCTAAGTAGAAGTTTCTTTTTAAAAATGCAATAAAATGAACAAAAATATTTTTTTCCATATATTACGGCTTTATTGGAAAGAGCAAACATTCCCATTATTTATGGAATACGATTACATTCATGTGGCTGCCTCGTTATCTCTTCTCAGTTTGGACCTTAGAGCAGCTCGAAATGGACGACGATTTTGGTCGAAAAATCATTTTTTCTGATGAGGCGCATTTTCATTTCGGCGGCTATGTTAACCAACAAAACTGCATCATCTGGAGCTCTGAAAACCTGAATATGATCGTCGAGAAGCCAATGCATCCTACCAGAGTGACACTTTGGTGCGGATTGTGGTAACATCATTAGCCCATTTTTTTTTAAATGCTGCTATAAACGCTGTTTCGGTCAATGGTCAGCGGTACAGAGGCATGATAACCCACTTTTTGTGGCCAAAAAATTGAGGACATAAACTTGGATGACTTTTGGTTTCAACAGGATAGCGAAACATGCCATACCGCCCATCAAACAATCGATCTTTTGCGCACCAAGTTCGGTAATCGTGTAATGAGCCTTTTTGGTGATGTCAATTGGCCGGTTTAAAGCTGCGATTTGACGCCGTTGGACTTCTTTTTGTGGGGTTTCGTAAAAGATTGATGTTATGAGGACCAGGGCCAGGCCCTTAAGTTGAATATTGGCCGAGCAATTCATCAGATAGAGCCCGAAACCATCAACAACGCCTTGAAAAATTGCTGACAGGATGCGTTACTGCACAGCCAGTCGAGGCAGCCACATGAATGAAATCGTATTCCATAAATAATGGGAATATTTGCTCTTTCCAATAAAGCCATAATATATGGAAAAAAATTATTTTTGTTCGTTTTATTGCATTAAAAAAAACTTCTAGTTGCCCCACCCGTTATTATACGACAGAAGGGATGGACTTTCATCAGAGGTATTTTCAGAAAAATAAAATGTCTGTTTTATAATAATAACTAAAACCTAAAACTGCGACAGCATTTTATATGCTATTCGGTCCTATTTTACTGCGTAGAAGCGTGAACAATGAAGGTAAGCTTCTTACTTCGATTAGAAGAGAGATGTGGATTCACCGCATAATGATTAGAATACCATGGACAGATCGAGGAACTAACACACAAGTGTTGCTAGTAGCAAATGCCAAGCTACAGCTACTCGTTCCAATTAAAATTAAAAAAATTGCATATCTTGACATAAACTCTAGAGAGAAAAATATCGGTTACCTAATTGTGAAAGTAAAATTGAAGGAAGAAAGATTCCAGAATACACTGGCATCCACAATGCTAGAAAACTTTTCAGATTGGCTGAGAATCGAGAGGGGACCCGAACACAGCACATGAAGAAGAAGAAGAGCTCAAGATCTTCGGACAGCCTTAGGTCAACGAATACGACTCCTGTTGTTTCCCCTTTTTGATTTCTATCTTCGATTATTAGGTTGACTATTTGATAAAGCATGAAAATCAGCTTGTTATGGGACGAAGTGGGAGTCCTGTATCATTCTCGTGAAGATTTCAAAAGTACCCGTATATGCCACAGGAGCGAAATTGGATGGTACCTATTGGGATCGTTGTCTTTTTTACCTGGTTTATGTATTATTCTAAATCTATATTTTTTTACTAAATGCTTGTTTATTACTAAACGTCTTAGCTTGATCTATTTGTATCGGCTTCAAGTGTATAGAAATGTATTTTCCCATATCCATTAAGATTGAATGTAAAAGTTAGGCAATTTTATTCCTATAGAATAACTATTACTTTATAGTTTTTACAATATAATGGATTATAGTAATTCTGAGCACCACCTTTGCTTTCGTTGAATTATAAATATTTTTGGCTTGATTTTAAATTGCCAAGTTGTCACAAGCAAAGTTAATTGTGGTAATTGTCGATGAACCGTGTTTCCTCGTACAATCTGTGTGCCTATAGCATTATTGATACTTTAACATACTTAAAACAGAAAATATACCTGAAAAAATAAGTTTTTTATCTATGAAGACCAATCAAACATTTCAGTACTAAGATTTTCGACTCAGAATTAATTAAAAAATCGCTCTACCTGAAGCTTATACGCCATTTTGTAACCACCCTATATATTATTAATATCTTACCTATGTTGCGAATAACTGTATTGATGCTCTTGTGAAGCATGGGGTTGGTAGGAACATTTCGTTGTTTCTCTATCACGAATTACTGGATCTTCGAACAGAATCTGCAGCTTTCTTGAAAATTGTTGCTGTTTTTGTTTTTACTAGAGATGGCTTCCAACTTTTTTCTGATAACGGCTGTATTTTAGCCAAGTAAAGCTTTTGATTGAAACCTAATTTCCGTTAAAAAATGGAAACATTTTTAGCGTAGACTTTGAAATAGTGCGTTTTAGAACAGTTACATGATTTGAGTGTACGGGAAAACACTATGCAATTGTTCTTAAATAATGCATATGCTCTGCGCAGTTTGGTTTACGAACTCCTCTCGAGTTGATCAAGCAAGCGAATGAGCAGTTCATTATTATTAAAGCAACATTTTTAGATGCCTCTAATAAGTCTATAAACATTTGCAGTTAATTGATATTTTGTATAAATGGCAAGTCCATTAAATATAGACCTTATATTTTATATGCATTGAAGTTTTTCTAACACAAACCTTTCTCGATTATATTTTGCAAACACTTGTTTGGACCTGTTAAAGTTAAATATTTTGTTCATTTACGAGTTATGGTCGTTGAATATAACGCTAAGTAACTTGCTCTCGTTTATTTTATTCTATTCCGATACTTTTAATGTGAAACTTATAATTTTAAGCAGATGTAGTAAGTCTATAGTTCAACTTCTTACAATTAAAATGAATATATAATTGATTCTTAAACTTTTGTAAAGGTTATAATACCCGTTCCGTGGGTGAAAGCAACTTCCGGTGAACTCCGATTACTCGTCCGAAAACTATCACTTGCTAACTGAATGCAAAATTCATGTTAACTTGTTTACCAATTTAGAATTTTAATTTGTTTTTACTTATTTAGTTACTTGTGTGTGTGTTTTATTTATACAGCAGATTTTGAAAGTGAGTGTGCTTTTGCAAGTGTAAACTTTTACTTTACCTGTCCGATTCTTTCGTACAGAAAATAAATAATTAGCATAGTTAGTTCTTGACCATCTTTAATGATTAGCTTATCACTCTGTTTAATGTAAAAATTATATAAACAAGTCATGTAAACGTGTAAATGCTACAGACTCAAACACAATAGTAAATAATAATATTGATGATATTACAGAAAAGTGCACTTACATATTATACATAGTTTTATTCAATATGTTAGAAATGTATCTGTTATAATTTGGCGTTAAGAACGCAGAGATTATTATGTACAAATTGTGATGACACGACCCTGTTACATTTATTCTTAATTATAATATCTATAAATACTGGTCGATTATGATTATAATTAAAGTTATTATGTTAATATATCATATATTCAGAATATTAAGTAGAAATTTGACGAAATGATAAACAAATATCAGAAAGGCTTCGCCTCGAGCAACTGCTTTTCTCGAAATTCTTTCTCTTCAAAGTCAATCCCCTCTACCATTTTCATTAGTGCTGTGTCAGTAGTTTACCATTCTAATACTACTTTCTCAATACCTTTTAAATATAGTAAAGAGCTACAACATACATTATTGGTGATGTTAATTTGTTCTATTTCAAAATTATACAGTTGATACTGATCACATGCAAGTGGTAATTGATTTCAATTCGGTAAACATAAAAAAGATCTACTAGATAAGTTTTTTGATCACCGATTGAAAGCTGAATTAAATCAATAAATACAAAACATTAAGTCATATATGAAATTCAAGCATTATTCAAAATGCGTTTGTTATAAAATTAGGGATATAATAGTTCTGAAAATATCTAAAATGAACTGAACATATCACTTTTAACCATTTTACGTAACTGTCTTGTGATAATGAATCATTAACAAATATAGTGACATGGGTTAGCTCGGATTTTGTCTAAGTTCTCTGCATTCGAAGCTACAACAGACAATGCTTATTTTCTTGTGGCCATCATTGCTAGACATTAATATCTCTAATAATAACGCTATTATTATTTTTATATTAACTTGGATATTTTGAAACGATTTTAGCCGTTTTATGCAATAATAGAACTATAATAACACATGTTTACTTGGTTTTATAATATAGCCTTCACTATATTTGGAAAATATGGCAACAGTCTTAGGCTTAATGCTTAAAAACTTGCAAAAATAATGTCGAAATTGTATATAAAACTCTACTATTACAAATAAGACTTAGAAGTTTCCCAATATTTATTGTTCCATCAGAGGCCAATATTTAATTATATATTTTTTGAAAAGCAAAATGCATCGAATAACACTTTTTTTTAAATGGCTATGTACCCCTATATTCTGCTCATTTGGTGGAAATTTCTTTTCTATTTTCAATGATGCAAAACTTTCGTACACGTTCACTTGAGATATACAAGCAATAGTCACCTTAACCTCAATTGTTTATGTTGATATTTCTAAAAGACGGCCAGTCGTTTCGACAAATAAAAACGATTATAAATGACGGTTATGGTAAACTTGTGGGTACTTTTCTTTTTTTTCTCAAACATCGACTTAAATAAGTGTATTAAAGCTGTGCATCATTAAAAAGAGAAAAAAAACTATAATATAGGTATACAGTGTGTCCAAGATAAGAAGGGCCAGTATGGGGATCTCGTTAATAGTAAGAGATACAAATTTGGTTAAATGGGAATAAAGTTACCTAACTAAAGAACTAACAAAATGGCGTCTAGAAATTCTTGATATGATTGTTCATTTTTGAGTTAGGTATCTTAAAGGAACCGAATTTTCGGATATTTAATTACATTTTTTTTGGCGTTAATACTAAAGTTAGAGCAAAACTGACAAGACTGCTGTATAGCAACATTTCATGCACTTAAAGTATAAGTTATCATGTTTTTTGGACGTTTTCTCGTTGACAATCATCATCAACTTCATTTTTTAAAATACGGTTCTGATTTTCTGATGTCAAATTTTAGAAGCTCATTTTATTCTGCTTTCTACAATTTACGACACATTATGGTTTAATTACATTTCAACCTTTTTTGATCATCATCAAGAAATTTTTAAGATACGGACCTGTATTTCTCATAATCTTCGTCGTTCAAATGACATTTAGAGAACGACTTCCTTGGGTCCTGACCTTGATAAGAAAATCTCAAATCTGGAAAATTCAATATGGCGGCTTTAAGAAAACTCAACTTTTCACGTTTCAACCCCTTCCAAAAAATGTAGAAACTTGAAATTTTATAGGAGTTAGTCCGTACAACAGCAACAACCCTTCTTGTCAAGAATTACTAGAATAGTACATGGGGGTTGAATTATTTTTATTTTATTTTGGGTTCTGACAACAGCCGTTAGGCCAATTATAGGCGTCGCTGTACATTTTATGGGGACTTCCAACCCCACTAACGACTGTTACGATGTTATTATGACATCCGGGACCAACTATTTCCGTGACAGCAGTATCATGAGGCGCCGAGAGAAGCAGCCATGGAACTCCCATCCAAGTTCTGACCAAAAAGAGAGTTGCTTAACTCTGCTGATCGAACATGGACGCTTGTTCAAGCTACACCACCCGGAACCTATAGAATAGAAGATGAAATGGAATAGCGGTCGTTATGCAAACATTTTTTCCACTTAAGGGGAAACTTTTTTTTCATCGGCGTAATTTATAGTTTTTACTGACTCAATAATCTCCTTCAGATCCAAATTAACTTTTAAAATCAAACCCGGAGAAAGTGATGGGGAAAGTTTCGCAGATATGCACAAGACGTATGAAATCAATATATGAATCTGTGTAAACGATATTTTTGGCCAAGCTATAGATCGCAGTTTAAATACATAAAGGTAGGTAGGCCTGATGGAGAAAGGCTTATATACGAGTATTATAGATTGTCTGCAGGTACTAGGTACACACGGTAATTAGATACAGAGACAGTTTCAAATTTTCAGACAAACAAACCATCTCTGTATCTAGTTACCGTGTACCTAGTACTTGCAGACAATCTGTATACTAGTTAGATATAAAAAAGATTGAGTGTAGTTCAATGATTTTTTTTTAATTACAAAAGCTGAAACAGCGCAGCGTATGAAATTGTAAGACACAGATCCGTACCCAAAATTTCTTGATGGTGGTCAAAAAAGACTGAAAACGTAATTAAACCATAATGTGTCGTACGTTGTTAAATTCAGAATAAAAAATATCAGGGCCGTTTTTAAAAAAAAGTTGCTGATGGTTCCTCTAAGACAAAACGTCGAATAAAAAAATTGAGCACGTAATATTTAAGTCCATAAAAAGTTGCTATAAAGAAGTTTTATTAGTTTCGCTATAACTTTAATATTAATGACAGAAAAAAAATAGAATTCAAAATCCTAAAATTTGGTTTTTAAATATAACTTAAAAACGAAAAATATCAAGAATTTTTGAGCATCATTTTGTTTATTCCTTTAAATGCGCAATTATTTTCCCATTTAACTCTTACTATTAACGAGATGCTCATACTGGTCCTCCTTATCTTGGATGCACTGTATATGGGTATCTTACATTAACAAAATTGAAAGGCTAAACAACCTTTTAAAATATTTTTCGAAAAAATTGATATTTACTGAAATAATTATAAAACATATTCACTATTTTTCATACACTTTGTATATAAAGTCTATACAATGTTTTTGAGCGGAGAAATTGTTAAATCGTTGGTATTTAGCAGTAGAATTTAAAGCTTATTAATGAATTAAATGCAGCATAATCCCTGAAACATGTAAAAAAGTATTCAAGTTTCAGTTAAAAATTTTGAAAAGTAAAATGTGTAATTTTTAAAAATAATAAAAAATGTTTTTATGAGTGATGCATTTGTTTTTTGTCTACATAGTATGCTCGATATACTTATTTTGTATGATACATTTTGGGTAAAACAGATCTGTATGGCACATCTCTGAAAAGTATTAAGAAACTACCAAACATTTCGTAACGAATATTTCTAAAATTAACATTTAAAAGAAATCTATTTTAAAAAAGCCTAATATAATAAATAGAAAAAAATATTTCTTATTTACAACCCGCACGATGTACATGAAAAGCCACTAAATATGTAGTTAAGACTGTGTTTTTTATTTAATCTAATCTGCGATCCCAAGATTTCAAGCAACAAGAATATTCCATTACTGCACCTTTGGACTGCTTGTCAAATTCTTTTCATATCTAGATTCATACAGCGGAATACGGACATGAACATTTAGAAAGCACCAATGGCCGATATTGGCTTAACAGAAATATCAAACTGATAGCTTAAAGTAATACAAATGTAACTAAAACTATTTCCATTTATACAAACACCAACTCAATTTTAAGCTGACCTAAAAATGCCCTAGCACATATTTCAAATATGCAATAAAGAGGTTATTCACACAGAGATACTAGGCTACAGCTATTTCGGGAAACACCCAAAACTTTAGGTAAATGTAATTTAGTAATTACATTGCTGAACCACAGCCGACAAACCAAATAATTAATACGGGTAATGAATCATCTACCATGCGTAATACGCACACATATCTTTTAGACATTGAACCTTGCGTTTGCAATAAAAACGGAAATTTGAGTATAATGAGGCTACAATGACGTTATCTCTCTAACGAATGTGTCAAGTCTGTAAAACAGGGTACTTCTATAGACTCATTACGCTGAAATTGCTCGATAATTACAGCACTACACCTTACGCCGGATAAACTAGGGCAAGGCAAACGCCGAGTTTGGGATCGGAAGTTTGTTACTTTCGTTTACTAATAAAAGCATTAAAACTAGAGCAAAAGCAAATAAAAACTGCTTTTACATACTTAATAACAGCAATTTCCTTTTAAAAGAGTTATTACGTTTTTGAAGCTTTAAGAATGTTTTATATACTTTTGTTAAACTAGAAATGATAACTGGCTATCGACTAACAACTAACAAAAAAATCTGGTGTGATACACGTACACAACTTCCTTTTACAGTGATCTTATAATTAGCCAAAAATTTGATTTTTAATTTTTAAGCACTTGTCAAAAATTACAAATTCTACAGAAACCGTACAAAGTAGAGAGTTAGTTGAAAAGACAAATTTTCTGGAAAATTTAAAACCAAATTCAAAAATGTAATAATATACCCGGTGTTCTACTTAAAATAGGAGTTAATCAAAAAAAGAGAAACCCATTTTAGAGGTACTAACCTGGAAAATTTCCTATCTCACAGCAATTCACATTAAAAATGTAATAAAACTGTTTGAAAAAAATCATTAGAGCCGTTTTTGAGAAAATAAAAAAACTGAAAAATCACACGAAATTTTCCGCAGCCTTGACGATCGATATCAGGTTGGGCGAGGTTATTCACAGTTGGGCACCAAATTAACTGTGATCGACTCAAGATACAGACTTAAGAAGTAGAGCAACGAGGTCAACACTTCACCAACACACACATACATAACCAATGGTTGCTACTTAAGCTCAAAAGGCGCGCTCCAACTTTGTAACCCGAAACCGGAGCAAGTTGAGCACTGCACCGATAGCCGCGAGCGTTCAACGAACTAGCCTCTACACTGGTAGACAACAGAGGTTACATGTAATCAGGTAATACATACATACGTGTAAAGAATAAGTTATGTTCTGTGCGATAATACATTTCTTTAAAAAAACTAATTGTGCAATTTTAAAAACGACAAACGATAGATGAATAGTCTTCTCAAGACAAGGTTTAAAAAACCCCAAAGCTAGATTTTACATCTTTTAATAAAAACATTTGGATTTTCTTACCTGCTGCTTACTGTACAAATCTACATTTTTTGTTCCGTACGTGGCAAGGCACAATGTATGATACTTATTTCATTGTCGTACAACAATTCTGTTTCGTATAATTTTTATGGATTTGATTGTATTCAAATAGTCTTGAAAATGAAGTTACAAAAATAGTTTTTGAGTAGCTGCTGTTCGAGAGTTAACTACATTTTTAGTACTACCATCCGGTGCCATATTTTAAATTAAATTCCCGACCAAGATATAACGTATTAATTTTTATTATAGGAGTGCTTAAAATAATCTAGAATTTTTTGGTACATTTTTATGGCGAATTAAATTGTCCATGTAACTTTAAGGTTAAACTATAATACTAATAATAATAAATATTAATTTCAACACAACAAAATCTTCCAATCTTAACATACGTTAAACTTTGTGATTTGATAAGGCAGTCGAAAACATTCTATGCGCAATTAATTGTCACGCTTCTGAACATAACTCACAATGAACAACTGTAGCTGTTTTGTAAACCTAGTAAAATTTTATTAGAATTTTATGCCCCAATAAAAGTCTGCTATTTCCAGTGTTCTGGAATTTTCATTCCGATATGGTTTTGATTTGCCTCCAGTTGTATAACTGACGTAACTAATTGCCACGTTATACAAACGGGAAATGCATCCTGACCTTTCCTGTTCTGATTTAATAGTGTTTGCATTTTTTATTATCAATAATAATAATAATTTTAAGATTCATATTTGTATGAAAAATATAACCAATTCTATCCATAGAATGATTTTTAAATGTAGTATACATGTAGCAGGTAGTAATAAAAGTAAATTTAGAACATATGGTCGTTATAATTAACTAAAATTGATAACGTATACCACAAAACGTATTATGAAAATGGTTAAAAACAATAAGGTACAAGTTCCGTTTCAATACGAATTACTTTGTTTTTCACATAATGGAATTTTAAATGGAAAGATTCATTATCATCTGTTGTGTTAGACGGGAGTTTATGTGTGTTATATTAAAATTCAATTTCCGATACTTTTGAAATGTGTCAACGTGATGGATGCAACTCACCCATGACCACAAAGCGGCAACGGGGCGCAAACAGTGCAGGTTCGACCATTCCTTGGCCCAGTGGCGGAGGCAGGCAGTTAAATGTAAAAGAATATAAACTTACTGATCTGTAAATCTCATCGACAACAATGGTTGTACTCACCGGGGGTGGCCTCCCCCTGGCCCTTCCGTACTTTTGGCAGTGGCATCACAATGCTGGGCCTTACATCCGTCAGCCTCAACCCTTTGGCACCTCATCGCCGCCTTCATTGGCTGGGTTAGCTATCGGTACCTTTCGCTAGTACTGCCCAATAGTAATCCACTAGATTAACTATTGTTACAACCCGTACAGAGTCGGTAATAACTACCGTAGTATACTGATCTTCCACAGTACAGCAATTACCGTAAATCTTGCTATTGCTCTAATGGGGCTTATAATTTGGAACTCCATGCTTCCGGTGCGGAACACACATGCTTCCGCGAATCACTGGGCGGACTTCGTGCTCCAGCTCCAGGATTCAACTCTTTGACTATCACATAGTCGACTAGCAAAGCAAGAACCTCTGACGTATACCGGACGCTGTAATTGCCAAAAAGTCTACCAAATGCCATTCAACTAGCTACAATAGTACGTACATTCTACTCTAGTTAATTTAATCCTCTACCTAATTACGCCTAGCTACGCTCGCCGCTTTGCCTCGCATTATGCAACTTATCCCCTTATAATTAACTAGTGAGTCACCCGAACTACGTTTCGGTTCGCAAAATTAAGAGAGATTCATTAATATAAAAAAAGGATGTATCGGCGGGACTGAACCCGGGCCAACCGCGTGATAAGCCAGCACTCTACCGCAGGACCGCCGCCCTTGTTTGAATAATACGCGCACCCGAGCTAACAGTAGACGGCGATAGGCGCTCCACTCTGCTGCTTAAAATAGTTAATTAAATTACAAATTTTTCGCACTTTTTTTGAAAATAAAAACCGGCCTACGATCTAAGTATAAAAATTAGCAAACTTTTAAGCCATCGTACAACTTAATCGGTCCAGTATCTTCGGAGGAGATAGCGAACAAACATAGACGCAAACACGCAAACACGCATACAAAGAGAGCACCGATTTTATGTTATAGATTATTGGTTCGCATATAATCGCTTACGCCAAGAAATAATTACGCAAAACAGACCACTTTCACTCACACGTCGCGCCGCTGTCGCACCCTAAAACGTTCTGCTTTATTTCTAATTTAATTTCTAACCGAGCCCGATTCCAGTTCAACCCCCGGTCAAACATGCATTCCTCGATAAGTTTCAGCGGTTGCACCTGCTATGCCGAGTTCCCCCAAAAACAAGAACTCGCGGTTTAACGCCAAATATATTTATTAAGAATGTGTTACATTTTAGGGCTCAAAACATTCCAGGCGTGGAAACTTCGTAATTAAAACTTAAAAATAACGCACCCCAAAACCATAAAATATTTCATCCCTAACATTCGGCCAACCTGCATTCATTCGCGTCCTCGCGATATGGTGCTACTGGATCTCCAGTCTCCACACGTAGAGAGACCATCCATTTCATTCTCACTATCTAAGACCCTACTTATTGGTACCCATGATTTCATGTGATCTCCCAAGACGACTTTGCCCTATTTGGCTTCCTTGATTCTACTTGCATCCACTGCTTAAACGGAGATTTCAACTTTGAAATAGTACCATCTCCAAGGATGTTCTTGTTTATAAATACCAAGTCCTTGACTTAACATTTCTTGGCATCTTTTATCATTACGTAGCCTGGTGCAGTTTCTTTTTGCTGACTGTGCTCTCATTGTTTTGTTATCATTCAAACAGATTCCAATTGTAGAATATCAGTTATTGAATCCGTGGGGTTTGTAACTGCAGCGTTTGATCACATTTGATAGACATTGCTGATTATCCTGCACAATTTCACGTCCACGCAGCAGTTTTCTTTGCGAGATGAGTTAGTGGCTCAGCTATCTACAATGGCATAATCTTCTACAAACTTTCGAAGACAGCTTGTTAGGCCTATGAGTTGATGAACTTGATGAGCGTCCATTGTAGTTGGGAAAGCGCTGCCTGCTTCTGTTTTGATGTAACCAGGTCGTATTCTCATGGGGAAACTTCAAACACTAAGTGGCTGATTGTTGATGTTAGAAAACAATACTTCCACTTCTCAAGATTCAACGTGAGGCATTCTTCTCTGAGCAGACTATTTCTAAATGTTCGATGTTTCCGGAATCCGCCTTGCTGTGATAAGGTTGTCATTGCGATAAACTGCAGCTACCTCTCGTACAGGAGCCAAAACTTTGCTGATTAATCCTTGAAACAGAGATGCGCCTTTGAAGGACTAAGAAGCAACCGCTTGTAATCGTAATGACCATCTGGTGATACGACAGCTGCCACTGATTTTGGAAGATTTCTCGGTTGGTATTTAGTGATACCCGCTCGTTAGGTCTAAGCTGGTGGGGTAAACACAACTTGACAAACGATATATTTGGACATATACTATCGGTAATGGGCTTTGACAGTGATACGATTCAGCTTTCGAGTTTAATAAATCTCCTGTCTCTCCCAGTTTTCTTCTTAACCAATAATATTTAAGAGGCATACGCCGATTGGGATTTAAGAATTATGTAAGTTTCGAATAACTTGCCAATAATTATCCCAGCTGTCTCAGTCCGACAAACTTTTTCGAGTGTTCAAAATACTTTGGGTTCGTGTTACCATCATGTAGATATACTGCTGTATTTTGCTTCGTTGCTCATTGAGAGGGATAACGGTATGAAGAGTAAGTTCCATTACATCGCTAACAAGGTTGTTCTGAATATCCAACACACAAGGGATAATCCTATCGAGATGCCCTTGCTGATGGCAACAGAAACACTAAAGTGTATCTCGTAGTGCCCTTGGACTAAATGAGTTTCTTGTAAGAACATCTTCTTTTGGGAAAAAGAACAATGCTGTTCCAGCATTAGACTGCAGGTTGTTAAGTGTTTAAGAATATCCACTAGTTCAGCGAAATCTTCTGCTCGCGCGGCTACTTGCATATGGCTTTCCAAATACCACCAAGGATGCACTGTACTGCATTCTTACCAGCCAAGACTCCACATTAATTTGTTAATTACTGCTAGTTTGTCGTGGTAGTAGCGCACACAACCTTCATTCAATCTCTCCTTGGGCTTTAACATATTTTTTTTTATTGTTATTGCTGTGCTGACAAATATCTGTGGCGGTAGGAGGCTTCAGTTAATTTCTTTTTCTACTGGGACCAACTAATATTAATACATGGCAAATCATCGTACTAAGTTCTTCACAATACCCTTTAGACAGGTAATCGTGTGATAAACCGTTGTTTTTATTTTGTCCATTGATATATTCGCCTAAGCTTTTCTATTTGTTTACGATCGACAGCAAGCCTATCGTATTCCGAACGAAATTTAGGAACAGCTTGAATTCCATAAGGTTGTGGCGGTTTGGCAACACGGGTTAAGACAATGACAATTCACTAAGTTGCGTGAGGTTTTTAACAATGTCGTTGAGTCCCGATATCTACGATCCGGTATGGGAATTGATAGTTGCTCATCTTCAGACGATTATGCAGACAAAGCTCGTATGATACATCGTCCTCTAGTATGACCAACCAATGCAGCTGTATACGTCATAATAAAACCTTCAATGGTATTATTATTTGATAAAATAAAATAAAATGCTTTATTAGTTAGAGGCTCTATATTTTTTTGTTACGCGATGATAGTACTTACGGGGGTCTTGTAGCTCCCGCAATACTCGCACGTATGGCAACAACTCAATAACAAAGCTATCCAGCATTTAATGCACCAATACCAACAATAACACAGCATCTAATTCAGCTACATAATCAAACCAGTGACGACCTTCACTACCAGACTACTAAAAATAATGTCTATTTCGGACCCTACCCCTTTCTAGTGATTCACATGATTACTAGCAACCCTTCAAATCAGAGCTTGCATTCCAATAAACCATCCCCGGTATCAAGTTTCACATGGTTTCAAACCAGATGTGCAGCGATAGGTACCTGCCCAAGCTAGATTTACCCGGGCGACCCGCCCTTGAAATCGCTTTCGGTTCGGTTTGATGGATTTTTAAAAATAATTAGAATGCAATATATCTTTTAGCCGTTGATTTATTCAAGGGCCTATAATCATGCAACAATTGAAATGCTGTAGTATTTACAAACCCGAATAAAAGGGGTACAAAGTAAATACTACAACCGCTTGATATAGCCATTTCCACATATATTTTTTTCTGCTACTTGTTAATTTAGTGGTAGCATTTCACACATTGTTCTAGTCGCAATTGTTCTACTGTGGGTACAGTTATTGTAATTGAATTAATTGCCAGTTACAGTGGCGTAACGGTTTATGAACTAGTTCTCAATTAAACTGATCCCACTATAATAAGAATTGAAATAATTGGTATTCAATTATTAATTTACGAAAAATGTATTTAGGTAGTTATTTCTACAACTTCTGGGGGTGTGATCCAACCCCACATCGCCCCCAATAACCATGCCACTGGCCAGTTATAATTTACATATGCTAATGACTAATAAAATTTATCAACTCTTAAATAAATTCGAACGAGCTGAATGAATTTACGAGATAAATTCACACAAGCTGAACGAACTTAACGTTTACTAACACAGTAGCTTTTTAGTAACAGTGATTTTGTAAATTATTTTCAATTCCCATATTAATAATTTCTTGCTGACAAATTCGAGTTATTAGGTGTTTTTGCAGTGTAAACACATATTTGCCTGCAGCGTTATCAACACTGACGGTTAATAAAATTGATCAACAACCCTCACAGGGTTTAGAATTGTACAAGACCTTTTTGCCAGGTTATGAGCCCCCTTTCACAGAGATGCCATTCACCTGTTACCAGGTTGTTGGACGTACATATGATTACGCAATTTTATTTAAGTAGCGACCTGTTACGGAGCACATCCGCACACACCACAAGCAAATACTCCAAGCACACAAATATACGCAAATGCGAATTATTAATTTCTTATAATTATCTAAATCGCTCAATATCGATATTACACACACCACATTTGATCTGCACTGTTTGCTATATCCCACTTCTGATTGTTAGACGGGAGTTTATGTGTGTTATATTAAAATTCAATTTCCGATACTTTTGAAATGTGTCAACGTGATGGATGCAACTCACCCATGACCACAAAGCGGCAACGGGGCGCAAACAGTGCAGGTTCGACCATTCCTTGGCCCAATGGCGGAGGCAGGCAGTTAAATGTAAAAGAATATAAACTTACTGATCTGTAAATCTCATCGACAACAATGGTTGTACTCACCGGGGGTGGCCTCCCCCTGGCCCCTCCGTACTTTTGGCAGTGGCATCACAATGCTGGGCCTTACATCCGTCAGCCTCAACCCTTTGGCACCTCATCGCCGCCTTCATTGGCTGGGTTAGCTATCGGTACCTTTCGCTAGTACTGCCCAATAGTAATCCACTAGATTAACTATTGTTACAACCCGTACAGAGTCGGTAATAACTACCGTAGTATACTGATCTTCCACAGTACAGCAATTACCGTAAATCTTGCTATTGCTCTAATGGGGCTTATAATTTGGAACTCCATGCTTCCGGTGCGGAACACACATGCTTCCGCGAATCACTGGGCGGACTTCGTGCTCCAGCTCCAGGATTCAACTCTTTGACTATCACATAGTCGACTAGCAAAGCAAGAACCTCTGACGTATACCGGACGCTGTAATTGCCAAAAAGTCTACCAAATGCCATTCAACTAGCTACAATAGTACGTACATTCTACTCTAGTTAATTTAATCCTCTACCTAATTACGCCTAGCTACGCTCGCCGCTTTGCCTCGCATTATGCAACTTATCCCCTTATAATTAATTATTGGTTCGCATATAATCGCTTACGCCAAGAAATAATTACGCAAAACAGACCACTTTCACTCACACGTCGCGCCGCTGTCGCACCCTAAAACGTTCTGCTTTATTTCTAATTTAATTTCTAACCGAGCCCGATTCCAGTTCAACCCCCGGTCAAACATGCATTCCTCGATAAGCTTCAGCGGTTGCACCTGCTATGCCAAGTTCCCCCAAAAACAAGAACTCGCGGTTTAACGCCAAATATATTTATTAAGAATGTGTTACATTTTAGGGCTCAAAACATTCCAGGCGTGGAAACTTCGTAATTAAAACTTAAAAATAACGCACCCCAAAACCATAAAATATTTCATCCCTAACAGTTGTAAAATATTTTAACAATTTTTAAATTATCTGTTACAGTATGGTACTACATATCTTCATATTCAGTCATTGAGAGTAAACTCAATTTGTATGAGCTAATTAAATTTTGTAAAATTTATTAAAGAATTAATTTATAATCAAGTAGGCTTTAAAACGTTCCAGCAATCGGGATATATCAGTTAACCACTCCAGAGCATTACATAACATAGCAAGCTATACTGCCAGATATGACTCGTTTACATAGGAACGTGAGTAGAAAGAGGGCCGCTATCCCCTCCACTTTTTATTTGATTCTGGGATTCGCGGTTTAATTCGCGGATTTATTCGCGGATTTCTAGGTTTTAATTTTAATTCGCGGATTGACCCAATTAATTTCGCGGATTGATCTAATTAATCACATATGAAGTTTGATATGTAATTTACATATGTGCTACTGATTAAATTACGCATTAGCTTCCGATTAAATTACGCGCGGCCATTTTTAATTTGCTTCCGGAATTACGCGGCGGCCATCTTGGTTTTCTGGCGCAAATATTTGAATTTAAAATTTTTCAGATTTTTTTTTTAAGTCCCAGTTTTTGAATTTAAACTTCCCGGGTGTCGGCCATCTTGGTTATCTGCGCGCGCACTTCTCTCGACTGTCTTTTAATTTAAATTTTTTAGATTTTTTTTCTTAGTTCAATTTTTTTAATTCAACTTCCCGGGTATCGGCCATCTTGGTTTTCTGCGTTCGCACTTCTCTCGACTGCCTTTTAATTTCAATTTTCAGATTTTTTTTAAGTTCAATTTTTTGAATTTAAACTTCCCGGGGTGTCGGCCATCTTAGTTTTCTGCGTGCGTACTTTTCGCGGTTGTCCTTCTAATTTCAATTTTCGCGGAAATATTTGAATTTCAAACTGGTAGATCTTCCGTCTCCCTCATCTGGCGTTGGTTGTCCCTCTCTTGCATTCACAGAAGGGCTGTTTATATTTAAAAAAATCTCTGGCCCCAAGTGGATTTGAACCCTAGTTGTTTGGCTAGTACCCAGACGCCGTATCCCCAGAGCTACCGAGCCGTTGCAAATTTTATGTGTATAACGGAAAGCTACTTTCTCAGCTCTGACGTCATACTGCCAGATTTAAAACAAACTATTTTTTCAAAAATTTAATTTATAAGAATGGGATTGCATAGCCTGTGGTATTAAACGAGGTGCAGTAATTTTAAAAAACTGTTTTTGCAACTGGGTTTGCCATAATTTATTATCTTATCTTTATAATATGAGTGACGCGCATGACTGGATTAACAATATTGCCATTGTCCCAACAGAGATTCTCATTGTCCCTACCTACTATATAGTTGGAAATTTCCGTTCGACCATCGAAATTTGAAAGCTATATGAATAGAAATAATTACTTTATTTTTATAATTTGCCCCAACAGAACGTATGCTATCTAGTTTATGCGCAAATTTCATAATAATATCAATTTTACTAGAGCAAATACATTTTGTTTCTCGATCAAATTACAAAAAGAGGCCAGTTTAAAACCGTTGGAGACGATTTTGCATTGTGCGTCACTTAATACGATAACATGAACAAGAAGATAATACGTATTGCTTGAGTAAGAAAGAAATAAACATAGTAGCAAATATTCGAGAAGGCTTGACTCTTAATTTAATTATGACATTTGTCAAGTATAAACATGCCTACTAATATAATTTTTGTATGGCTATCTCTTTCTTACTCAAGCAATACGTATTATCTTCTTGTTCATGTTATCTCATTGCTGTTATATATAATTATGGCCCAGCAGTATTTCCAAGCGTGCACTTTTTCAAATTTTTGAGAACTCATGCTAGCTCAGTTTCAAATTCTCTACAAAAACAGTATTTGGCGTGGATAGGCATCGATATGATTTCTTAATAATTTTCAAACTACGTAATTCTAACTTGTTGCAATTTTAGTAAGATTTGAATAAAGACAGACAATTTCGCTGAAAAAGTTCTAACCAAAAACGACAAAAACAATATTTTTATAATAATATTTTCTACCACAAGCATTTCTAGAAGCAAAATTGCCGTAAAGTAGACTCGCTGTGCATTTTATTACAGAAAGTCTTATACTTTTGATGAAAATATATGCATGTTGACCACAAATTAACATAAATTTGAAATAAAAACACGCACTTTCGCTGAAAAATGTTCTGTTCCACATCATCTCACATACATTTTTACAAAAACTGACATCATGTCACTTGAAATTATACAATAAACGACATTTTTACTCAACACACGACGAAAATTGAACAAAAATCACTCAATTACACAGCATCTCACATAAATTTTTACAAAATCGCCATCGTGTTACATAAACTATGCATAATTTTGCAATTGTTTTACACTTTTTTATAAAATGCATCGCTCAAAATTAAAAGAAATCGCAATTTCATTGAAAAAATCTTCTACCACAAGCATCTCGATAAGCAAAATTTCAGTTACGTAGGCTCATTGTTCATTTTTATTACGAAAATTAACTCAAAATTTAACAAAACTCGCACAATTACACATCATGTCACATACATTTTTACAAAAATCGACATGTCACATAAATTATACAAAAACTGACATCATGTCACTTGAAATTATACAAAAAACGACATTTTTACTCAACACACGACGAAAATTGAACAAAAATCACTCAATTACACAACATCTCACTTAAATTTTTACAAAATCGACATCATGTTACATAAACTATGCACAATTTTGCAAATGTTTTACACTTTTTATAAAATGCATCGCTCAAAATTAAAAGAAACCGCAATTTCGTTGAAAACATCTTCTACCACAATCATTTCGATAAACAAAATTCAAAAAATTCTTGTACTTTTGGTGGAAATATATGTATGTTGACCACATATTAACATAATTTTGAATAAGAACGGGCAATTTCGTTGAAAAAATGTTCTGACACCGTCATTTCACTTAAAATTTTACAAAAACTGACATCATATCACTTGAAATTATACAAAAAACGACATTTTTATCCAATAAGGGATAAAAATACACCATCTCACATTATTTCACTTAAAAACTGATCACAATTCGTTTTATAAAGTTAGAATTACGTAGTTTGAAAATTATTAAGATATCATATCGATGCCTATCCACGCCAAATACTGTTTTTGTAGAGAATTTGAAACTGAGCTAGCATGAGTTCTCAAAAATTTGAAAAAGTGCACGTTTGGAAATACTGCTGGGCCATAATTATATATAACAGCAATGAGATAACATGAACAAGAAGATAATACGTATTGCTTGAGTAAGAAAGAGATAGCCATACAAAAATTATATTAGTAGGCATGTTTATACTTGACAAATGTCATAATTAAATTAAGAGTCAAGCCTTCTCGAATATTTGCTACTATGTTTATCTCTTTCTTACTCAAGCAATACGTATTATCTTCTTGTTCATGTTATCGTATTCCGTGGCGCACAATGCAAAATCGTCTCCAACGGTTTTAAACTGGCCTCTTTTTGTAATTTGATCGAGGAACAAAATGTATTTGCTCTAGTAAAATTGATATTATTATGAAATATTTGCGCAACTATATAGTAGGTAGGGACAATGAGAATCTCTGTTGGGACAATGGAAATATTGTTAATCCAGTCATGCGGGTCACTCATATTATAAAGATAAAATAATTAATTATGGCAAACCCAGTTGCAAAAATAGTTTTTTAAAATTACTACACCTCGTTTAATACCACAGGCTATGCAATCCCATTCTTATAATTTAAATTTTTGAAAAAATAGTTTGTTTTAAATCTGGCAGTATGACGTCAGAGCTGAGAAAGTAGCTTTCCGTTATACACATAAAATTTGCAACGGCTCGGTAGCTCTGGGGATACGGTGTCTGGATACTAGCCAAACAACTAGGGTTCAAATCCACTTGGGGGCAGAGATTTTTTTAAATATAAAAAGCCCTTCTGTAAATGCAAGAGAGAGGCAACCAACGACAGATGAGGGAGACGGAAGATCTACCAGTTTGAAATTCAAATATTTCCGCGAAAATTGAAATTAAAAGGACAACCGCGAGAAGTAGAGTCCTCCCAACGTAAGATAGGGACAGGCACGTCATCATTGCCAGGGTGCGCAGTGGTTTGGCGATTATCCCGATGGGCAATGGTTACTTAGCAACGGCACGTTCTTAAATAGGCGTCCTGTTAGTAGTTGATAGGATACGCGATGAGTTCACTTGTATCCGTGTACGCCACTGCCAATTCTTGAGGCGCGTGACGTAACAAAAATCCGCGCAGCCGAACTGTGGCGTGCCTGTCCCTATCTTACGTTGAGAGGACTCTACGCACGCAGAAAACCAAAATGGCCGACACCCCGGGAAGTTTAAATTCAAAAAATTGAACTTGAAATTATACAAAAAACGACATTTTTATCCAATAAGGGATAAAAATACACCATCTCACATTATTTCACTTAAAAACTGATCACAATTCGTTTTATAAAGTTAGAATTACGTAGTTTGAAAATTATTAAGATATCATATCGATGCCTATCCACGCCAAATACTGTTTTTGTAGAGAATTTGAAACTGAGCTAGCATGAGTTCTCAAAAATTTGAAAAAGTGCACGTTTGGAAATACTGCTGGGCCATAATTATATATAACAGCAATGAGATAACATGAACAAGAAGATAATACGTATTGCTTGAGTAAGAAAGAGATAGCCATACAAAAATTATATTAGTAGGCATGTTTATACTTGACAAATGTCATAATTAAATTAAGAGTCAAGCCTTCTCGAATATTTGCTACTATGTTTATCTCTTTCTTACTCAAGCAATACGTATTATCTTCTTGTTCATGTTATCGTATTCCGTGGCGCACAATGCAAAATCGTCTCCAACGGTTTTAAACTGGCCTCTTTTTGTAATTTGATCGAGGAACAAAATGTATTTGCTCTAGTAAAATTGATATTATTATGAAATATTTGCGCAACTATATAGTAGGTAGGGACAATGAGAATCTCTGTTGGGACAATGGAAATATTGTTAATCCAGTCATGCGGGTCACTCATATTATAAAGATAAAATAATTAATTATGGCAAACCCAGTTGCAAAAATAGTTTTTTAAAATTACTACACCTCGTTTAATACCACAGGCTATGCAATCCCATTCTTATAATTTAAATTTTTGAAAAAATAGTTTGTTTTAAATCTGGCAGTATGACGTCAGAGCTGAGAAAGTAGCTTTCCGTTATACACATAAAATTTGCAACGGCTCGGTAGCTCTGGGGATACGGTGTCTGGATACTAGCCAAACAACTAGGGTTCAAATCCACTTGGGGGCAGAGATTTTTTTAAATATAAAAAGCCCTTCTGTAAATGCAAGAGAGAGGCAACCAACGACAGATGAGGGAGACGGAAGATCTACCAGTTTGAAATTCAAATATTTCCGCGAAAATTGAAATTAAAAGGACAACCGCGAGAAGTAGAGTCCTCCCAACGTAAGATAGGGACAGGCACGTCATCATTGCCAGGGTGCGCAGTGGTTTGGCGATTATCCCGATGGGCAATGGTTACTTAGCAACGGCACGTTCTTAAATAGGCGTCCTGTTAGTAGTTGATAGGATACGCGATGAGTTCACTTGTATCCGTGTACGCCACTGCCAATTCTTGAGGCGCGTGACGTAACAAAAATCCGCGCAGCCGAACTGTGGCGTGCCTGTCCCTATCTTACGTTGAGAGGACTCTACGCACGCAGAAAACCAAGATGGCCGACACCCCGGGAAGTTTAAATTCAAAAAATTGAACTTAGAAAAAAATCTGAAAATTGAAATTAAAAGGCAGTCGAGAGAAGTGCGCGCGCAGAAAACCAAGATGGCCGACACCCGGGAAGTTTAAATTCAAAAAATTGAACTTAAAAAAAAATCTGAAAAATTGAAATTAAAAGACAGTCGAGAGAAGTGCGCGCGCAGAAAACCAAGATGGCCGACACCCGGGAAGTTTAAATTCAAAAACTGGGACTTAGAAAAAAGATCTGTAAAATTTAAAATTCAAATATTCGCACCAGAAAACCAAGATGGCCGCCGCGTAATTCTGGAAACAAATTAAAAATGGCCGCGCGTAATTTAATCGGAAGCTAATGCGTAATTTAGTCAGTAGCACATATGTAAATTACATATCAAACTTCATATGTGATTAATTAGATCAATCCGCGAAATTAATTGGGTCAATCCGCGAATTGAAATTAAAACCGCGAAATCCGCGAATAAATCCGCGAATTAAACCGCGAATCCGCGAATCAAATAAAAAGTGGAGGGGATAGCGGCCCTCTTTCTACTAACGTGAAACAGGGAAACGAATGAAAAATACAGTGATACAAAAGTCGGCATAAAATACATACAAGTCCGAGTTACAGCTGTAATCGTCCAGTGCTTGTTTAACAAATAAATAACAACTATTGTAAGCGAAGGAAATTTAATCAGCGGTCGTGCTTGTCAATTTTATAATAAAGATCTACTTTAGTTCTTCACTGCTTAATATTTACATAACTTTCTAGTCCTTGGTTATTGCTATTTGGAATACAATAGTACATTGTGTATCTAGGACGAAAAGCGTAACATTCCCGGACAACTGTGAATATTGTTGGGCGAGGCGAATGCCGAGCCCAACAACACAGGAGTCTGGGAATGTTACGCTTTTCGATACGAGTAATTAAAAAAATTAGGAAATAGTACTCGCATATTCCCTGCCTAGCCCGGGAATATTATTCCTGTACAGGGTTATTCATTATAAATTACCCACCCCTTATCATCGTTATTATTGCCTATAGAAAAAAAAAAAATTAAATAAAAGTTATGTGGTTATAACTGAATTTTGTTAAAATGCTATCAAAAGTACAGTGGCGTGCATAATTAAGGGGATACAAAAAAGTAATATATTTTTTTAAATGGAACACCCTGTATATTATTAAATTTTTGGAATGATCTTTCTTTCCTGATTTCAAAAATATACCATATGTTACCCTTACCTTATACCGTTTTTGAGTTATTAAACGTTGAATATCTTAGTTAAACTAGTTACTGTAAATAGGAATTATTAAAGTAAGCTATGAAAATGCAACTATTTTGTTTGATAAGTGACATTTCTTTAATGAAATAATAAAAATTAGTTATCATTTATTTATATTTAAATTTCCTGAATAAAACTTTGTTATATTTAATAATGTTAACTAGTTTAACTAAGATATTTGACGTTTAATAACTCAAAAACGGTATAAGGTAAGGGTAACATATGGTATATTTTTGAAATCAGGAAAGAAAGATCATTCCAAAAATTTAATAATATACAGGGTGTTCCATTTAAAAAAATATATTACTTTTTTGTATCCCCTTAATTATGCACGCCACTGTACTTTTGATAGCATTTTAACAAAATTCAGTTATAACCACATAACTTTTATTTAAAACTTTTTTTTCTATAGGCAATAATAACTATGATAAGGGGTGGGTAATTTATAATGAATAACCCTGTACAGTTTTATTGTAAATTACCTAGCAACGGCTGATGTAATGGAATGTTTGACTTTGCTCAACAAATTTTGTCAATAATGTGTCAGTTCTAGTACGATTGGCGGAAAAGGTAAATTTTTTTAAAAAATGCAGTATATGCCATGATTACTTACTCGTAAATAATATAGCATGTTGTTCTTTGCGTTAAACGCTAATTCCTGAAAGTTAATTATCCCTTTTGGAGACATTAATGTATTACTACATTTGTGATAGTACAAGCATTTTTACCAATAGCATTTCAACATTTCAACGAAAAATACTCGAAAATTAAAATTTAAAATTGTGAAACACGTAAGTTGTGCATACATACAGTATGTGGTCGAGTACCCCAGCTTTTACGTGATTTGATTTACTAAACTGAATATACAGGATGACCTACCGCACTCTTGTAAACTTTCTCATTGGTGATTCTTCTAAAACAAGTAATTTTTGACAAAAAGTTTTGCTTGTCTTGAGAAGTCACAACCTGTGATCAAACTTATAATAAACCACACAGGTAGTTTCAAAATTAAAAAATGTAAAATCAACTTTAAGCAAAGTACCCTTATTTTACATTTTTGGGAAGAATGTTATTTAACAAAGTTGTTTCAAAACGGAAGAACAGCTTTAATACGAAATTTAGTTAAAAAATCTAAAGAGCTCAACTCAGAACATCCCTCGCAACTGGACGTTGTGACACTAAATAATTTTTAATATCGAAAGTAACTAGGGCTAAAAATATCCCAACATCCGTAATACCGAAATTTTCTCGGTTCAACAAATACTTTTTGAGTTAGACCTGCAACAGGCAGACGATGTTATAATCTAGATAAACTAAAAGAGTTTAAAAGCGTCAAACAATTTTCTAAGTTTTTAATAGTTGATAATTGAAATTTATCATTAAGTTTTCCTGAAATTGCGACAGCACTGTAATTGTTTTTAACATTATCTGTTTCGGTCGCTTCAGCTGAAAGAAGCTTCTCTAAATTAAAAATTATGTCAGAAACAGTATACACCTGGAAAGATTGGAAAACCTTTCTTTATTGTCCACTGAATCGGAGATGGCTGATAAAATGGAATTGCAAGAGGTTATTACATATTTTGCAAACATTAAGGCTAGGCGTAAGCACATTTTTTAACCATCTTAGTTGAGACATTGTTTTGTAGTGCCTAATCTTATTATTATTATGTATTATATGTATTATTATTGTTGATGTTTTTGCCACTTTATTTTATGAAGGACCTATAAGGGGCTGGCAACAAATTTTCGAGGGAGGGGGGGCGAAATCTGAAGTTACGCCTCTGTTTCATACCCTTTCAGAATCCTTGAATTAAAACATATTGGTACTTCTATCCCTTCTTGTATTTGAATCAACTCAGCTGCTATTGCTTGATCGGAAGCATCCGTACGAAGCACAAACTTTTCTTTAAAATTCGGATACGACTTACTATTAAAACTCTGTGATTCGTTAACGTGTAACCTGTGAATGTATTTCTCTGCTTGACCTACTTTTTCACTAATAATTTCTATGTTTCTGTAAATTATTTCTAATATTCTGCCCTTAAAAAGTATATTTTTCTCACCTAGTTTCAAATCATTCAACAATACCCCTCTATCATTATAATCATTCTTTATATTCAATATTGTATTATTATTAATTATTAATTATTATACCTTCATTCCACTCTATTGCGTTTCCAATACACTTGACTTGGCAACACTTATTTTCTTGGCAGCCACTTTTGGGTTCTGTCCAAGATTTCATTAACCCCTTTAGATGAATGCATTTTTGCTCCCCATCTATTTTTATTCCCATTTGTTGAATTACATCGATTCCCAATACAATATCCACACTCAGGGCTTTCACTATGAGCAATCTCACAACACTTTCCCATTGATTAAGTATTGATTTAGTATTTAACATTCTGTTAGTAGTTGATATTTTTCCTTTGGTTGCAGATAACAAATCTATCGTATTAACTTTAATTATGTTTAATTAAGACATCTAAAATCTTTAAAATTATTTCCTCTTTTATTAATGAAGCCACTGCACCACTATCTATTAATGCTAGATATTCGTTATTATTTAAATTGACTTTTATGAATGGTAAAGTTGAAATTTGATTTTCTTCCTCCTCTTCTTCTAGCAAAAATTTCCCATTATTCTCAAAATTAGTGTTAAAATCCGTGATGTTATTAATTAAATTAATTAAAATTGAAGTTTTTTTTATTATCTGAGGATTCTTCATAAACCTCAGCTACGTCTATCTAATTTTCTTGCATGGGTCTTTCTTTATTGTAATCTTGTCTATATACAGTGTTTACATATTGACGATTGGAATATTTATTTCTTGTGTCTTCTTGGTTCATTTTCTCCTTATTCTTCTCATCAATCATCGCATTGTATCTTTTCCTATCATAGTTATTATGATCATTCGTATTCTGGTAGTTCCTTCCATAGTAGTAATTGTAATTTCTTTCATTATTATTAAAATTATCAAAATTCCTATTATAGTTATTTGTATTAAAACTTCTTTCACCTGGTCTGTAAATATTATAATTGTTTCTGCCAAAATCAAATTTATTTAGTTGTACATCCTCAAATTTTTTTTACTATAATTTTGAAAATTTGGGCCTTTTCTGCTGTTATCCCGATTATTAAAAATTGCCATATCATAATTTCTTACTATTTCTAAGAAATCTTTCATAGTTTTAATGTTTTGTACAGCAAAAGCTCTTGTAATTTCTCCTTCTAAATGTCGGGATAGATGTTGCACTATTTCTTCTTCAGCCAATTTAGGTGTTAAATGCTGTGCTTTATTGAAATTATATATCACATACATTTCGAGCGTACTACCTCTTTCTGTATACCTTCCTGTTGTCAATTGCGTTCTTACTTGTGCTTGATGTGTATTACTTCAATATTGCCCCATAAGTAATTTCCTAAATTCTTCATAATTGTTATACTTTAATTTTATTATACTATGCCAGACATCTGCATTACTTTTTAGAGTCATATTAATTATTTGTAACCACTTGTTATCATCATTAACTGTCTTGATTATGTCATCTAATTTCACTAAATATGTCATAGGTTGTTCTCCTATTCTACCCTCGAAAATAGGTATCGTGTCTGTTTGAACTCCCATATTATTTATTCTTTGGTTACCATTTAAATTTTCAGTGCCATCTTGTATTCTTCTTAACCTCTCTTCTACCTACTTAAATTTCGTTGAATTTTTGTCTGTTAATAAATTAATATTCCTTTCATTCTTTGAAATTTCTCCCTGCATTACCATTTCATTTTCCCCTGTCTTCCTTTCCATTAAATCAACTCTTTCATCGATACACTCTTTTTGTGTTCTTATACGTTCTTCTATTGTTGACTTCATCCCCTCTAGTTTTCCTTCAAACTCTTCTTTATTCTTATTTAACTTTTCTCTTATTGTTTGTTTCAAAATTTCCTCTAGTTGTTTGTTTTCTCCTTGCCTTTTCATTCTCACTTCATTCTTAACTTTCTCTTTATAATTTTCTAATTTCAAACAAATATTATTGATTTGTAATTGCAGTTCTTGTTTATTTTCCAGTTGTACTTTGTTAAATTCTTCCTTTAACTTGTTCAAGGAATCTTCCATCTTACCTACATTAATCTTCATTTCTTTTGTATTCTTCCGACTTGCTTCAAGTATATTGATATTAATCTGTTTTTTAAATTACAAATTTGCCCTATTATGTATTGGAATGTCAATAATTATTATTATTCACCTTCCCGTAATGCACGGTTCACAGACAGACAAGACGTCCTAACCGTCCAAAATCAGTAAACTCCACTTTTTCTACAGCATTCAGTCAACATAGCAAACCTGCAGACATCTACTTGCTACCGTATCTGCTACCCTCTGGAAGTTCCACTTAGAACCAAACAGCTTGACGTAATCCACTTTGATTAATAATATGTCAAATGAACTTTTCCAATAAAATTGACGCATTATATTTCTTCAATGATTTACTTTTGTAGAATAATTCTGCTGTCCATTAGTTTTTTACCACATACCAATAATCTTCATTAGTTAAGTCTTTGCTTCTTCTTGTTATTTTAAAATTCAATTTTTATTCACCACGTAGATTTTAAGTATACTCTTTTTTATTAGTCAAAACATTTCTCAATAAAAACAGGGTTATTTTAAATATTTTTAATCACATCAAATTCATTTTACATTTTAAATTTTTTTTATTATAAATAATTTTAAAAAATTTCCTAACTATATCAAATCCGTTTTCATACACTCTAGTCTTAATATATTTGAGTTAAACCTACTAAATTTCTATTTTATTTCAAATTAAGTATTTGTCATTCGCTTCAAACTGGAATTTATACAATATTTTTTTATTTTCAAATCCATCGGTTTTTCAAATAGCTATTTTCCATTCATATTCCCACCTTATACATGAATAAATCCAAATTATTTTTAACCATTGTAATCCCTTAATATTTTCTAACTTTAATTCTAACACTCTTATGGTTCTATCATTACAATATATTGTTTTGTCCTGTCTACTCTGTAACGTACATATATGTATAAAAAAGTTATGACCAAAAAAAAATCAACATATATTTTTAACAAATATAGCTTACCCATTGAAAGGTTATGCTCTGATCTGCGCCGTCACGCGTATGTTTCGTGTACTAGTAATATGCCGATAATTAGAGAGCGGATTTATAGGCTTAAAAACTGGAAAGTAAACGTTTGGAAAGGCATAAATACTTTACAAGAAAGCACAAAAAATATAAAAAAGCAGAAAATATTTTATTTCTAATAAAAAAATTATCCTTGCTCCTTGAAACAGTATATTACAACGTGTTGCTCTAAATAATGATTCATCGTAAAATCATGAGGTCGGTCACTGAGTGTATTTTGAAATTGCAGAAACATCTACGCTTGTTGCTGGTACAAGTTTAAACTTTGATATAATTGAAGAATCGATTTCGAATTCCTCTACAAATTCATCTTGTAAAACACGTGCTTTATTAGTTCATATCCAGTATTTTCATTAGAAATTTATCTAATTTTCGAGCTAAAATATGCCCGTCTCCGGCAAATTCCTCGAATGCAATTGCTCGAAATCAATTGCTCGAAATCAGTTGCTCAAAAATCAAATTGCTCGAATGTAACTTTTCTCGAAATACAAGTTCCTCGAACCGCAATTTCTCGAAAACGTTTTGCTCGAATTTATGTGGTCTTAACATCTGGAAATGTATTTCGGCATTAGAGGGAACTGAGTTTGAACGAATTACGGATAGAACAATATGTCAGCGGTCAACAACACACCATAAGTCGAAGAATATATCGTGATAGTGCACAGAGACTTTTAAGATTAGTAAATAATTATGGACATGACAGAAATATATATAATTATGTCCGTGAAATAGCACATAACATATCATATTAAATCCGTATAATATTTGGTTTTTATAATTTTTAACTTAATCACATACCTATACCTATTTTTTATTAATAACGGTTATAATTTGTAATTTGTGTTATTTTTTATATTTGATATTAACTGATTCAAGTTAAGGCTATTTTACAACTTTATTTTTTTCGAGCAACAGATAATCGAGAAATTGCTGTTCGAGAAACTTGCAATTCGAGCAAAGTCACATTCGAGCAATTGACTTTCGAGCAACTGATTTCGAGCAATTCGTTTTCGAGCAATTGCATTCGAGCAATTTACCTAGAACCCAATCTGCCTAACTGATCCCTGCACAGCACTTGCGTTTTGTTTAGTTTTACTGTTTTAACTAAAGAAATGCTCTGCTTCTCAAGTTTCGTTATCGTTCACTGATAAAGCTATAGTTCTGTTTAATAAAAGCCAAATTTCGACTAGCTCCGTATTTTTAAAACCCCAAAACAATCCTTTACTGATACTGACTGTGAAGGGACTTCAGGAAATTCTGTAACTTTCTTTAAATTCTTTAATGTACTGACAATAAAACAAAGCCGCTTTCAGCCATGTTCCTCATCTAGTTAAAATTGGTTCAGGGGGTAAGGGCACCTCAAGAAACTTTTCCTTAAAATACTGCACCTTCAAAGGGGCCTTAACATTTTTTTGCCATTTGTAATTAACTTATTAACAGATGGAATCTGCAGTCGTATAATTTCTGCTACCCTATTCTGTCCATGCACAAGACGTGTGACTTGAAACAGTTTTTCATAAGACATTTTCAAAGTTTTACCCGCTTTAAGAATATATGCAGCGGCGTCCGAAATCACCAGCAAAATTTTGTCCCGAGGTACGACATTTGGAAGATAACAAGATGTCATTTACAAACCATGTAATTGTGTCACTGTTTGTTTTAGGTAACTCTTTGCAGTTGACAACATATCCCTTAGTAAGAATATCTTCATTTAAGATGCCGAGAATTAAGCTTGCCACATATCTTCCGTAACTGTCCATAGTTTCATTAACATCGAACCATGTATAGTTAGTTCCGATATTTTGTTTAATATCTTCGATATACCGGTTCAGCGTTCAATTTTTGCACAGGTACTTTCAGCTGGAATATGCCTGCTGCAATATTTTTGTAAAAATAGTTGAACTGGACTATTTTGAAACTGTTTTGAGATATGTTGGACTGAACCCTCATCCTACATAATTTAAAATTAAATTGCAATTGCTCATCGTGACGATAGGGGGTTGCAATAGATTCTTGTACAGTCTGTTGTTTATTTCTTGACGCTTCAAATTTCTTTTTTCGTTCTATGGGCAAAGCTTTTATCACATGTTGAAGCACATTTTACTTCTTGTCACTTTGAATCTAAAAAATATTGCTTTTAATTACTAATTTCTTTTCCAACAGTAAGTTACTTATAGTTCATACGCAAGTTCTAAAATATATTTTGCTGTTTTTACTTCCTTTTGCGATAAAGGAAGTATTGGATTCACCCCAAAAATTTGAAACTGAGTTTTCAACAGATCTTCACGTTTTAGAGTCCCCTGAACCCAAAACACATGTTTGCGTTTATTGGTCTGTCTGTCTGTCTGTGTGCCTGTCTCTGTGCCTGTGTGTGTGTCTGTCAGTCTGTCTCTAAACAGAATATCTCGAAAACGAAGAGAGGTATGGCGTTAAGACTTCATATATAAGTATTATGTACTATCTAGATGCGACAGCAAGCTTTTGAAGAAAATCGCATAACCGGAAGTATGGTGTTTACTCTTGTAGAATAGAACACCCGGTATATTATTGTATTTTTGAATTCAGCTTAATAATTCTAGAAAAAATTTGTCTATTGCACTAATGCTCTATTTTGTACAGGTTCTGTAGAATTTGTAATTTTTGAAATTTTTTTGCAAATGCTTAAAAATTAAAAATAAAGTTTTTGGCTAATTATAAGATCACTCTAAAGTTGTGTGCGTGCATCACACCAGATTTTTACTTTTGAGTTCGAGGAAATCCCTAACCAGGCGTTGTTTTTGATTTAGGCATTTTAAAACATAAATTAACACAGCAGGTACGTACTCGTCGGCAGTTGCAGTAACACTATAGTTGCATCAAAAACAAGAACAAAAAAAGATGGGCTTCTCCTTCACTACACTTTGGGACAAAATTTTTACCGCCCTCTGTAATTGCATCACACTACTGAAAGCTCCTGTTTTTGAAATTTCATCTATATTTTTATTTTACCGTTAGGGCGGGCTATTTGAAATATTTAATTTTCTTATTATATACAGGGACTCTATATTTAATTTCTAGCTGAAGTTAGAGTTCATCTTTCACGAAAAACGTTTGAGCTAAAAATGCTTTTTACTGAACTTGAACCGCAGGCAAAAAGCATAATTAGCCCAAATATTTTCTTTTTAAAATGAGGACAGTGAGGATGGTTTACAGGCAGAAGACTGTGTTTGGAGACTGCGCGAAGTGTTTGGTTGAGGCAATCAATATCTAAAGAAAACAAAAATATCTAACAACACTGCTAAAGTTGTTCATATACTAGTTGTCACGTGTTCTTAGGTGACAAGAGACAGGTGCAACGCTTCTTTAAGTGTGCTCTAGCGATTGTTTGTGTAAAACAATAAGAATCGCTAAAATGCACAGCCTACTCTGGGACTCATAAGTGACAAAATCTCTTTTACCAGGGCACGATCGATTCTTCGCCTAGGCTGCCTCAACCAAAAGCTGGAGTGAGAACCAAGAAACTCGAATACCAAAATTCGAGAAACGCTCTTATCGTCAAGGTTGCGCATTTGGAAAATAAAATTCCCTATCGGCGACGTTCGAAAGAAAGAGATGCGAGCGTGGCTATTTATATTAGAGATGCAGAAGCAAATTCGCAGGCGCAGTTCACAAGGAACGCCAAAATAATATGGCATTTGCACGAAAAATTTTTCAAACTACAAGCCTTTCACATGAACGGTAGCCCTGTGTCAACAATCTTAGGAAACTCGAGGTCCAAAACGCACGCGCATCGATGCAGATAAAGAAAGAAGTTTGTCTATTTGTCTGACCTAGCATGATCTGTAGTTGCGTCAGGGTACTAAACTTGTTCCCAACAGCTTAGGAAGAGTGCGTAGACCTTATGTTGTATTAGCATTTTTAATTTTAATGTGACAAGTCGCAGTGTTGCGATTTGAACCTTTATTACTTGTTTTGATTCATAGCCGATGAATCATGGGTATATAGCGATTTGCACAACTTATTACGGGATACGATACGATTAAAAAACAGTACTAAATATGTGAATTATTTTAATTCTCCATAAAATGGTAAAAGTAAACATAAAAATACGTTAATTAAGTGCAACTTGCGTCATATTGATAATAATATTTAAAACAGTATACTTAAAAAAACAAAAAGAGTTAAACATGCATATAAAATTAAATATGCGTAAAATCATAAAAGAAAGTGAAAAATGTATATGTCAAATAATTCTGATTTTCTAGTTAGTGACATACTATCAAAAGTTCTGAGCTGCTATTAACCATTACAAAAAGCATGAAAGCTGGAAATCCGCTCTCTACTGATAATAACTGATATCATATCAAAACAGGATTTCCATTCGTATGGAGTGCATACCAAAAATTCTCCAAACTCTATCGCTACAAGCGAACTTAGTTGTTTTTAATAAGTTTGCAGAGGAACACTGTCTTAATGACGCGCATTTAGATAGATAAAGAATTTTATTTACTAGCAACATGATATTGTTCATTTTCGGCATAGATACAAAATATGAAAAGCTACTCATAACTCCCAAGGGATTTTTCGAATTATTTCTCCCTCAACTCATAGTAACCATGCAACTACAAATAACTTCTGACCAACCATACATTCAGGCAATCCTTGATGTTACTTACAGATTCTTATTTTAAACATGACATATGACACTTATAACATTTTGAAATTTCATACCATTTTTACTATTATGCTAGTAAATTCGGTTGACTTACAGACCTCGGGCCAGAGGTCCTCAGTCTTTAACCATGTCAACCTCGGGAAAAAAACATATTCCTATCTATTATATTTGGTTAAGCTTTGTATACATATATGTATTTCAGGCGCACCCTGTAAAGATGTGTGTATTTAGAATATAGTTTTACCTATTTAATAAAACCAGTTGCTTTTTGCCGTGAAGCTTTTAGCATAATGTTTTACTGTTTTATATAAAAGTTTTTTTTTCAGACTGAAAAACAACGTTTCAGGTCAGCTTTTACGATAATTCATAATTTTGTATTTTGCTACGACGTCGGCCAAAATGTTTGGTACATTTAGTAAAGAGAAGGTCGACTTTCCATACCAGAGAAACAACTTACATTTTGAGTTACTTCATGATAACATTACGAATTCATCATTATCATCACCATTTTCTGAGCTACAACCCCTTATGGGTTTTGGTTCGTTCAGCAATCTTCTTCCATATTTTTTTATCGTTTGTCTTTTTTCTTTATTGCCACATTCCTAGTGTTTTAGGCTCGTTATAGCTTCGTCTGTATATTTATTTTTAGTGTGATATAGTATGAATGTGATACCAACATTCTACCTAATTACGTACCTAAATACGTAGAATATTAAAAAGCAAAGCGCCATGTAACTGGATGCATGACGAGAGTTATGTCAATAATAGAATAAGGTATGGAACTTTAAGCAGTGATAATAGGGACATCGATGGACGCGACGTCCCGCCGCGCCGCTTGCAGTCGAGGTCACAGTGAAAACTCGAACGACCGGAGAGAGTTCGAATCTTGTCTCCGGTTTTCACTTAGTTAAGGCATCATAGTATAAGTGACGCCACACCCCCTGATGTAATGTGGAAGCGATTCCAGGGGGAGGGGGATGGTAGAAGAGCTTAGGGAACGAAAAAAGGCAGTGATGATAGATGCACTAAAAACCACAAAACTCGTTTAAACGCAAGATATCTCGGTTATATAAAACATAAAAGATTGTTACAAAAAAAAACCAATGGGGTTTTTGTAAAATATAAATAATCAGGAACAACAAGGACATACGTAGAGGAAAAACAAGTACGAAAAGGAAATATACTATGTAAAACCTAGTACAAGGAAAAGAAGTCCATAGGATCATTTTCGAAAATTTAAAATTATTTTAACATGATACATGATTTCTGTAACCATTATTATGGGAAAGTAGAAAAAGAAGTAAAGCAACTACGAGAAAAGGAGATATGCAAATACCAACATGATAGAGATAAAGATATAAGAGGATGTGCGCAAATTTGAATAATTTAAATTTCCTTTAAGTAAAATAGAGATGTTTGTATTTTTTGCTAACATAGTGATTTAATAGCTGGCATAGTGATTTTGATATACCCTACCACTTCTTTCTCTCTTTTCGACTATACAGGTTGGTGCTGGATAATGCAGTTTATGGACTTTCTAAGCGTTAAACAGAAATAGACATATATCTCTTAATATCTAGTATCCTAGAATTCAGTGTTTTTTAAAAACAAAAAACCTTGATTATGCGGATACTTGATGTTAATCGCATATTAGTCTATTTCTGTCTAACACATACAACGATCATAAAGTATTCTAGCTCATTCGATTACCTATGTTCACATTTTCCACCACCAATCTGTATATAAAAACACTTTTGTAAACATTTATGAACACATAAAAAATTATATTATTATAACCGGGTGGCAGGTACCTGTAGCAATTATAAAATGTAATAATAGATTAATCTTTAATCTGATTACATATGTTAGACGTACAAGGCGGTTCATGTACCAGGATCTAAGATCACATAAAAACACTCGCGTCAAACGTGTTTCCGGTAAGATAAATCTAATTTGTTGATACTGTCCTCTTCAAACCGCTATCTCATATACTCGTATCATGCACCACTTGAACATCTACGAGTTATCATACTATCAAACGCTGTTTATCATCTGGTAAAGGTTAAGAGCAGTTAAAATCTTGGAGACTCCTCAAATCTTTTCATAATGTCAAATTTTCAATTCATAAAATTTATCGGTAACCCACCTTACATCCTGCCTATCATAACCAATTTTGTAAAAATATGACCAACTTTCGACTCCCAGTTGGTCTGATAACCTTCACCTTTCACCTTTACATCTTATCTATAATGTAAGACGGTTGCTTCGAATCGTAAAAAATCCGTACGGTAAGCATGAAGTAAGGGTAGTTCGTCGACAAATTAGGAAATACGAGGCGAGTAAGGGCTTGGCCCAGCAGAGCCCGACGCCCTGATTTATGAGAGGGTGCGTCGAGTGATACAAGACTGTGCGGTTCGCTGGGGAGTTTTATAATAACACGAGTTTATTGCCCCCTAAATCGGTGGAAATCATCTAAAAGTTCATTTTGGTGAAGAATATGCTGCACAACTTATGGAGGGCTCAATTTTTGTTCTTATTTCTGGCTATTTGTATTAGACTTAATGAAAGACTAAATAAATGTGCAAACGTAGGAAAGGATTTACACAAAAATATAATTTCAGCGATAAATGCGTGTGCTTACTGGTAACATAAAGGATTTTTTTTTCAGGCATAGTTGCAGGTATTCGCAAAGCAAGGCTTGATTTTATGTTTCTATATTAAAAATGTATGTTATTCATGATTGACACCAGTAATGAATTGGTCTTATACAACGCATACGTGTATATTTTATTACTATATTTCTTTAAATAGTGTTTGCTGGAATGAGAAGCTTCCGGATGGTGCCGTGTTTATCCAAAATTATTCCTCGGCATTTCGCCCTTCAACATACTGTCGGCTTCTTCAGAAATTATATAAGAAGTGATATTATCGTAGTCTGCTTCTGGTTAGATACCTGTCCGGCGTGTTCATTACTTTTACCCATAAAGAAAAATAAACCTCCTAACCAGTAACCACATTGTATCACCGAAATCAGAAAAAAAAAACAATAGTTATCCAATGCTATTCAGATCGACTATAGAGTCTGCAAAACAAAAACGAATTTACTGGTTGTGTAAGTTAATTTGAATTGTTTATACGAGGAGCGTTCAAATATAAATTATAATTTAATATTTATACAAAAACAAACACAAGGACTCTAATGTATACCATGTCATTTTTCTACTCAGTCTCTTTGAATAAACTGGTGCCATCTCTCCGGAAGTTTCTGTATTCCATAAGAAAAAAAATTCTTTAGCTGCTGTCACACCCATTCCCGAACAATTTCTAGGACTTCTTTATTACAACGAGGGATTTTTCCCTTAGAAACTCTTTTAAATGTCCAAACATATAAATAAAACTGATGCAACAAGGTCCAAAATATATGGTAAATGGAGCAGCATGGTCCATTTCAATTTTTGAATCGTAGCCAGCGTGTGAATAACAAAATGGGGTCGAACATTATCCTGTAAGACACGGGACTCTTACTGCCTTTTAACTCTTACACAAATTTCTTATAGTTTGATATCTTCGTTGATAAGAAATTTACTAATAATGCGTTGTTCAACGCTTGAACGCACTCCCACTTCACTCATGCTTGCCAATTGAACGAAAATGAATTGTGACGACTTAACGACTGAATGAAGTTAGGACTTGTTCCAGATGTAATGCAGCATACCATATGAATGATATATTTAATTTAAATAATATCCAGATATCTAATGTATATCATGTGATGTAACAGTTGTATGTTTTTGACTGGCGGGGTTGTACGGGCAACCAGAGGGTTGTTTATAATTAGTAGTAACAAAACAACTTGAATTGATAATCTACGAGAAATATTCACGTTAAGGGTTAAATTCCCATTAATTGTGAAGAATAATAATTGATGATTTGATACGTAGTAGCAATATAGCATTCTCTACGATTAAATTTGACTTTAAGTCAAAATATTATTCAAATATAATTGTTGAAACACAACACAAAATGATTGTTCTAATAAATGATCGTGGTTTGGTTAATGAATATGAACAAACACTTTAATTAAACGGATTTATTATCCCTTCTTAAACATGTGTCATACATTAAAAACTGTCGTTATTATTCTGTCAAAACATTGCTTAGTAACTAACTTTTCGCGGCAACTCTACTAATAATTATAATTTAACATCCTCCCACCTAGAGTTGACGTGAAATTTCGAAAAACTTGTTACAAAACCAAAATTACAATATAAACATTTTGCTTTTTAATTTAAGTATCGTGCAGGGGGAATTATTTTTCTTCCTCTCCTGTTTACGGTTGGCAGGGATTCTGCTGCTTCCTCGTCGTACGCTGCCTCTTCATTTCCATCTTGCGCGTCTGATTCTTCAACATCTATCTCAGTACGATTATTTCTAGTATGTTCACTAGATTCTTCTCCGTCTTGTGTATATGACTGGTCTTCGTAAATCTCTAGTCTGTAGACTCTTTGAACTGGTCTTAACAACTGACCCTTTTCAGTCTGCAACTTCACCACACGACATACCTTATCTTTTCCAGGTATAATTTCTAACACTTTGGCTAAAGGCCATTCTAACCGTTTTTGTATATCGTTACCAACCAAAACTATTTCTCCAACTTTCAGTTCTGCTGTCGCTTTGCGGTGTGTATTCTTCTCTATTAAAGCACCTAAATACTCAATGCGAAAACGTCTCCGTAAGTCTTCTTTTAACTTCAATAAATAGCGTAACCGGTTATTTAAATGTTCTCTGTCCGTTCGATCTAGATCGGCGGTTCCAACTTCCGTAACTTCCTGCAGAAACATGCTTGGTGTCAGTGGTGCAACTGTAGGATCGCTATCTGACATGTACGTTATTGGTCGATTATTAATTATCGATTCACATTCACATATTATAGTAGAAAGTTCTTCGTGTGTTACACAAGCTCTTCCTAATACTCGTTTATAAAATGCGCTGTATGTGAGGGCAGACATGTAGTAACGATGTGTCCAAAAGTAGGAACGATGCAAGAACACGCCAAAGAATTTAATAATAGCGAAGAAAGAATACATGAAGATGCAAATCTAAGTAACTTTTCTAAGAATCCAGTTATATTTTTGCAAACTTTGGTCGTAAATGTGACACACAACGGAATTAGAAAGCAAGCACGAGCCATGATAGATACAGGATCGCAAAGATCATACATACTTGAAGATTTTGCAAAGTCCATGAAGTTACCAATAATAAGGAAAGAATATTTAAATCATACATTATTCGGAGGTGTTCAGGCTAGCCGGCAAGGGCATAACCGTTATAAAATAAAACTCATATCGCTTAATAAAAACTACTCTTGTAATATTGAAGTTTTAGGCCAACCCACAATTGTCGATGGAATAACATGTGTCGAAGATATGGAGTGGATTCGAGAATTAAAGGAGAAGAAAATCGAGTTGACGGACATCGGCAGAAACGGACAAGATGTACAAATATTGATGGGAGCAGATATTGCGGGAAAATTATACACGGGTCGAAAACAAGAGTTGAAATGTGGATTAGTAGCGATGGAAACCACTTTAGGATGGACAGTCATGGGCAAAGTGTCTGATAATCAAGATAATACTTGTGAAGCGATGAATGTCATTTCAATGTTAGTAAACGATAGGAAAATTAGCGAGTTATGGGACTTAGAGCTAATAGGTATTAAAGATCCGGTCGAAGTGAAGACAAAACAAGAAAGAAATGAAGAAGTTAAATTGAGATTCCTGGAAACAATACGCGTAAATAATGAAGGAAGATACGAAGTTAGATTGCCTTGGCGGGAAAGTATAGATGAGTTGAAAACCAATTATGATATTGCCGAAAAAAGATTATTTTCTCTTACAAAAAAATTGAAAAGTGACGGTAATTATGAAGTTTATGACCAGATACTAAAAACATGGTTAACCGATGGAATTATTGAAGAAATAGATAGCAGTGATCTAGAGACGGGACATTTTTTGCCACACCGACATGTCGTAAAGGAGAACAGCACCACACCAGTCCGGCCTGTGTTTGATGCATCAGCTAAAAGAAAAAATGAATCGTCACTAAATGATTGTCTTGAAACAGGTCCAAATTTAATAGAACTTATCAATTCGGTGTTATTACGATTTCGATTAAACCGAATAGGCGTGATCGCAGATATTAAGCGAGCATTCTTACAAATAAGCGTCAATGAAGAAGATCGTAAATTCTTAAAATTTTTATGGTGGAATGAAGATGATCAGATCATAATTTACAGACATTGTCGTGTAGTTTTTGGGATATCAAGCAGCCCATTCTTGTTAAATGCTGTAATAAATTACCATATAGATAAAATATTGAGCAGTTTGAAGAATCTAGAGAATAACCCGAAACTAAACTATAGTGAGAACATTGTATTAAAATTAAGAGAATGTTTTTATGTAGACAACTGCGTCACCAGTGTCAGCAACGAAAACGAATTAAAACGATTCATAGAAGAAGCCAGAGAGGTAATGAGTAGTGGACAATTCGATTTACGAGGCTGGGAATATTCGTTCGACAACCAGAGAAATCAGGCGGCTATGGTCCTCGGTTTGAAATGGAATAAATCAAGCGATAATATTGAATTTAATATGGATTTCCTGAAGCCTACAGAGTTGACATTTGTAACTAAAAGAACTATTTTGTCCATTTCCCACAAAATCTTTGATCCAATTGGTATACTCTGCCCGATAATGATATATCCTAAGTTGTTACTGCAAGACTTATGGGTTAAGAATGTGAATTGGGACAGCGAAGTAAGTGAAGATATTCGATTGAAGTTTCTAAATTGGTACAAAGAGCTTCCGGCAATATCACAAGTAAGATTACCTAGATGGGCATTTCTCGAAAATGCAAACTACAGCTTACATACATTTTGTGATGCGAGCAAAATAGCGTATGCATGTGCAGTATTTGCACGTTCTGAGAAACATGATACGGTATGTGTACAGCTTATACAAGCAAAAGGAAGAATTGCACCATTAAAAAAGGTAACAATTCCTCGACTCGAGTTGATGGCTGCCACGGTGGGAGTTCGTTTAACAGCGGAGGTGTTGAAGAGTCTAACAAGTGATCGAGAGATACCGGTCACATATTGGAGTGACTCAACCACTGTTTTAAATTGGATTCAAGGAAATGGAAAACAAGAAATGTTTGTAAAAAACCGAATAAAAGAGATTCATGAGTTAACGAAAATAAAAGATTGGAAGCATATACCAGGAGATTTAAATCCAGCAGATTTACCGTCCAGAGGCTGTTCCACAAAACAAATTATCGAAGAGCGATGGTGGGAGGGTCCTTCCTGGTTATATGAGAATCCACAAGAATGGCCAGAGACAACACTTGAAAAAAAGATAATTGAAGCCACACAAATGGTTGCGAAAACACATAAAAACGATACTGGATGGTACTATCAATACTTTTCCGATTTTCAAAGAATAATAAATATGATAGGCTGGATGATGCGATTTGAAGAAAAGGACAAAGAAAAACGAAAAGGTTGTTTAAGAGTAGAAGAATTAAACCGTGCTGAGAAAAAACTGATGAAATTAATTCAAACTGAATGGTACGGAAATGATTTGAAAGATATTAATTCTCTAAACACATTCTACGATCAAGAGGGTATCATCAGAGTCACTACAAGAATAACTTTACGAGAAGACAGCAAAAACTTCAAGTATCCAATCGTCTTACCTGATCAGCATCCAGTAGTGAAAATGTTGATAAGAGAAAAACATGAGAAACTAAAGCATGCTGGTGTACAAATATTGCTGAACAACTTAAGAGAAGAATATTGGATCACAAAGGGCAGAAAAGCTATCAATAATGTGATAAAGAAATGTGTGACGTGTAAAAGATTTACAGAAAAGCACGTAGAAACTATTCCATGCCCATTACCAATAGATAGAATTAGAGATGCTAAAACTTTTGAAATAGTCGGCGTAGATTATGCCGGACCATTGTATTTAAAAGGAAAAAATAAAGTGTGGATTTGTCTATATACGTGTGCCGTCTACAGAGCAATACATTTAGAGATAGTGTCGAGTCTATCAACTACTGCATTTATACAAGCTTTACGACGTTTCATAGCAAGAAGAGGTCGACCCACGAAAATCTATAGCGACAATGGAACAAATTTTGTAGGAACAGCAAATATGTTGTCAACTATCAACTGGCAAGAAATAGAAGCCTTCTCCACCATAAGAAAAATTGAATGGAGATTCAATCCCCCGGCAGCACCATGGTGGGGCGGATTTTGGGAACGTCTAGTACGAATCATAAAGGATTTATTGAAACGAGTATTAGGAAGAGCTTGTGTAACACACGAAGAACTTTCTACTATAATATGTGAATGTGAATCGATAATTAATAATCGACCAATAACGTACATGTCAGATAGCGATCCTACAGTTGCACCACTGACACCAAGCATGTTTCTGCAGGAAGTTACGGAAGTTGGAACCGCCGATCTAGATCGAACGGACAGAGAACATTTAAATAACCGGTTACGCTATTTATTGAAGTTAAAAGAAGACTTACGGAGACGTTTTCGCATTGAGTATTTAGGTGCTTTAATAGAGAAGAATACACACCGCAAAGCGACAGCAGAACTGAAAGTTGGAGAAATAGTTTTGGTTGGTAACGATATACAAAAACGGTTAGAATGGCCTTTAGCCAAAGTGTTAGAAATTATACCTGGAAAAGATAAGGTATGTCGTGTGGTTAAGTTGCAGACTGAAAAGGGTCAGTTGTTAAGACCAGTTCAAAGAGTCTACAGACTAGAGATTTACGAAGACCATTCATATACACAAGACGGAGAAGAATCTAGTGAACATACTAGAAATAATCGTACTGAGATAGATGTTGAAGAATCAGTTGCAGACTGAAAAGGGTCAGTTGTTAAGACCAGTTCAAAGAGTCTACAGACTAGAGATTTACGAAGACCAGTCATATACACAAGACGGAGAAGAATCTAGTGAACGATGTTAAATTATAATTATTAGTAGAGTTGCCGCGAAAAGTTAGTTACTAAGCAATGTTTTGACAGAATAATAACGACAGTTTTTAATGTATGACACATGTTTAAGAAGGGATAATAAATCCGTTTAATTAAAGTGTTTGTTCATATTCATTAACCAAACCACGATCATTTATTAGAACAATCATTTTGTGTTGTGTTTCAACATAATTGGCGACCGTGACAGGACCGCAGGTCGTGGTTAACATAAAGAGGCTAGGAAAAGTGAACAAAAAGTCATGGAGAAAGATAAAAAAGCCAGAACAGCTCTTAGAAGTTCTTTTACGAAGTTGTATAATCAAATAGAAGCTGCAATGGAAGCAGAAGCTCCAGACATAGAATATTTAGAAGCACAAATTACGATGTTAGAAAGAAAGGTCAATGAACTGTTAACGTTAGACAAAAATATTTTAGAACGTCTTTTAGATGATGATACAAGGGAGCCTTCCGAATTCGAAAAAGAGTCAAGTGAATCCGATGAGTATCAAACTAAATTCATTACGTTGCAACTAAAGTTTACAAAATATTTTCAAGCCGTAGGTGTAGCCAGTGTACAGTCACCAGTCCAAGCTAATGTAATGCAAGGTGCCAGTCGAAAATTTAAACTGCCCCAGATAGAGTTAATAAAATATGGAGGTGAGATAAAGGAATGGCTTCAATTTTGGAGTCAGTTCCGGAAAATTGATGAAGACAACGAATTAGCCCCGGAAGACAAATTCCAATATCTCATACAAGCTACTATCGAAGGGAGTCGAGCTAGAGATTTGGTGGCCAGCTTTCCCCCGACCGGTGATAATTACAGAAAAGCGGTAGATGGACTCAAAGCTCGTTTCGGCAGAGATGATCTACAAGTAGAAGTTTATGTACGAGAACTACTCTCTTTAGTCTTAACTAAGGTTATGAATAAAAACGAATTGTCACTTTGCTCTCTTTATGACAAGTTGGAGACAAAACTGAGGGCACTGGAATCGTTAGGAGTGACCATCGAAAAATATGCGGCTATGCTATACCCACTGGTCGAATCCTGTATGCCAGAGGATCTGTTACGAGCATGGCAACGAATACAGATCATTCCGGAAGAAATCACAGAAGCTGGATCGTCAGTGACACTGAAGACAAAGAATAGATTGACTAGATTAATGGCATTTCTAAGAAATGAAGTTGAAAATGACGAGCGTGTCAATTTAGCAACTGCAGGCTTTTCTATCAATAATAACGATCAGAAAATTAGAAAGAAAAGGATTCCTATCCAAAAAGAAGAAGATATAGCTACCGCAACTAGTTTGATAAGTGTCAAAGGTGGAAAACAAAACAGTGGTTGTATTTTCTGTTCGAAAAGCCATAGAAGCGCTGATTGTTATTGGGCAAAAAAGATGACGATAGAAGCAAAGAAGAAAATTATCAAGGAAAAGAAATGTTGTTTCTACTGTCTTAAATCGAACCATTTCGCAAAAAATTGCAAAGCCTTTATAAAATGCGCTGTATGTGAGGGCAGACATGTAGTAACGATGTGTCCAAAAGTAGGAACGATGCAAGAACACGCCAAAGAATTTAATAATAGCGAAGAAAGAATACATGAAGATGCAAATCTAAGTAACTTTTCTAAGAATCCAGTTATATTTTTGCAAACTTTGGTCGTAAATGTGACACACAACGGAATTAGAAAGCAAGCACGAGCCATGATAGATACAGGATCGCAAAGATCATACATACTTGAAGATTTTGCAAAGTCCATGAAGTTACCAATAATAAGGAAAGAATATTTAAATCATACATTATTCGGAGGTGTTCAGGCTAGCCGGCAAGGGCATAACCGTTATAAAATAAAACTCATATCGCTTAATAAAAACTACTCTTGTAATATTGAAGTTTTAGGCCAACCCACAATTGTCGATGGAATAACATGTGTCGAAGATATGGAGTGGATTCGAGAATTAAAGGAGAAGAAAATCGAGTTGACGGACATCGGCAGAAACGGACAAGATGTACAAATATTGATGGGAGCAGATATTGCGGGAAAATTATACACGGGTCGAAAACAAGAGTTGAAATGTGGATTAGTAGCGATGGAAACCACTTTAGGATGGACAGTCATGGGCAAAGTGTCTGATAATCAAGATAATACTTGTGAAGCGATGAATGTCATTTCAATGTTAGTAAACGATAGGAAAATTAGCGAGTTATGGGACTTAGAGCTAATAGGTATTAAAGATCCGGTCGAAGTGAAGACAAAACAAGAAAGAAATGAAGAAGTTAAATTGAGATTCCTGGAAACAATACGCGTAAATAATGAAGGAAGATACGAAGTTAGATTGCCTTGGCGGGAAAGTATAGATGAGTTGAAAACCAATAAATTATGATATTGCCGAAAAAAGATTATTTTCTCTTACAAAAAAATTTAAAAGTGACGGTAATTATGAAGTTTATGACCAGATACTAAAAACATGGTTAACCGATGGAATTATTGAAGAAATAGATAGCAGTGATCTAGAGACGGGTCATTTTTTGCCACACCGACATGTCATAAAGGAGAACAGCACCACACCAGTCCGGCCTGTGTTTGATGCATCAGCTAAAAGAAAAAATGAATCGTCACTAAATGATTGTCTTGAAACAGGTCCAAATTTAATAGAACTTATCAATTCGGTGTTATTACGATTTCGATTAAACCGAATAGGCGTGATCGCAGATATTAAGCGAGCATTCTTACAAATAAGCGTCAATAAAGAAGATCGTAAATTCTTAAAATTTTTATGGTGGAATGAAGATGATCAGATCATAATTTACAGACATTGTCGTGTAGTTTTTGGGATATCAAGCAGCCCATTCTTGTTAAATGCTGTAATAAATTACCATATAGATAAAATATTGAGCAGTTTGAAGAATCTAGAGAATAACCCGAAACTAAACTATAGTGAGAACATTGTATTAAAATTAAGAGAATGTTTTTATGTAGACAACTGCGTCACCAGTGTCAGCAACGAAAACGAATTAAAACGATTCATAGAAGAAGCCAGCGAGGTAATGAGTAGTGGACAATTCGATTTACGAGGCTGGGAATATTCGTTTGACAACCAGAAAAATCAGGTCGCTATGGTCCTCGGTTTGAAATGGAATAAATCAAGCGATAATATTGAATTTAATATGGATTTCCTGAAGCCTACAGAGTTGACATTTGTAACTAAAAGAACTATTTTGTCCATTTCCCACAAAATCTTTGATCCAATTGGTATACTCTGCCCGATAATGATATATCCTAAGTTGTTACTGCAAGACTTATGGGTTAAGAATGTGAATTGGGACAGCGAAGTAAGTGAAGATATTCGATTGAAGTTTCTAAATTGGTACAAAGAGCTTCCGGCAATATCACAAGTAAGATTACCTAGATGGGCATTTCTCGAAAATGCAAACTACAGCTTACATACATTTTGTGATGCGAGCAAAATAGCGTATGCATGTGCAGTATTTGCACGTTCTGAGAAACATGATACGGTATGTGTACAGCTTATACAAGCAAAAGCAAGAATTGCACCATTAAAAAAGGTAACAATTCCTCGACTCGAGTTGATGGCTGCCACGGTGGGAGTTCGTTTAACAGCGGAGGTGTTGAAGAGTCTAACAAGTGATCGAGAGATACCGGTCACATATTGGAGTGACTCAACCACTGTTTTAAATTGGATTCAAGGAAATGGAAAACAAGAAATGTTTGTAAAAAACCGAATAAAAGAGATTCATGAGTTAACGAAAATAAAAGATTGGAAGCATATACCAGGAGATTTAAATCCGGCAGATTTACCGTCCAGAGGCTGTTCCACAAAACAAATTATCGAAGAGCGATGGTGGGAGGGTCCTTCCTGGTTATATGAGAATCCACAAGAATGGCCAGAGACAACACTTGAAAAAAAGATAATTGAAGCCACACAAATGGTTGCGAAAACACATAAAAACGATACTGGATGGTACTATCAATACTTTTCCGATTTTCAAAGAATAATAAATATGATAGGCTGGATGATGCGATTTGAAGAAAAGGACAAAGAAGAACGAAAAGGTTGTTTAAGAGTAGAAGAATTAAACCGTGCTGAGAAAAAACTGATGAAATTAATTCAAACTGAATGGTACGGAAATGATTTGAAAGATATTAATTCTCTAAACACATTCTACGATCAAGAGGGTATCATCAGAGTCACTACAAGAATAACTTTACGAGAAGACAGCAAAAACTTCAAGTATCCAATCGTCTTACCTGATCAGCATCCAGTAGTGAAAATGTTGATAAGAGAAAAACATGAGAAACTAAAGCATGCTGGTGTACAAATATTGCTGAACAACTTAAGAGAAGAATATTGGATCACAAAGGGCAGAAAAGCTATCAATAATGTGATAAAGAAATGTGTGACGTGTAAAAGATTTACAGAAAAGCACGTAGAAACTATTCCATGCCCATTACCAATAGATAGAATTAGAGATGCTAAAACTTTTGAAATAGTCGGCGTAGATTATGCCGGACCATTGTATTTAAAAGGAAAAAATAAAGTGTGGATTTGTCTATATACGTGTGCCGTCTACAGAGCAATACATTTAGAGATAGTGTCGAGTCTATCAACTACTGCATTTATACAAGCTTTACGACGTTTCATAGCAAGAAGAGGTCGACCCACGAAAATCTATAGCGACAATGGAACAAATTTTGTAGGAACAGCAAATATGTTGTCAACTATCAACTGGCAAGAAATAGAAGCCTTCTCCACCATAAGAAAAATTGAATGGAGATTCAATCCCCCGGCAGCACCATGGTGGGGCGGATTTTGGGAACGTCTAGTACGAATCATAAAGGATTTATTGAAACGAGTATTAGGAAGAGCTTGTGTAACACACGAAGAACTTTCTACTATAATATGTGAATGTGAATCGATAATTAATAATCGACCAATAACTTACATGTCAGATAGCGATCCTACAGTTGCACCACTAACACCAAGCATGTTTCTGCAGGAAGTTACGGAAGTTGGAACCGCCGATCTAGATCGAACGGACAGAGAACATTTAAATAACCGGTTACGCTATTTATTGAAGTTAAAAGAAGACTTACGGAGACGTTTTCGCATTGAGTATTTAGGTGCTTTAATAGAGAAGAATACACACCGCAAAGCGACAGCAGAACTGAAAGTTGGAGAAATAGTTTTGGTTGGTAACGATATACAAAAACGGTTAGAATGGCCTTTAGCCAAAGTGTTAGAAATTATACCTGGAAAAGATAAGGTATGTCGTGTGGTTAAGTTGCAGACTGAAAAGGGTCAGTTGTTAAGACCAGTTCAAAGAGTCTACAGACTAGAGATTTACGAAGACCAGTCATATACACAAGACGGAGAAGAATCTAGTGAACATACTAGAAATAATCGTACTGAGATAGATGTTGAAGAATCAGATGCGCAAGATGGAAATGAAGAGGCAGCGTACGACGAGGAAGCAGCAGAATCCCTGCCAACCGTAAACAGGAGAGGAAGAAAAATTATCCCCCCTGCACGATACTTAAATTAAAAAGCAAAATGTTTGTATTGTAATTTTGTTTTTGTAACAAGTTTTTCGAAATTTCACGTCAACTCTAGGTGGGAGGATGTTAAATTATAATTATTAGTAGAGTTGCCGCGAAAAGTTAGTTACTAAGCAATGTTTTGACAGAATAATAACGACAGTTTTTAATGTATGACACATGTTTAAGAAGGGATAATAAATCCGTTTAATTAAAGTGTTTGTTCATATTCATTAACCAAACCACGATCATTTATTAGAACAATCATTTTGTGTTGTGTTTCAACATAATTGGCGACCTTGTTCGGAGGTGTTCAGGCGAGCCGGCAAGAGCATAACCGTTATAAAATAAAACTCATATCGCTTAATAAAAACTACTCTTGTAATATTGAAGTTTTAGGTCAACCCACAATTGTCGATGGAATAACATGTGTTGAAGATATGGAATGGATTCGAGAATTAAAAGAGAAGAAAATCGAGTTGACGGACATCGGCAGAAACGGACAAGATATACAAATATTGATGGGAGCAGATATTGCGGGAAAATTATACACGGGTCGAAAACAAGAGTTGAAATGTGGATTAGTAGCGATGGAAACCACTTTAGGATGGACAGTCATGGGCAAAGTGTCTGATAATCAAGTATGTATGATCTTTGCGATCCTGTATCTATCATGGCTCGTGCTTGCTTTCTAATTCCGTTGTGTGTCACATTTACGACCAAAGTTTGCAAAAATATAGCTGGATTCTTAGAAAAGTTACTTAGATTTGCATCTTCATGTATTTTTTCTTCGCTATTATTAAATTCTTTGGCGTGTTCTTGCATCGTTCCTACTTTTGGACACATCATTACTACATGTCTGCCCTCACATACAGCGCATTTTATAAAGGCTTTGCAATTTTTTGCGAAATGGTTCGATTTAAGACAGTAGAAACAACATTTCTTTTCCTTGATAATTTTCTTCTTTGCTTCTATCGTCATCTTTTTTGCCCAATAACAATCAGCGCTTCTATGGTTTTTCGAACAGAAAATACAACCACTGTTTTGTTTTCCACCTTTGACACTTATCAAACTAGTTGCGGTAGCTATATCTTCTTCTTTTTGGATAGGAATCCTTTTCTTTCTAATTTTCTGATCGTTATTATTGATAGAAAAGCCTGCAGTTGCTAAATTGACACGCTCGTCATTTTCAACGTCATTTCTTAGAAATGCCATTAATCTAGTCAATCTATTCTTTGTCTTCAGTGTCACTGACGATCCAGCTTCTGTGATTTCTTCCGGAATGATCTGTATTCGTTGCCATGCTCGTAACAGATCCTCTGGCATACAGGATTCGACCAGTGGGTATAGCATAGCCGCATATTTTTCGGTGGTCACTCCTAACGATTCCAGTGCCCTCAGTTTTGTCTCCAACTTGTCATAAAGAGAGCAAAGTGACAATTCGTTTTTATTCATAACCTTAGTTAAGACTAAAGAGAGTAGTTCTCGTACATAAACTTCTACTTGTAGATCATCTCTGCCGAAACGAGCTTTGAGTCCCTCTACCGCTTTTCTGTAATTATCACCGGTCGGGGGAAAGCTGGCCACCAAATCTCTAGCTCGACTCCCTTCGATAGTAGCTTGTATGAGATATTGGAATTTGTCTTCCGGGGCTAATTCGTTGTCTTCATCAATTTTCCGGAACTGACTCCAAAATTGAAGCCATTCCTTTATCTCACCTCCATATTTTATTAACTCTATCTGGGGCAGTTTATATTTTCGACTGGCACCTTGCATTACATTAGCTTGGACTGGTGACTGTACACTGGCTACACCTACGGCTTGAAAATATTTTGTAAACTTTAGTTGCAACGTAATGAATTTAGTTTGATACTCATCGGATTCACTTGACTCTTTTTCGTATTCGGAAGGCTCCCTTGTATCATCATCTAAACGACGTTCTAAAATATTTTTGTCTAACGTTAACAGTTCATTGACCTTTTCTTTAAATCGCATCATCCAGCCTATCATATTTATTATTCTTTGAAAATCGGAAAAGTATTGATAGTACCATCCAGTATCGTTTTTATGTGTTTTCGCAACCATGTCCATGGCTTCAATTATCTTTTTTTCAAGTGTTGTCTCTGGCCATTCTTGTGGATTCTCATATAACCAGGAAGGACCCTCCCACCATCGCTCTTCGATAATTTGTTTTGTGGAACAGCCTCTGGACGGTAAATCTGCTGGATTTAAATCTCCTGGTATATGCTTCCAATCTTTTATTTTCGTTAACTCATGAATCTCTTTTATTCGGTTTTTTACAAACATTTCTTGTTTTCCATTTCCTTGAATCCAATTTAAAACAGTGGTTGAGTCACTCCAATATGTGACCGGTATCTCTCGATCACTTGTTAGACTCTTCAACACCTCCGCTGTTAAACGAACTCCCACCGTGGCAGCCATCAACTCGAGTCGAGGAATTGTTACCTTTTTTAATGGTGCAATTCTTGCTTTTGCTTGTATAAGCTGTACACATACCGTATCATGTTTCTCCGAACGTGCAAATACTGCACATGCATACGCTATTTTGCTCGCATCACAAAATGTATGTAAGCTGTAGTTTGCATTTTCGAGAAATGCCCATCTAGGTAATCTTACTTGTGATGTTGCCGTAAGCTCTTTGTACCAATTTAGAAACTTCAATCGAATATCTTCACTTACTTCGCTGTCCCAATTCACATTCTTAACCCATAAGTCTTGCAGTAACAACTTAAGATATATCATTATCGGGCAGAGTATACCAATTGGATCAAAGATTTTGTGGGAAATGGACAAAATAGTTCTTTTAGTTACAAATGTCAACTCTGTAGGCTTCAGGAAATCCATATTAAATTGAATATTATCGCTTGATTTATTCCATTTCAAACCGAGGACCATAGCGACCTGATTTTTCTGGTTGTCGAACGAATATTCCCAGCCTCGTAAATCGAATTGTCCACTACTCATTACCTCGCTGGCTTCTTCTATGAACCGTTTTAATTCGTTTTCGTTGCTGACACTGGTGACGCAGTTGTCTACATAAAAACATTCTCTTAATTTTAATACAATGTTCTCACTATAGTTTAGTTTCGGGTTATTCTCTAGATTCTTCAAACTGCTCAATATTTTATCTATATGGTAATTTATTACAGCATTTAACAAGAATGGGCTGCTTGATATCCCAAAAACTACACGACAATGTCTGTAAATTATGATCTGATCATCTTCATTCCACCATAAAAATTTTAAGAATTTACGATCTTTTTCATTGACGCTTATTTGTAAGAATGCTCGCTTAATATCTGCGATCACGCCTATTCGGTTTAATCGAAATCGTAATAACACCGAATTGATAAGTTCTATTAAATTTGGACCTGTTTCAAGACAATCATTTAGTGACGATTCATTTTTTCTTTTAGCTGATGCATCAAACACAGGCCTGACTGGTGTGGTGCTGTTCTCCTTTATGACATGTCGGTGTGGCAAAAAATGTCCCGTCTCTAGATCACTGCTATCTATTTCTTCAATAATTCCATCGGTTAGCCATGTTTTTAGTATCTGGTCATAAACTTCATAATTACCGTCACTTTTCAATTTTTTTGTAAGAGAAAATAATCTTTTTTCGGCAATATCATAATTGGTTTTCAACTCATCTCTACTTTCCCGCCAAGGCAATCTAACTTCGTATCTTCCTTCATTATTTACGCGTATTGTTTCCAGGAATCTCAATTTAATATGGATTTCCTGAAGCCTACAGAGTTGACATTTGTAACTAATGGTTCGATTTAAGACAGTAGAAACAACATTTCTTTTCCTTGATAATTTTCTTCTTTGCTTCTATCGTCATCTTTTTTGCCCAATAACAATCAGCGCTTCTATGGCTTTTCGAACAGAAAATACAACCACTGTTTTGTTTTCCACCTTTGACACTTATCAAACTAGTTGCGGTAGCTATATCTTCTTCTTTTTGGATAGGAATCCTTTTCTTTCTAATTTTCTGATCGTTATTATTGATAGAAAAGCCTGCAGTTGCTAAATTGACACGCTCGTCATTTTCAACTTCATTTCTTAGAAATGCCATTAATCTAGTCAATCTATTCTTTGTCTTCAGTGTCACTGACGATCCAGCTTCTGTGATTTCTTCCGGAATGATCTGTATTCGTTGCCATGCTCGTAACAGATCCTCTGGCATACAGGATTCGACCAGTGGGTATAGCATAGCCGCATATTTTTCGGTGGTCACTCCTAACGATTCCAGTGCCCTCAGTTTTGTCTCCAACTTGTCATAAAGAGAGCAAAGTGACGATTCGTTTTTATTCATAACCTTAGTTAAGACTAAAGAGAGTAGTTCTCGTACATAAACTTCTACTTGTAGATCATCTCTGCCGAAACGAGCTTTGAGTCCATCTACCGCTTTTCTGTAATTATCACCGGTCGGGGGAAAGCTGGCCACCAAATCTCTAGCTCGACTCCCTTCGATAGTAGCTTGTATGAGATATTGGAATTTGTCTTCCGGGGCTAATTCGTTGTCTTCATCAATTTTCCGGAACTGACTCCAAAATTGAAGCCATTCCTTTATCTCACCTCCATATTTTATTAACTCTATCTGGGGCAGTTTATATTTTCGACTGGCACCTTGCATTACATTAGCTTGGACTGGTGACTGTACACTGGCTACACCTACGGCTTGAAAATATTTTGTAAACTTTAGTTGCAACGTAATGAATTTAGTTTGATACTCATCGGATTCACTTGACTCTTTTTCGAATTCGGAAGGCTCCCTTGTATCATCATCTAAAAGACGTTCTAAAATATTTTTGTCTAACGTTAACAGTTCATTGACCTTTCTTTCTAACATCGTAATTTGTGCTTCTAAATATTCTATGTCTGGAGCTTCTGCTTCCATTGCAGCTTCTATTTGATTATACAACTTCGTAAAAGAACTTCTAAGAGCTGTTCTGGCTTTTTTATCTTTCTCCATGACTTTTTGTTCACTTTTCCTAGCCTCTTTATGTTAACCACGACCTGCGGTCCTGTCACGGTCGCCAATTATGTTGAAACACAACACAAAATGATTGTTCTAATAAATGATCGTGGTTTGGTTAATGAATATGAACAAACACTTTAATTAAACGGATTTATTATCCCTTCTTAAACATGTGTCATACATTAAAAACTGTCGTTATTATTCTGTCAAAACATTGCTTAGTAACTAACTTTTCGCGGCAACTCTACTAATAATTATAATTTAACAATAATATTCAAGATTGTTTAATTCCATTTAACGTGGTATATTACTGCGAAGCCAGTAAAACCAGTGAGTGAGTGTTGTGGTATGCTGTTGAACTGTCTATCCAAATAATATAGGTTTCAAACATCTACAACGACCTTTGATTTGGTCGGGAACAACCCAAGAAGGTGTTTGCTGACTAGAATTTATCCAGTTAGGAGCTGAGGTAGAACATTCAGATACAAGGTATACAATCAGAAGGTTAGTGCCCATTTCTTACGAAATATTAAGAATTTATAAAGCAAGTTTGGTGCTGCAAATCATTAAGATAATTGTAATTATATTTATAAATTAATTTAGAAGTATTATTTTTCTAAACTAGCTGACACCCGCGGCATATGCCGCACTTAAAATGTAGGACGGATTTAATAACTTTTGTTTCACTAAATAAAGTTTTAAAAACACGCTAGAGATTGGCAGTAAGGAAAAGTTAAAAATGGAAAGTCTCTGGAAAGGAAACGCTCGCCTCTGGAAAGCGTTTTATGGACATTTTTGGATAGCCTCCGGGCAACTTTCTTTCATATTGGATACCGCCAATACTGTTGAATTGAATAGTGTCTTCTTTTTTCTGTTCAGTATTAAATGGTACATGCAGGGGTGCCAGATCTCACTATTTATCGTGAGTTCTCACGATTTCATTGCAAATCTCACGATAAGGACTATTTATCTCACGATTTTTGTATCAATTCTAATTAAAATAATTGTATAAAAAATTGTAACACTAAATGATTAAATAGAAAAAAATGTGTGTTCGTCTTAGTACATGATTTAATGTATGCTGTCACTGATTTTATGATTTCCCGCATTATCATCAAATACTGCTGCTATCTATGGTTCACATAAAGAAGTCGCAAGTTGCGGTTGAAAGCGGATTTAAATGTTCTTTCAAGAAATAGGTATTTACATAATTTCAAGATAAGCACAGATTTAATTTTAAAAAATTAATATTCAAGTACTTTATCCCTCCAAACCAGTCATCCCGGACACAGATTCTTCAGATTGTGAGTAGTCGAACAATTTTTTTTCTGTATACATACTTAGGTCTATGTATATGTACTATATTCTATGTAGCCATATTTTTATTTTTAGAATTCATGTGTTATTTCTATAATAAAATATTTAGTTCATTTAACATTTACTTTATATTAATTTAATTTTTTTATTTATGGCAATTATTTAAAATGTTTATAATTCTCTTGCAGTCATTTATGTATGTACAACCTATGTACTCAATGTTTAATAAATCTGCAGCATATATTCCATATTTTATTAATTTTAAAATAGCTTTTTTTAAAATTTGCATCCATAGTTTCAAATCTCATCCATTTCCGAAATCTCACGATTTTTTCCGACGAAGCTAACGAATTCAGCTTGACACGATCTGGCACCCCTGGGTACATGGTACAGTACAGGCAAGCATGAAAGATAAGTGATACAATGTTGAGGTAAGATAAATTTTAGCTTAAAAAGTATAATTATTTAAAATACTGATTGCTGCTTCAGATGGATTCTAAGTAGTAACGAATATATACATTACTAAGTATATATTTTTACTTTGTAGATCTTCTTCGATGAAGACAAAAACATAACCTCAACTTCTTGCACATGTCCTCGTGGACAAGTTTCATGTCATCATGTTGCTGCACTGGCACTATTTGCCCATTATAATATATCAGTTACAGACCAGGCATGTAGCTGGTCAGTGCCTAAACAATCTAAAGCACTTGATGAAAACGTGAGAACAATCGATGAATGGTTTTCGCCGTCTAAGGAATATCGAGCTTCAAAGAGAAGTGTTACCAAGGAAGAGATCGAAACGCTTAGAGAAAAATTGGCTTCGTTTGGAGGGGTGGTAGGATTCAGTTGGCTTCTAGCACCCAGACTTACTGCACAGGAAGATAATATTGTTCTACAGATTAGTGATATAATTTTCTCTGCAGAATATCAAAATATATCAGAAAAATTAGTTATTTTGAACAAAAAGTGAATGTTTCTCCTGAACAAGTAATAACTATATTTGAGAAAACCATAGGGCAGTAAAAAAATAACTTGTGGTTAATTATTCGCAGGTTTCGTTTAACAGCCAGTTCGTTCGGTACGGTGCTAGCAGCTTGCAAAAGAAATCGTTACCCTGCATCGCTTTTCAAAAAACTAACAGGTTTGCTTTGCAAAATATTTTTCACATTTTGTCATAAAGTTCTGTTATTATGCAGGAACATATAACTTAGATGGCGTAAAGGCCATTCGGTGGGGGGCGAGAACATGAAAATAATGCAATTGAAGCATTTGGGGCAGCAACTGGACTTTCTGTGACATCTGCTGGACTATGGCTCCATCAGTGTGGATACCTTGGGGCAACCCCAGATGGCCTTGCAGGCGAGGAAGAGCTTGTGGAAGTTAAATGTCCATTTAAATATCTCAATTCCAACTTGATGGAATCACTTGCACATGACAAAGGCTATATTTGTTCTTACGATAAGGTACTGAAACAGTTTGTGGTAAATGAAAACCATGAATATTTTCACTAAATACAGGGTGCATTGCACTTGTTACATAAAAAGAAATGCTATCCAGTTATCTGGACTCCTCAAGTCGTCGCAATAATTCCAGTTACAAAAAAAGAAGAATGGGCAGAAAATAGACAAATTTTGAAGAATGTGTAACTATGTTGTGAGTAAAATGGCATACATACCTCGTGGGAAGGCTTATTCCAGCTTCGTACTTTTAGCTGACCTCAGTGCTTCGCACCTCGGTTGACTAACCCAGCGCTCAGTATGGAGCTCATCCCAGCTTGGAAAGCAATACACATATAGTAAAATCACGGAACCAAACTGTGCATGTCATCAAATATTTAGTTATTAATTTATAGTTACTGTTTGATGACGCGCACCGTTTGGTTCCGTGATTTACCTATAGTTAATCATATTTATTGTAACTATAGGTAAATCACGGAATCAAACGGTAACTTTAAATGAATAACTAAATATTTGATGACGTTCGTCGTTTGTTTCCGTGATATTGCTGTACTATTAATAAGAAATGTTTTATTAGATAGCAGTTAGAGCAATATTTTTGTAAATACTTTTATTTATTAACTTGTCAAGTTTTGTAATTAACTTGTTAAGTTTTGTAATTAACAAAACAAATATTTGAGTAAATTTAAACTAACATTTATAGTAATGTACAACTATACAATAAGAAAAAATGTCTTATTTAAATAAATAACCAGTTGTTAATTAACACTCTATTTCTATATACTGATAGGTTGTAAATCTGTATAGGCTGCAGCATTATTTACTTTGGGGAAAGGAATCACAATTGCATTTTTCCAACATTTTGGAAAAACATTTTCTGATAAACAGCAGTTCAGTATATGAGTAATAAACGGTAATATGTATGGACAACACAGTTTAATCATATTGATGGTTATACCGTCTATACCCCCTGCATTACTTTTTACACTTCTAATTAAATTTTGTACTTCCTCAACGTCAACAGTCGTGAAAGAAAGTTTTTCTGATGTAAGTTCGTTATTACGATCAAAATCTAGAAGCATTTGATCAGGAGTGCTGTGAGGTATAGAGTCTACAGAAAAATCATTTACTTCTTGTACATTACTGAGTGTTTCCGGAATAGAATTTTGTTTTTTAATGTTTATATTTATTAAATTTAGCTCCTTCCAAATAGCATTTGTGCCTCCAATCCCAACTTTATGCTCGAAGTAAGCTTTCTTTTCATTTTGAATTGCAAGATTGGTAAAATTCCGCAAACTTTTATAATATTCCCAGTGCCCAGGGTTCTTAGATTGTTTATATTTTGATTTTGTCTTATTTTTAAGATTTATCAGTAACTTAACATTATCAGTAAACCAAGGTGCTGGTTTGTTCTTCATTTTAACGGTTATCCACGGGGCATGCAAGTCAAAAATTGATGTAATATAATAATTTAAAATGTTTAATTTAGCATCAATATCCCGCTCATAAAACAATTGATGTAGAGGTAACTTCTGTAGGTCACAGTAAGTCATTAAAATTAAAATATTTAAAATTCCGAAATGTGCGTATAATAGGACTTAGTTTGACGAACTCACCAGTTGATATTTTGCAAAAAACTGTCTCATGATCGGATAACTCATTTTCACACACCCCTGTTTCACTAATGCAGCTGGTATCCGATGTAATTATGAGATCTATCAAAGTACTGCTATTTCCAGATATTCGAGTAGGCTCTGTAATAATTTGTTTTAAACATAATGTATTTAACATATAATTTAAGTATTGCGTAACCGAACCAGAAAAATCCAACACGTTTATATTAAAATCACCCAAACAAATAACCCTATCTGAAGCCTCAGTATACAAACAAATGGATTCTTCAACCTCATCTACAAAAACTATATAATTAAATTGAGGTGGTTTATACACAACCCCGAAAACATAACTTTCATTATTGATTTTTAATGACAGCCACAATTGCTCAATATTCTCATTTGTTTGAATAATTTTTACATTCAAGTGATTCTTTACATAAATTGCAACTCCACCCCCTCGAGCGTCTCGATTTTTCCGGAAAATGTTATATTTTCTCCTGAAGCCTCAGTATACAAACAAATGGATTCTTCAACCTCATCTACAAAAACTTTATAATTAAATTGAAGTGGTTTATACACAACCCCGAAAACATAACTTTCTTTATTGATTTTTAATGACAGCCACAATTGCTCAATATTATCATTTGTTTGAATAATTTTTATATTCAAGTGATTCTTTACATAAATTGCAACTCCACCCCCTCGAGCGTCTCGATCTTTCCGGAAAATGTTATATTTCGAATGAGAAAGGGTAATATCAGATTTTAACCACGTTTCTGATAATGCTAAAATATCATATCCCTTTTGTTCAAGTAAATAGTTTATGGTATAAGTTTTTTAATGCTGCGGCGCACAAATTTTATAATAATTGAACGGTGAGTTCCCTCTTTCGATCCAAGGCGATGGCAGATGTCGATATCATTTTCGGCAAGGTTAATACCTAACTTTTCGTGGCATAAATTGCGCACTACTTCACTGGTATTTTCATTCGGTTTTTGCGGAACGCCGAATATTCTTAAACTATTTACACGGCTGTATTGTTCATGTGCGTTCATTGTATCTTCCGTTTCGGCTTTCAGTTTTTCGAGTTGCATTTCCAAAGATGAGATTTTGTGCTCGTACTTTTCACTATTTTAGCAACCGCGGTTTCCAGGGAAGCGTTGATGATCGAAGTAAGCTTCTTTGTTAATGCATCGAAATCTAACAGTTTTTCAACTACCCTCTCTGCACTCGCTTCGACATCAATAGCTTCACCGCTTCTAGTAACAGGCATGTTGTAACGCACTTATATTAGGAGAATCACAATATTTATAAAATTTAGCAGCAGCTGGCACACCACGTCTACTCAGCGCAACGTCCCATCAACAAATTTAGCAGCCAATTTTCTGTATGCAACAATGCTTAATATTTTCATAAATTTACAAGTAAATTTTGCATACAATTTAGCGTCGTTACATACAAATGTGTACAAACCTCAGTCATGGCTGCGTTGTTAATAACTACAGTCGAAGATGCACTCGTACAGTTGGATGTTGATGGTAGCGATTCGAAACACGCAGAAACATTTCCAGCAATAGAGGATATAAGAATAGTTGGTACAGCATTCGTATTCAATGTTGTAATGCCTTCAGCGTTAGTTTTAATTTGCGATACTTCAAAATGCCCCTGCAGAAGGGAGAAGCAATAAGATTGTACGTACAAGTTTATTCAAAACTACTTACCTCACATAACCGTGAAGAATCAGTGGGAGTCCAATTTAGACCATTGTTGCAAATTTTTGGGAAATCTGAACAACGCTAATGCCTTACCTTGCTTTGTACTACAATTATCTGATGCACAGTAGACCATTTAACAGAATTAATACTTGTAGCAACTGCTAGAAGAAACGAAAGGCGACGCATACAAATTTGCAGAAATATAGGTTATGTTGTTAAGTAAGATGTAACGGACACGCCTTTATAGCGTTTGAGTACGGCTTAGGTTGTGGGAGCGTTCAATAAGCAGATATGAAAATTAACCAAAGTGGACTTGCCTTCGAAGCTGAGTCAATAGTTTTAAAAAACACAAGAAATATGCATAATAAATAATTGTTTTCTGTGATAATATCGCTATTAAAAGTTAAGGAAAGTTTGTTTACAAAAATCCGAAAATAGAAATGGTGGAACGCAACCATAGTACTTTTAGTTGTGTAAACACGGCTTTTAGTCTTCTGCATTATTATAAGTGATTCTATAGTGATTCGAGTTTTTTGACCATTATATTTTGAAATTTATACTTCTTGGAATTAGCTTATTTTAGAATTTTCATTTAAATCAAGTTTGGATATTTAAGATTTGATAAACTATTTTTGACAATTTGTATTTTATTTTGTAATGTCAGATCAAACTTCAATGTGCTACTAAGAAACTGAAAGTACGAATTTAATTTTGTGGAGTACCTGAAACGTGTATTTGGTCCATAAAGTCAAATATTTATTATATTTTAAAAGTAATTCAGTCTTTAACTACAAGAAAAAGTTGTTAGTTGAAGATTAACCCATTCAGCTGGGATTTATGAGTCCCATTGCTTGTAAAACTGACTAGTCAAGGCTTTAAAAAACAATATTCACATAATTTTAAATGTCAAATTGATTTATGAGATACGTCAATTCCTATTTATTGTATTAAGAAGTAAGGTAAGTACATAACTGAGCTATACCTGATAGTGCTTCTTTTTGATAATTATTAAAAGGGTATATTTAATTTGATATGAAATAGTGCTCCAAAGAGAGAGCTATTACATTTTAACTTACTATTTGGGGTTTGATATTAATTGTCATAACACCGCGAGAAGGAGTTATATTACACTGAGCATTAATTAATGTATACAACTTCTGTGCATGTCTTTGGCTTTTGCCGCGCAATTCAAATTATAATTCAAATTTGAACGCTTCTCGTATGTATGAAAGTAAGCATAAACCTTGTCTTAGAAAGGTTTTCCCTGATATATTTTCTTTGATAAAGGCAGTACAGGCATAAAACTAAAATCCAAGTTTTTCATTTATCTGTAAATATCTGAAAAACTAAGTAGGCTAGCTCAAAAATATTTACAGCATATTGACCAGCACTCAAATATGCAACCTTGTACAAGTTAACCGACATCCTATCTCTTGTACTAAGCCAGATCTTTATGTATAAATGCATCTACTACGCGAAAAATGGGCACTATATAAACATACGCAGCAAGTATTTATGTTTCTTTTGAACTTCTTAATGCATGTAATTATGTGCATTCAAACATCGAATCAACAATAATGAGATTTTCTGGTAATTATTGTTGTAAAAAAATCGGTGTCTAATATTTAAAGCAGCGCTGCACTCTTTACCCACGATTATAAATATATATCTGTACTTTCAACTAGCTTTAAACTTCACTTTTCAGTAGAACAATAGAATTTATGACAACGTGAAGTAATGCAGTAGTAGCTGAAAGCTGAATATCAACTCGATGCACAGCAAAGATTGTAGTTGACTGCGTAGGGAAATTTGCAAGAAGATTAGGAGTATTATAAATGATCCATCCCAACGCGAACATGGGCAACTTACATGCTAAAACTCCTCCTCGCAAGGATTGCTCGAATCCTCCTCTGCATATAGTTTCAACGAACTCGGGGTCCCATGTTGACGAACTGTACTTCATGCTCATGACTTCAATGAAATTTCTAAAAATGTTATTTTAAACGAGTTCACCGAAATTATAAGTCTAACGCAAAGGCACGCAAAATACGAGAAGTGCCCATAATGAGAATAACTAATCTATTAGAAAGTAAGATGGTTCTGAAAGATCATGATATTAACAATGACATGGTCAGGATATGAACTTTTAAACTAAAAATTTCGATTAAAAACATAATTTAACTTTTCTGGACTAGAAACAGTAATGCAAATATAGAAGGAAAATAAATGTATACTTTTTTAAATTAAAAGAGGAACCTTAATAATTATATTATTATATTATATCTTTTGCAATTACGTATTACACAACCAAAACAGGGCAAATTACTTTAAAAAAGTAATTAATCACAATTACTGTCCAATGAAGTAATTAAATTACCAGATTTACAATTATTCAAGTAAAATAGTAATCTAATTATCAATTACTTGGTAACTGTAATTGCAGAACATAAATTACTTCTTAAATTACTTTCACTATAAATTGTTGTATATTTGTATTAAGTAGTACATATTTAGACAGCCATGTGCTAGTACATCGTATTTAAATAAGCAAATAGACATTAATAAATAATTATGATGAATTAATATTGTATAATAGAGCCATTTATTATCCATTGTCATGGAAAACATTAAATTATACTTTTACCGTTCTTTACTCTGTGAGCTGTTCTTACGCAGACATGTTTTTCGCTTCTTACACAGTCATTATTAGCAAGCTACAATGCTACATCCTGCACAGCCCACACTATATAAGACACAACACATGCATATCTCACCACATCTTCAAACATACGCGCCTGCACCAAATATCTCTTTGCTCGTGCACAAGACTAACTTATATCCAAGTAGTCATAGGAAATAATAAGTTATACTTACATTGCCCCTATAATGCCCTATTGTGATTTTCTTAACGTGTAACTTAATAAGGCCTTATCTTATTTTTAGCGTTTAAAGATTTAATACTCAATCAATATCAGTAATTTAGTAATTCCATTTCCAGAAACTAATTTAATTTTCATGAGTAATTTCAATTACCGCAAGCAATTTAAATACTTGTAAAGTAATTTAAATACTTTAGAGTAATTTAATTACGCAAAAGTAATTGAGTACCTAATTGAATGTAGTAATTAATTACTTTTAAAAAGTAATTCTCAAATACTTTTTAAGAAAAATGGCAATTACAAATTACAATTACAGCATTTTGAAAAGTAATTCACTTCCAAGGCAAATCAACAAAAAGGAATTTAATTAGTAATTTAATTACAAAGTAATTAATTACTGCCCAGCTCTGTACAACACCATAATACAATTTACTATAAGCATGTAGGTACATACGAGTAGTACGAATAAAAATAAATTTATCAAAACAGTCGATGGATTGAGTCCACGTACGTTATTAATTACAACACTAAACAATAAACCGTCTATAACAATGACACTTCCTAATTTAAAAAATGTTCCACTTTGTAATATTATTCAAGTTTTATTTTCCCCTGTAGTAGTATTAGAGCAGAACTTTTTTATTAAGTAGAACGTGCTATGAGAACTTTCAGAGAAACGGGTAGTGCATCACATAAACAGAAAATTGTGATACACAATCTGTTAAAATGGAGCAACAAATTGACTTGTTCAGAAAATTTGTAAAGAGTTTTACACGGAACTTCCCTCGCAAGTGGAAGTATTGAAACTACAAATTTTGAAAATACTAAAGGAAAAAAAATAATTTTTTGAACATTTTTGCCCTGTATATGTTGGGTCCAAAATGTGCCGTTTTTTTTTTCAAGAGTGAAAATCTGAGCTATGTGGAGATTTATTTAACCAATAGTTCTCGAGTTATAGCAAAAATCAGAAGAATTTTATTTTTTAAACTGCTCGCCTTGTAAATGTTTAAAATAAAGTATAATCGGTTTCGAGCCATGTAGACATGTAATCCGCATGCAAAATATCATCTTCCTCCAAGAAATAGTTTTTGAGCTATATCTCGGAAGGTGTTTCTTTCTCAATTACAATACTTTCTTCGTCTTTTAGACGAGAAAAGTAAAAGAGCTCTTATCTCTAAATTATAACAGAAATCGTGTTTCTTTGCTTAGGTGAAGTTTTGAAGTAGTATAAAATAGGTGTTTGGGTAGCTATGTTCTCTATAAACGCTGAACGATATCGAAACAACATTATCTAATTATTTATAGACCTACTTCACGATGCCGAATTCCAACAAGGATATTTTCAGCAGGATGAAAGAGGACCTCAAAAACTAGAACTGGTACTTTCACGTATCTAATATAACTTGGTGGAGATATTACAATCTATCTTATTTAGAGTACTGTTTATTTCCGCTCCTAAAAAGCTTAGTATCTCTAGTTCATATTCATACTCTTCTAGAACTAGAAGAAAATATTGTAACAGCATGTATTACAGAAATGTTGCAAACAGTCTTTGAAAATATGAAATAAAGAGTTGTTTAGCCCTTACAAGAAAAAGGCAAGTAGTTTCAACATCTCTTCTAAATGCATTGAGAAATGTATTTGGAGATTGTTGAGTGTAATTTGACAAATTTTTACTTATAAAATAAAGTTACAATTTGATATTAAATATACAAAAAGCGCCTGTATATCCAGAAACGCTGGTCATGTTGAATGAGGTTTAGGCTTTCACAATTAGTTTTACTTGGCTTCAACTCTATCTTAAAGTTTATATGTTGCAGAACTGTGTATTACCAATAATTAGAATAGTTATGTTTAATTTATGACATTTTAAATTATGTAGATACAAAGAATACATTATATACTCTTTGGTAGATATTAAATGTTAAAAATGATATTGACAGAAGGTTGTTTGAATTTTGTGGGTGGTGGACGAAACGAGTTTCCGTGCACTTAGGCCTCAATTTGGGCTCATCGTGCTACCTTCGAGTCACATGTGTGTATATCTGTTGTTTGTAGTCTTGCTACTCTACCTCATAGACCAGGTTATTATTTTGTGGTATTATAATACACGATATTAAAAATTCCATAAGATCTGATGAATTTACTTTCTAACCATACTGTACATATATGGTTTTATAATTATCTCATCAAATTGACCTTATAACTAGAGTAATGCTTTAATTAAACAGTTTTTATTTTGCCACTATTGAACTTTTAAAAACTGCATGGGAGCAACTTCATTTCTAATCTCTCATGATGTCATTAGGATTTAAAAGTGATATCATAATTTTAATGCTCGACATTTTAACATCTTATTGAAACGCAGTTCTACCGTTACTTAAACGAACTAAATGCTACTCCGTCCCATACTTATTCATTAGACGAAATTAGTTCACATTAATTGACTTGTTATTTGTAACGTGAGAAATAACGTTTAAGCTTTTCTGTTAGCAGTGGCCTAACAGTGTAAAGTAATCGTACAGCTGTGGATGCCAATTAACCGAATTGACTAAATAGAATTATATCCACTATTTTCTGTTGTGGAAAAAATGTTCAGCAACATTGTTTTTCTTATGGTTTTATTATTGAATCGATTTTTATTATTACCATAATTGTTTTAGTCTCGCCGAACAAATTACAAGCTGTCATATTCTCATATCCCTTACGTACGAATTATGGTATGGCTATGGAATAGTTTCTAATTTATGAATGCACCTACGTTTTTATTTAAATGTCAAACCTGACATTTTTATTGTTAAGTAAATTATAGTTGCATTCATAAATTAGGAACTATTCCATAGCCGTACTAGATGGAAATAATTTTTGATCATACTATATCGCAAGGTAAAACCACAGTATAAACTTGATGCTTATACTGTGGTAAAACTAGGTTATCGATTATACATACATACATACATATTTCTAGCAACAATTAATAAGTTAATAACAGTAAAGTAAAAATCTGGTGTAATACACTCACACAACTTCCTTTTACAGTGATCTTATAATTAGCCAAAAATTTGATTTTAAATTTTTAAGCATTTGTCAAAAAAATTTCAAAAATTACAGATTCTATAAAAACGGTACAAAATAGAGCGTTAGTTAAAGAGACAAATTTTCTCTAAAATCTTAAGCTGAATTCAAAAATGTAATAATATACCGGGTGTTCTGTTTAAAATAGGAGTTAATAAAAGAAATAGAAGAAAAAAAAACAATAGAAGCCCACTTTAGAAGTATTCCACTGGAAAATCACCTAGCTCATATCAATACACATTAAAAATGTAAAATTTGAAAAAAATCGTTAGAGCCGTTTTTGAAAAAATCGAAAAAAACTGAAAAATATCAAGAGTAAACACCTACTTCCGGTTATGCGATTTTCTTCAAAAGCTTTCTGTCTCATCTACATAGTACACAAAACTTATATATGAAGTTTCAACGCCATACCTGTTTTCATTTTTGAGATATCCTGTTCACAGACAGACAGACAGACAGACACACAGACAGGCCAATGAAAAAAAATATGGTTTTTGGGATCAGGGGACTCTAAAACGTGAAGATCTGTTGAAAACTCAATTTCGAATTTTTGGGGTGAATCCAATACTTCCTTTATCGTAAAAGGAAGTAAAAAGCGGTGGCGCACAAATTTTCACATATAATCTCATAAGAGCATTAATTATTTCCGGAAATTTTTTGAGTGCGTCCCAATAACGTCGTATTAATTTGCCCGAGCGGGACGCGAGGGCAAATTAGGACGTTGTGGGAATGCACGAAAATAATTTCCAGATATGAATTAATGCTCGAATGCAGATTCGGGAAGAAAATCGTAACGACACAAACCCTAAAAAGAAGTAATGTCTACCTAGAAAAAATTTCCGAGAAATTTTGTTGTTGTCTTGGTTATGGCTAGTGAACTAATTTTTCTATTGGTCATTAATGAGTGTCGTACGATTTTCTAGGTAAAACTTTAATTATTTTTAATTCAGCAACGCATAAAACGATTTTCATAATTCCTTCAGAAACTGTGTTAATTCATTGGCTCCTTTTATGGAAACTTTTTGTGCGCTTATTTCTGCGACACCCTTATTATATGTATACTAGCAACCAATGAGACAAATGTCTCATTTAATCAAACAAAAAAGACCGTCCCGGACGGACCAGCGTCCCGGACGGACGGAAATCACGTGATTTCTCGAAAACCGGAAGTGTCACGTGACTGAAATTCGGTTTCTGACCTGACATGACCATTCCAAACATATAACTTTCATAACTTTTTTCTCTATCTCTTACGGTTTGGCTGCTGAAACAGCGTCCCGGACGGACCAGCGTCCCGGACGGACGGAAATCACGTGATTTCTCGTAAACCGGAAGTGTCACGTGACTGAAATTCGGTTCCTGACCTGACATGACCATTTCAAACATATAACTTTAATAACTTTTTCTCTATCTCTTACGGTTTGACTGCTGAAACAGCGTCCCGGATGGACCAGCGTCCCGGCCGGACGGAAATCACGTGATTTCTCGAAAACCGGAAGTGTCACGTGACTGAAATTCGGTTCCTGACCTGACATGGCCATTCCAAACAACAGCGTCCCGGACACACAAAACAGCGTCCCAGACAAGCCTATTATATATATGGATATAAAGTCAAACCTCTTTAACTAGAAGTGTCAGGAGAAGACAAAAAAGTTCGAGTTATCGAAAGGTCGAGTTGCCGAATTTTCAAGTTTTAAAAATATTTATGCCATAAATTTTTAATACATATTACGTATTTGTTATAGACAACGTACGGTACATATTTATATGGATTATTTATAAATCTTAAAAAAATACATAGTAAGTAACTTACTTATGTACAACGTGCGAAATAATGCCCGCCAAACTAAAAGGTTCCTCTGTGTAGACCAAACAATTTATGCGCGTTCAACAAGAGGTGACTATTAATTTTGGGTTTTACAAGCTTGCAAATCCTTTGAAATACAAAGAAGCATGGTCATACATAACTCTCGAGAATGTTATTTAGTAGTTGCAGCACTTCCTAACGTAATCGTTACTGTTAAACTGTTTAGGAACCAAACATAAATTTTAATCCTTTTAATTTAATTAGGCGTCTATTTCACAAACATATTATATTGCATACGGAAAATGCTTAACAAAGCGTCAGCAGTAATGCAATCAGTGCTCGAATGACCTGGTGAATAGCCTGCAATTCTGCACTCTGCTAGTTGTTTGTTATGAAATTGAATACGCAAGTGCATATGCGAGCTGAAACGAGGGCAAATATTAAACTTTGTAAGCTAAGTCAGTATTTTTATATGTATAAATAGAAAAATATTCTAGTCAATAAACATACAGTTTGAAGTTTTTGTTTCACTGTGTCACGCTGACCAACGGCCCCAGGTCTTTTTTGGTACATCATCTCGTGTGAGACCGCACGAGACCGTTGGTTTGCACCCCTTTTTAATTCCTGCACCCCTAAGATATTCCTGCAACTGTCCAAATTAAATTCATACAGTCCATTACAAGCTCCACCCTGAACATTTTGATCCTTCGAGCCATTAAAACGTTCCTGCCCCTAGTATCTGATATTTCGAGCCTTTCAACGTTCCTGCCCCTAGCATTTGGTCCAGTAATCCCTTAAAACGTACCAGCCCTCATCGAACAAGACCGTTACGATGGCGCAGCGACGGGAGATTTTCACAACCCAAGAAGATTTAGCAGAATCCATTCGCAGGCAGATTATCAACGTGAGGAAGGATGGCCCATCAAGAAAAAATGCAGCATATATCACCGCTCGCAGATCCACCCTAAAACAACTTTGGGAAGAATTTGAGGCCAACCATTCAGACCTGGCGAAGGAAGTCGAGGAAGAACACCCTTATTTTAAAAACAATTTTTTTCAGCAAACCAAAGACGTTTACAATGAAGGGGTTGCCCTGCTCGACAAGTGCGAAGAAAATCTAGCCACACTAGGTGAAAGTTCACAGCAGCCAGCTGGACCAAAAGAAGATACGACCGCACGTGCTGACAAGGAGGGACAGTTTCGAATAAGAAGGCTACAGATCAAGGTGAATTCACTCCAAAGCGACATTCAGGAAGTCTGGAATAGGTTGAATGAGGAATGCAGTAAAAGGTATTGTGAATACAACATTAAGAATTTTAAGGATGATTGGGATGACATCAGAGCTCTAAACGAGGAGATATTATCCCACGGTAGCTACGACGACAAGGAGTTCCACGAGACCAAGAAGATGGTCAACGAAATAATTATGCTCCTGTTCCAGCACATCCAGGATGAAGATGTTCAAAGTGTCAAGGAAAACAGTCATGCGAATATAGTGTTACCTGCTCTCAAAATTCCAGTTTTTGAAGGGACCTACGAAGCATGGCCTAGCTTTCATGATATTTTCCGAAGAATTGTTCATGAAAATTCACGACTAAGTAAGGCGGAAAAAATGCATTACTTAAAGTCACAGTTACGAGGGGAAGCCAGCAAGTTAGTGCAACACCTGGAGGCAACTGAAGCCAATTACGAGTCTGCATGGTTCATTATAAGGAACAGATACGACAACACCAGGCTGCTACTTGCGAAGTATGTAGATGACATAGTCAACCAGGCAACCCTGTCGAACGAATCTGCAGAAGGGATCAAGAAACTCCTTGACACGACTGCAGAATGCCTAAGAGCAATTGAGAACTTAGGAATTGAAACGGCCACATGGGGGCCTATCATGTGTCATATAGTGACACGGAAGTTGGACAAGGAAACCAACAGACTGTATGAGCAGTCACTAACGGCACCAAGAGAAGTGCAAAAATTCGAGCAGCTACTGAATTTCTTAGAAACAAGATTTCAGTCGCTGGAAGCTGTACAAAGACGGAACAAACTCGAACCCAGAAAACAAGGAATTGGGAAACCATGGGAAAGTCACCAGGATCGGTGGGCAGTGAAGACGTACCACACTGCTGACATATCGTGCTTCCACTGCGGAGGATCACACAGCATTAAATCCTGCCCAAAATTCAGCAATCTAAATATATCCGAACGTTGGGACTTCATAAAGAATAAAAAGTTATGTTCAAACTGCTTCAAGCCTACAGGAAAATATAACTCCAGACACTTTTGCCCAGGGAAATGCAAGGAAAAAATTATTGAGACAGTCAAGGAGATTCATCCCGCATCAAATGGATCCATCCCAGGAGTAACAATCCAGCAGGTGAAGAAAATATCAACAACCGATCCTACAGCGGAAGAACGAGCAATAGCAGCTGCCAATATAAAGAATACGGAAGTTCAACATCCTGTTATCATCGAATGTGAAAAAATAGCATCTTATCATTCGCAAGAAAATCACCAAGTGCATGGAGTTTCCAAAGTCCTCATTCATGAAGTCCTCGTTCACGAAGTCTCCATTCAGGAAGTTCCCATTCACAAAGTCGATGGACAGAAAGGAAAGGAAATTGCAGGCCACGAACAAATCGTTGAAACTCCTACAGCAGCTCCAAGCAGTGGATGCAGTCCAGAAATTGCAGGCCACGAAAAAATCGTTGGAACTCCTCCAGATGCTTCGACAGCAGCTCCTAGCGATGGATGGAGCCAAGAAGCTGCAGCAATAACTGCTGCTAACAACAACACCTCCGAGCTCACTAAAAACTTGACCCTCGGTAATGGACGGAGCCCAGAAGTTACAGCAATAACTGCAGAAGATGGAAAACCCTCCGACACCATTAAAAACTTGACACCCGGTGGAGAGCGGCACCAAGACTTGTCGGCAGGGGATGCAGGATGCACCAAACACGTAGCACCTAGTCGAGGGTGGCAACAAGACACAGCGGCAAGAATTGCAGTACACGAGCAACCCTCCGAGTTCTCTAAACATTTAGCACCTAGTGGAGGGTGGCATCAAGAAATGGCATCAAGAAATGCAGCAAGCGAGCAAACCTGCGAGTTCGCTAAATACTTAGCACCCGGTGTAGGGTGGAACCTAGAAATGGCAGCAGCCAGGAATTCAGAAAATGAAAAATCCGAAACCAAATATTCTACGCCTAATAGAAGGTGGATTCAAGAACTAACAGTAACAAGTTCAGAAAACAATAAACACAATGCTAAGCACTTAGCCCCTCGTAGAAGATGGTATCAAAAAGACGGCTTATTAAAGTCTGCGAGGGAATTTACCGAAAGCACGCTATATGGAATACCGATGCGGCATCCTCTAAAACAGCTAACCTCGGCAAGAGTGATATTAATTATCGTATTCACTCATATAATGTTCGTCTCCAAAGGAAGAGGCAGCCGATGGACGTTGGCAGGATGTTCCAAACCAATTGGTAACATAGTCAACGACACAATAACACAAAAGCTCTTTTACAGAAATAGCAAAGGAGCCAGTGTTGCAGCAACCGAACCACTTCGAGGATTTACAACCCTCTCGGTTAGACCTGCAACATCATCTGAAGGAAATAGCATGGAGAGCCATCCGACGTCGCTACTACCTATCCAAGAGGACAAGTTAAAGGAGATCGAGCCAATAGGAAAACATCTTTACCTATGTAGGCCATCCGCCGTTCGAAGTATTGAAGACAATCCTAATTGCATCATTGACGAAATCTATCAACGATTAAACAAGATCAAATGTTTGGTCCATCAGTTTACAGTTAAGACCCTCGTATGGAAGAAACTGTACGCAGCGAATACATGGTTGTTTATTCCCAATCAACCCACAACAGCAGAAGTACAATGCGGGAATCGAGAAGATGTGAAGATTCAAGATGTTGGCATAATCCAGATATCCCCAGATTGTACTATATACACCAAACGGACTACTTTGCATACTCAGCTATTCACTACTATTCCTGTCGTAGCTGGGTTCAATAAACCAATGCAAGTAACTATTAACACTACTTTGCAGAATACGAGCACCCACCCTCAACTGCAAATGGAGGAACCTGTGTTGCTACCGTCCGATCATTTTCAACGCCTACAAGAAGAAGAAGACGAGTTGCAGCTACATCAGGAATATCCATTGTGGCACCATCAACATACCATCATGGTGAACACTGGTACTACAATCGGTATCTTGGTATCAGTTTGTATCATCTGGACATTATGGAAGTACTGGAGAAAGAACAGGAAACCGCAGCCACGCCCAAATGCAGACCCGTCAGAGAGCTTCAGGTTACAACCACTGCAACCTGAGGAAGAAGATGGAGAGACAGCCTCAGCCACACCATCCCGGCCCTTTGTCGCTCGGCAGAATGTTTAGGAACCAAACATAAATTTTAATCCTTTTAATTTAATTAGGCGTCTATTTCACAAACATATTATATTGCATACGGAAAATGCTTAACAAAGCGTCAGCAGTAATGCAATCAGTGCTCGAATGACCTGGTGAATAGCCTGCAATTCTGCACTCTGCTAGTTGTTTGTTATGAAATTGAATACGCAAGTGCATATGCGAGCTGAAACGAGGGCAAATATTAAACTTTGTAAGCTAAGTCAGTATTTTTATATGTATAAATAGAAAAATATTCTAGTCAATAAACATACAGTTTGAAGTTTTTGTTTCACTGTGTCACGCTGACCAACGGCCCCAGGTCTTTTCATCTATTGACATTCAAATTTTATAATGTAAAATTGCTCAAACTGGTTATATTTGTGAATATTAATTAGGAAATGAGCTTAGGAGGATTTGCAGCTAGTCAAATCCCGTTTCAGTAACTGTATCGTTTGTTTTCTTCCTTGTTTTTTTGTTGGGGTATTTATTTTATTATTTATTATTATTATATATTATCGAAAAGCTGGCCACGTTTATTCATTCGATTTTAAAGGAAACCTTGAAACCATGGGTACTTTAACTGTCAAAGATATGTCCTACATTTGCAACAATATCTACACCAAACAAAAACAACACAGCCAAATTTACCCAAGATCGCTGAAGAAATAATTATATAAGATTTTACAAAATTCGCGGTATACAAAAAAAATTTATTTGTTGCTAGTGAAGAAGTTATAATTGTATTTTCATGTGAAGCCAATCTGCGAACGTTGTGCAGTTCACAGAAAGTTTATTTAAATGCAACCTTTGATTACTTCTTTTGCAATACTTTACGCTCCACATGCTAGTTAATGGACATTATATTTCACTGGTATTTCTCGTTTTGCCAAACAAGTAGACAAAACCTTATGGGGATGCTGTCAAACTTGTAAAGCAAAAATGTTGGAAGAGGGATTTCATTTTCAAGCCAAAATACGTAGTCATAGATTTTGAAAAAAGAATTCATAATGCTGTAGTGGCAATTTAGTGGTTGCAAGTTGGATGAAGTAATAAAATACCGAAATACGGAAAGAGAATTAGAAAATGGTTTACCATTTTTAGATCCTGTTTGATCTTATCAGTATACAACCGAATTATGCAAGACTTTGTGACGATGTGACGGTTACACCCGTTCAAATTATATTTCAACATTATACAGTGAATTTATTTTAATAGTTAACATAGTAGTTTCGTTTCTATGCCAGCATTTAATCACACAGGGCCCTTCCATAGTTACCAATGATATCAATAGATTAGAGCGTTTATTTTACGAGTTAACATACGAATTTGAATTAAGTACTTGTTAATGAGAAACTTTAATTTGGTTACAGGAATGTAGGTATGCAACTAAAAAGTAGATATGGAGGAACAACTTGTGTGTTGTATCTTTTCTTTAGTGGTATACATTAAGATAACTTTTAATTGTCTTTTTGACAAGTAATAATTTCTATGTTAACTCGTAAAATACACGCTCTAATCTATTGGTCCCATTTGTAACTATGGATATGACCTGTATGATTAAATGGTGGTATAGAAACGAAACTGCTATGTTAACTATTAAAATAAATTCCCTGTACAATAATGCGAATATTTGCAAGTTGCTCAAAAGCTGATAGAAGTATCAGGAGGCTCTAAAAGATATAACAGCACAATACCCGGTCCTTCCAAGTAACTTTTGACTCCTCTATTGAGTCCAACTTCATTCTGCGAAGCTAGTTCCAGCTAGAGGAAAAAATTTGAGTCCAGTTTCATCCCGAGAAGCAGATCAACGATCAGCGCGAAGCGATTCGTGAATCTTGTAGGACACCAAAACCACAGAATAATACAGAATGGCCTGTCGGCTTAAAATTCAGCTAGTTTTTTCTTTGCGCATGCGCGAGTTCTGGTGGTGTGCAGTCAGCTGTTTTCCATATTTTACACGAGTACTTGTGGCGGTCAATGACCTCTTATAAGAAGGTTATGTTTTTTGTGCAAGTGGTTTTAAAATATTAATTTAATATTAGTGCACAGAAAAGATCTTTTGGTGGCACATGGTGTACTGTGCATTTCCATATAAATTGTATGGCCTTTAAAAGTACGGATTATTTCTGTTCAGTTTAAAATTTACGCGCATAATTTTGAATTTACCGCCTCTGCACACCACTAGGATCATGGCGGAAAATTTCAAGGTCACAAAAATTGAGTATGCTGACATCAAAAGCGCCGACACAGAGAGGCCATTCTGATTTAGGGTATTATTCTGTGCCAAAACCTTCTGCGGAGGAACATTGAGCTACCCCAGGACCTGTTGCCGCCAGTTACCGCTTAGCCAGCAAATTTCAATTCTTAATCCGACAACTGCAATCCGGGAATATAAGTTAAAGTTCAACTGACGTTGTGAAAGCAATCTCAGACAGGCAGTTGTGTAATATCACAAGCACAAATATGCTCACAGCACCGGCCGATCAAAATTTTGTTGTAAAATGTGTTTACGACTTCATCGTCTTTGTCGGAAATTTGCATATATACTTGTATTATGTTTATGTTTGTTGGTTGTGTCTTTACTTGTAACAATCGCCTCTATCTGATAACGGAAAGCTGTTGATCACCTGATGTAATACCGATATCTTGATATTCTTTGTAACGATACTTCCTATTTTATACTGATGTTGTATGTCATCATTTCGTGGGTGGTAGGTATACAGTTCATTCTTTATAATCATTATTTATGTATATGTCTTCTACGGTTTTATTAATTCTTCTAGTTTTGAATATGCCTTTGATGTTCCATTTCAATTTGTTTTGCCATTAATCATTAAAGTATAAATATAAATTGTGGTTTTATTTTACTTCCATGCGCTCTATTGAACCTATAATGATGATAACTTCAGCTCCGCTTGGGCTTTATCGACAATGGTAGCATTAATGATGTCACACTGATTCATACCCGTTGACGTACTGAAGTGCAACTGCCCACTTTAGTGGTCATGAGCAACCTGTTTTTCGAATATGTAGAAAGCAGCCTACTCCAACAGTGCTAGTTTTGGGCGGACCCGAGTATTTTATTTTCTTAGTATCCACATCCCCGATCGGCGGCTACCTGGAAAAGCGGGGAACTAACGATCTTGATCAGTATTTTAAAATAATTAAAATTATAGCTCTATAAAACATCTAATAAATTATGCAGCAGAAGTTGGCTATGTTTCATATATCGAAATATGTAATACATTATTATATCCTATGTGTACTGATATATCATAAAGAGTTTTTCTTTTCAGTTTTTTAGTACAATACCTACATTTTTTTTAAATTCTAAATATATAGTAACAGATATCACGTTTGCAGAGACAAAAATTGTATTAATGAATATATCTTTCCGCAACAAACGTTTAAAGGTTACCAACCTTGCCATTAAAGGGTTGTCGTCTGATCTGTGTAGTGACATCCATATTTCATCCATTAGTAGTCCGACGATAATAACCAATGTCATTTCAAAAGATGACTTATACGCCTATGGACTGTTCTACAAAATATGATCCAAATAGACCTAATCGTTCAATTGTTATAAACAAAAATATTTTTTCAGAACAAAACGAAATGCATTTGGATATACGTAAGTTGAGTTAAACTATCTTATTTTGGGGCCAAGAATTTGTAGTTAGTAATTTTATTTTGCATTACCAGCCCCACGTTTCTAGTTTCAGTTTTGATGCGTATTAGCAATTCGTTCATATTTAATTAAACTAATCGTTTTAAAGATTAGGTCTTATTTAGGAAGGTTGCCAAACAATAGTTTAACAGATTTAGTAGGATTAATTTTATTAATGAATGCCAAACACATATAATTTTTAGCTGTTTATGTATTTCAAGTTAAGTTAGGAGAAAAGTCAGCTAATTTTGTTTTTAATTAAGTTACTACATTAATTTTAAAAAAGCATTTTTCGAAAAGAAATTAGTATTAGTCAAGTTCAAACATTAAAAAACTTTTATTAAATATTTGTGACGTTTCGCTGAGTGTTTCAGTTTCTTCAGACATTTAAAAAATTACATTAACGATTTGCTGTTGTGGTCAAAAATTTTAAAACATATGAGAACGTTTTTTCCATAGTTCCAATTAAAAATTATAATTAATCATTGTGGAGATTGATTAAATACAAAATTCCCTTTGACAATCCGACAAACTCAAAATTCAAAACACACCAGACACTACCAACCATAAGAATCCAAAACCCAATTGCCACTAATTGAAATTGAACCACAACATCCTGGACATCTACAAACACGTCGAAAACAACTATGGAAGGTTAGGTTTGTGTCAAAATTGACTCAAAATCTAACCTGCACTTACAGTGCCACCAACATATTATTCATACAACAAATATTTAAAAGGAAAGTTGATGGAAAAGCATCTATAATCACCCGGTATAATATGTGTGTGTGTTTAATATCTTTATTGTTCATTGAAATGTTAAACAGTGTTTAAAATGATCGCGTCCTCGAATGGTAAGATACATTTAAAATGCATCCACTCATTTAACATGCATTCACTATAGCAACATCACACATATTCATGGTCGTCTGATTTCGATTTAGCAGTTTTTAGTAATTATTATTGATTCAAAATTATTGCCTATATGAACAATAAACTAATGAACGCATTTCGAGGGGAAACCGTCTTAACATTTCTCACATAAATTACCACTCTTGCTTCGCTGCGCTCGCTCGAGTGGTAAAAATATGCTCGAATGTTAAGACTGGGTTACCCCTCTTAATACGTTAATTATTATTATAGAATGGGATCCTACGAAACACCCCTTGTAATGGTTCTAAGTGATGAGCACTAGATTTGCAACCGTGCGGTTGGATGTTGTTTAGGTAAGTAGCTTTCAAACAGAGTAATAGCGTTCGGGGCAGTACCAATACCTTTTAAAATTATTATTAATATTTAGTGAATAATGGTATTATATACTTTGCTATAATCTAGTACCGGGTATCTTAAAATGCATTACATCTAGTATGCTTTGAATTTCCCATAATGCAATACCAATAACGATCCAGGGCACATAAAAATTTACATGCAAACAAAATTCAAAACCTACTAGAAATAATTATTTTTAAGACACCCGGTATAAGTAATCAAACTGGTATTTTGTATACAGTGACCGCCAAAAAGTCGGCATCATATGGGAAACATTTTTATTTTAGATTTTTCAAAAAAAAACTTTTTACGACAATAATTTGTGCTTGTCTAAAAACCTAAAATATCTTCTTCGAAATTGTGAAAATCCAAAAAGTGCTATTTTTTGGAAATTAAGTGTGTTAATATTAGCTAACTGAACAATGTCAAAGTGAGAAAACACCTATTTTTCTTTAACTTTATCTAACATTTAATTTTGTGTTTTTTAAATATTTTTCAAAATTTTACATACCAAAATTCATTTTTTTGTGAAGACTAAAGATTTATAACTGGAAAAAATATTATAAAAAGTTAATTTTTTATTATTTACCGAAAAGTTATATGTTCGCATAATTTTTACGTTTTTGATGCAAGGCGCCTTTTAGGAGAAATATTTTTCAGTCATAATTAATATCTATTTAAATGTTTTCTAAAAACGCTAATCTATTTCTGTTAATAAATTGTTCTTACAAAAATCATGTAAATGTTCTTTTACAGTTGTCTAAATATTTTTTTTTATTCAATTTATATGTTCTAAAAAATATCTTCATTTAGACAACTGTAAAAGAACACTTACAGGATTTTTGTAATAGTAATTCATTAACCGGGCTAGATTATAGAGTTTTTAGAAGCCATTTAAACCAACATTATATATATAATATATAATAATATACATAATTATCACTGAAAAATATTTTGCCTAAAATGCGGCTTGCATCGAAAATGTAAAAATTATGCGACCATAGTACTTTTTGGTAAATAATAAAAAATCTATAGAAGTAATTAACATTTTATATTATTTGTTCAAATACTAAATCTTTAAAGTCTTTACCTAAAAAAATTGAATTTTAAAATTAAGTCTTGGTATGTAAAATTTTGAAAAATAATTAAAAATAAAAAATTAAATTTTAGCTGAAGTTAAAGAAAAATGGGTGTTTTTTGGCATTGAAATTATTCAGTTCATTGAAATGTTAGTTAATTTCCGAAAAATAGTACTTTTTGGATTTTAACAATTTTGGAAAACGCCATTTTCTAAATAAGTAGAAATAACACGGTATATATAATAAGAGCTAAATAGGTTTTTAGGCGAGCACAAATTATTGTAAAAAGTTTTTTTGAAAAATAAAAAATAAAAACTTTCCCATATGATCCCGACTTTTTGGGGGTCACTGTATATACAGTGTGAATAATGTAAGATTATACATTGACAACTTTGTTGTAGCATTAATCAATTTACCCATGCTAGTAACAATTGTCGGTTTTGAAATTACAATGAAATTGTCCATTTTTAATTAATTTCTATAGTCATTGTGTTTTTATTTTGTTTACAAACACCATGCCAACATTAAGTAAATGCCCTATGTCTAATTTTGCATAATTTAGCCAAGTACAGTCTTACATTAGTCTCACTGTATATACATAACATATAACAACTCCTCTGTTACCTTTAGCAAGGCAATGGTACAACTATGACAAGGTCTAGTTTTCAACTATCTTTAAAAACGAACGGATCGGGCTTGTATGGTATCGGATTGACAGTCAATTGCCTATTAACAACAATTAGAAAAAGTATTAGCTAACCGACAATATTTAACTATATGTGCTATGTACGGCAATAGATTTGGTCAGCAGAATAACTTTATTATATTAGTGCTTATAGCGGCAGGTCACAGAGAGCCATTCTATACTCCATTATAATTATTTATGTACCAAGGGCATTATGAAGATGTTTATGCCAGCTCGAGGGTGATAAGTTTGCAAGCCCGAGGGCGTTTTGCCCGAGGATTTGAAAGTCACCTGAGAGTATACACATCAGGTAATGCCCGTGGTGTATACTAACTTTTATGTGTTACTAGTGTTAGTGTTTCTTCACAATCTAACGAATGGATTACAAAGCTTATATTGGATGATAAACTATTGCTGTGATCGCATCGAGGTACGTGTTGGTCAGAAATTTGACGCTTGTCGTTTCTAACCATTCACGTGTTTAATACCATAGTAACCCATAATGCCCGCCAGGGTATCGATAAACATCTATTACATCTGTTAAGGTATTAGCAGTGGGAAAATTAAACAAAATATTACAGATTTTGTTGCTGTGAATGTGATCTGTACAGGAAATGATAAGTTAGGATTCAAAGTGGAACTACTTAGAATCCATAAAAAATATATTTATAGATTAGGATGACTGAAGATGAACTTAAGGCTATAAGTTTCTCATAACATGATAATTCATTGTTTCTTAAACCCCGTTACCAATACAATATAGGTATTGGGTGATGCAAAGTATGGCCATTAAATTAAGTGGGTGTATCCTGGCCTCAGTAGAAGTACATTGCACTAAAAATGAATTGCTTACGGAATAAATTTCATTAGGAGTCTGGTGCAAACGGGTGCAAAATGTTGAGAACCACTGGTTAAATCAGATGATTGCATAAACCTAATGTACCAAATGGGATTGAAATACCTAAATAACTGCTTTTTGCTCTGCAATCGAAATTCGGTCTTATCGCAAACACCTGTGCGAAATTAAGTTAATAAAAATGCATTTCAGTGATCATCAATCAGTTTAAGCAATTAAATGTTTTAATTTTTGTGGGATTATTATTAATTGTTGACGTATAGTTTATTATGCAAAGTTGTTCTGTTCGATGTTCTCTAACTATCGTTAAATTTAATGGCCCTACTTATGAATCACCCTGTATATACAAAAACTAGGGTTTCTCAAATTAACTGAACATTTCAAGTCTCCAAGTGAAAAACTGGATGTAGTTGCATATTGAATTAGCGCGGTAACGTCGAGCCGATATCAAAAGTATTTGTGTTCTATTCAGCATGCCGTTCAATAACCGACATTTTCGATGTCAACGTAATAAAAATAATTTGGAGACCAATATACTTCACCAATAATGTCTTCTTTTTTAAAAGTTGTCAGGGACAGATAGGAGGTTAAATTTTTATGAAATTCCCCATTGGACCAGTTTAATAAATGTTATCATCTAAGGCTATCCAAATGACATGGCATATTGTAGAACACACTTTCCATTTTTCTTAGGAATTTTAAAAAGTTGTAGATATGTTGTGCAAAAAAAAAGATTACGTGATACAATATTTTATCCATAGTTTTCAAACTTGTATTAATTATCCTTAAATTGTTTAATCAGAATTTTCTGCTTAGGACGGGTTCATTACTGTAAATTCGCCCATACACTTTGCAATGAAAAGTTCCACAGCGTCTAATTTAACTATTTATCTACTATTAATAAAATGCCAAACGTGATATTTATTTACGAAACAATCCAAATAGTTTCTGAACGTGTTTTCGTTCCATTTTTGCATATTCGCGTGGTCGATCAAGCAGTTCCTCGAAACAATTAGTGGGCAGCTTGTATCTGTAAAATGTGAAAGGAACTCGCTTTAATGGTTGTATGATATAATATAGGACGGATTACAAGGTAACGGTGTATAATGTGGAGGCACCAGTATATCCTAACGTCCAACACTACGTTTAACACCTTCTCGACATACTAATATGGGTAGATCAAGATCACTTGAATATCAATTAAATATCGAAAAATTGCGCTGCCAAAAAACAGGGAACAACAGTTCGTTCTAAAATGCAACTTGATATAATTTCTAAAGGTGCGATTGCCACGTTATAGGTGATATATATATGTACTATCAATAAAATGGAATTATGGTATAACATAAATTATTTTTATGAAACTATCGGATAAAGTCAACTGAATCATCAGAAAAAAGTCGAAAATGTGCAGTCTACTTTATAGTGTATCTTGTTTAGCTTCTTCTATCAATTTAGTAGTGATGTAATTTCATATTGCTTTATTGCAATAAGAGTGCGCCCGGATATTACTTTTACATTGAATTCACTTCGGTCTAGACCTTTCGAAGCATTTCCTCTTCGCCGTTCATAGTAATTTTACTGATATTGGATTTGATCAAAAACTATTATTAAAGAGTTGAATCTAAATAATATTGTAAATGTTAAAATAGTATATTATGATACGAGTTTTAGGTATAAGAAGCATTTCGTAGCAAGCACTGGTTTAGGATACGACGAGCGAAGCGAGGAGTGTTCTAAAAGTGTAAGTGCTATAAAATGTCTTATAAGCGAGGTATCATACAGTATTTTATCTACTTTGCCACTTTCTTAAACATCCAAAAAATTTCAAAATCTAGGGAATTTCACGGCAGTTGGCGACATTTGTGCGGTGCAATAAAGGCTGCTATTGACAGTTCGATAGTACATGGAGCGAAATACCTATGGTTGCCAACATTAAAAAAATCAATTACTCTGTTTTTAGTATTTTTATTTTAGCATGGCTTTTTGTCTATTACGATACGCAAACGAGTATCGTAATAGCCTCAGTACGAACGCAAAGTAGGTAGAAAGTATTACACGTTCAATTTAAGTTGTTGTGAAGTACATAGTTCAACTCAATATTAGGATTTGATGAAAAGTACTGAAGATTTATAATCGTAATTTGATTTGCGGTTTCAAATGCAGTTATCTAGTCACGGACAATTGCAACAATTCGCATATGACTACTGACCTGACGTTTTAGCCATAACTAAACCATACATTAATTCTTTGAGGAGCACAGATGTCTCGGGGGCAGAATCCACCTTTCTTACTAAAATTGCAGTTTTGAAATTCCACCTGAAATGCGTTAAATGTCCAAGAGAACATTTTCCTCCACACATTTTGATAGAAAGATATTCCATCTAACTATTGTGCAACTCCCCATTGTATTTTTTGGAGTTCCTATAATGGATTGTGTTCTTAGAGCTTTGGCGTTCGCATCTCTAATTTATTAGTACACCGCTCGCATCTTCTGTTTTCGAGCGTAGTAATCTGAGAAATTCGAAATTCGAATTTCGAATCCGCGCACTCTACGATAACACACAGGTTGCCAAATGTTTGGAACAGGGGTGCTGTTCTCCTCTAGTATTTGAAACGAGAGGTCGCCTTCGCGAAATTCCACTTGTGTTCCTGATAGCCGCGCAGTAATTACACACTGTTTTTGCTAACTTTAGTGGACTTGTTGTTGACTGTACATGCAGTTTCGCCTGCAATAAATTATGCGATTATCCAAAAACAAATGCCTTATTAGCTATTTTATTAGTAGCACTGGCGATTTCAAATAGGGAACTACTGAAATTACGCACAGAGCGTGTACAAGTTGCGGTGTAGTTTAATTTAAATTCAAATTAAGTGTTTTACAGTTTTATTATAGCCGACGTTTTATCAGTGCAGCCGTTAGAATGTTTGCACGGCAACCTAGATTTCAATAATTTGTTTTACCAAATGGGAGATGTTTGACATAATAATTTTGGGGTTTGGTACCAATTACAATTTATTACTATTTTGCTGCTGTAGTGCGCCACCTGGAATTAAATATGCTTATAATTGCTTATACATAAAATGCTTAATATTGCTGACACCTCTTACTGATAATTAAATTTACTTCTGCTGCTACTGGTATATTTTTGTTTAGTTGTTCTTATAACCCTTCATGCACCCGCTCGTTTTTGCTTAGGATTGTGAAGCGATGACTTCCAAGGTAGGTGGTAAAGTTGTAACGGGCCTGGTTCGTATCACCTTTGCTAGTTCATATTTAAACACGCTAGAGTGAAGTTGTGCTACACTATTTATATTTGTAACTGTATTTGAGCTGAAATGGTTTGGCGCGCTTTGCAAAGCAAACCAGAAGGACACAGATTGTTTTGCGGGTTTTTATGCGGGAAGGATTTATTCACGGCCTAGTAGCTACAGGGAGCGGTCGTGTGCAAGTTGCGGCCTTGCGCGTAGGTCCGTGAACCAGGACCTACGCGCGGAGCATTAAAATGAAATTGTGCGTCTACTCGTTGGCGTGCTTGAATGGCAGTCAACGTTTTGTATTTTTTGAGCTGAGATATAGCTTTGAAAGCGTAGTGCACCTTGGAAGCAACACCGAGAGCAGAAGGTGACTACAGTGACGCCATCCGAGGAGTCCGATCTGGATTTTTGCAAGCAACGGTTGTGAAAACAGATTAGTTAATGTAGAACAGAGTTATTTGAGCAGGTACGTGACCCAGAGCTAGTTATTATCACGTTTGAAGAGATTGCAAAATATTGCATCATCATTGAAGGAGTCGTTGTGTGAGTCATCGAGAAATCGATAGTAGCTACACTTAATACGCCATTAAGTGGGTAGGGACTGAACGTGCATTAACTGATAGTGTGTAAAAACATGCCTTGCCGCCTTAAGTAGATAGTCGTTGCTCACAAGTGAATTCGACGGAGTGCGCGGAACTTATTTCGCGTGGAAACTTCTTAGTATTAATACTTGATATATTATTCTATTATTCTATATGTTACAAGTTAAAAAAGCGAATATAAATCGGCCTTTAGCTCGTAGCAATTTAATTCAACTATACTTTATTGTTGACAGTATATGTATAAAGGTTATATATTGTCACTGTGTATCTTTTTTATGTCTTTGTGTGTATGTATATGTTCATCTAGAGTATACGACGTTTACGTAAACAATCTGGCTTTTATTTCTAGCAGGGTTTGACTTCGTAGTTTCAAGATTATACGTGGAGACGAAACAGGTTCAGAGCAAGCTGTATTGAATATTCTATAGTCAAACTAAGGTAAAAACGGGTCTTGTGCATTGACGACTGAGTTAGCTAGCAAAAAATGACAATTAAGGGTTAAAGTAACTTAATAACTTAATGTAGGGCAAAATAAAAAACCGCATTACAAAGTGAATAGTTTTTGTTGTGAATAATGACTGGCGCCTTATTGTGTTAATTTATATATGTATTTTGTAACTTTAAGAACCGCCGCCTGGTCCTTCTTCCTGCCATATTCTGCCGAAGGTTTGAGATATCCAGGGCTGTGTTCACTCATCGTTTAAGGGTGCTACAATTGTTGTTTTAGATAAATGATTCTTCCAACTTTTAAAATGTTACAATACATTTATGAATAGTCCTATTACTCTTTCTAATTTGAATTCAAACGAAATTAAATTTCTATTATATTTGATATGTATAAAAACAGTAACATAGAATAGCGAATTGGTAATTCTTTTATTATAATTACGAATGACTACATTTTCTGCTTTTATTGAAATACAGATTTCAATTGAGCGCCAGCGTGATCGCCGCTGTGCTGAAGGTAAGGAGTTCAATCTTCATACCTGACAAGTGACGAGTGGCCCACCAAGTTGAGAAAGTAGAGAAGAAAGATAATTGTAGAAGGCGTGGTATTAATCACATCATCCAGGATATATTTAAGGTCGTGCTAGACGACTGGCCTCGGAAGAGATAATAAGCTGAGTTTCAGATCAAACTCTTACTTTACTATTACATATTTTAATTAAATAATATCTTAAAAGTTTTACAAATTAAACTTTAAAACGTGTTTAGATTCTAATAATGCATTTTAATAGATAATACCGGGTGTCCATAAATGGTTGTGATTTTTTTCTTAGGTTGGCACTGTTTATGTTGGTGCACTGTAAGTCTATGTCAAATTCGAGTTTAGCAGGTTAGGTTTTCCGTCAGTTTTGACACAGACTGACGCAAAACCTAACCTGCTATCCTCGAATTTGACATAGATTTACATTACCACCAACATAAACAGTGCCAACCTAAGAAAGAACATCACAACCATTTATGGTCACCTGGTAGATGAACACCTTTCATCTTTAAATTAACCGTAAATGATATCTGGTTTTTACCTTATATGTAGTTATTATTAGAATGTGACTTATGCGAGTAGATATGTACTTGTACAATGGGGGACAATAAATTTAGGCCGGCCTGTCATTCGCTCGATATCTACTACTACTACTACTTATGTCCAACTAACCTCAATTTCAATTTTTCCGGCCTAAATTTATTGTCCACCATGGTACTGCGTGCAATTTCAGAAACAACCTTGTATACGATGTAAACAAACAACCGATTTTCAATACAGCCACCGAATTTATAGTAATATTCAACACAGACACACCCTCGTATACTGAAACGATGGCGAAGAAAAGAATGATCTGAAACATTTTTACGCCGCATTTTATCTAAGATACTTTTTCTTAAGAAATGAGCAGTTACGAAGAAAAATCTTTCTGAAATGGTTTTCAATTACCGCTTAAGGATAAATATGGAAACACTAAAATGAATATTTGATGTAGATAAGTATTTGATACCACAAATCACTAAGCTTTTATAAATACTTTACGCCCATGTTAGCTTTTGTGGACGTTTACAGCGCCTCTGTTGTTTGGAAGCTCTATTAAACCAATGAGCAGCAATTTTGAAATTTATAAAGAACAAAATGCACACAATTGTTGCGTATACTTAAAGCTATGATCAAACTCAAAATCGCTACCCGATGAAGATACAGATGTTTGGATCTGCTGGTAATATGAAATAATGCCTAAATAATCATTAAAAATACAAGCAACTGTAAGTAATAGAAAAAACATGAATATCGAGAAGTTAATTAATGTATATAGATTACATATTCGTATGAAATCACAGCTTAAAAGTTAAATGTTAGAAGTTAAATAATGCTATCATCTAATAGTCGTCTTGCGTTCCTCTCTGGGGCTGGTAAATATAGTAAACCGCTAAAGTATTTGCTTCATGAATACGTGGAGTCTGCATGATTGGCAGATCTACGCTGCAGATTAGGTGATACAGATTTTCCATAAATACCTCGTAACAGCAAAGCTTGGTCTACAGCCAATAAATCCAAACACAATTGGAAACAAGTAGGTAATAGCTATTAACATATCTAGGAATGTTATGATTCATAACATCCGTGGTTTGTTCCATAGTTTATCGGTTGCAGTATGGTAATGATTGCCATGTACGGTAACGGACTATTACCGTACGGATACAATTATGACTCGGTTACCAGCCCACTTTTGTATATGTAAACAAAGGTTTAATATCTTAGAACCGATAAAAATATAAAGCAATTTAGGAAAAACTGCAGAATCCGGGGCACATTCCCTGCTATTGTTCATATTAATTATTATTAACCATGTTTCTCTAGTAACCATAACCAAAATTATACGGGAAGCAAGTAAAAGGAGAAGAATTTTCTCCGGATTCTGCAGTTTAGCCGCAACTTACATTATGCGAATGGTATAAGTACTCCACAACACAACTTACTCTACAAATTTAACGCCCCTTATATAAGCCCTAGGTACACAATCAAAAAATAAGTCAGCAAGAACTCTTAAACGCAATGCCGTTTAGCAGACCTCAGTAGAAGTTCCGTCAAAAGTGACAGCATTCAAATCGCGCAGGCGTAGAAGAAAATAATCGCTACTGCTGACATCTGTGGATTGGAAGCAAAATCTACAGCATAGACATGAACCATAACAAAGCCTTCCCATTGAGCTGAAACATCTATAAAAGTTTAAGTGATCTGTGTTTGATACGGTTATACAAATTCAGATTTCTATGAAGGAATATTTGAAATTCTCATGTAAATCAAGTACAAAGTAATGCTGTTAGTTTGTTTTTATTTACAGTTTTGGATAAAATAGAAACTTTAAAGATAAATTACAATAAATACAATAAAAGGTAGAGATATTAACATAAAATCATTCATCATTCATTCATTCATAATCTACAGCCTCTTTTACCTTTCGGTGTCGAGGACCATTCATACCTCGCGGGAAGTGCAACGGAGGTAATGCGCCGCACGCGACTTACACTACGCTCCCCCGCATGCAAACATACCACACACACATAAAATCATACGAACTAAAATATTAAGATCAACTTATATTAAATTATGTAGTTTCTACAGTGTTGAACTACTTACCACTTACTATTTATCGTAATGTTTCTACTACAAAAAATGTAAATGAAAGTATACATTAAACTGTTGTTTACGCTTGGCTCCGGGGAATTTTTTTTTATAATGAGGTCTATGTAAGTCTCTATAAAGTATATATAAATTTAAAAAAATAAAAAAGTTATATCCTAGTTTTTAATACTATTATTTTTTGTTACCAGTTAATTCGCTAAATTGCAGACCCATTTTTTTTAATTTTTATTCAAATATTTCTTTAAGATATTGAAATAAAATACTATTCCAATAAGATAACGGTATGGGTAAATTTAAAAATTGAAAATGCATTAGCATTTTTTTCTATATATACCGTAGAACCCATAATTACATAGCTATAACACCAATAAACACAAAAAAAATGCTCGAGCAAAAAACAAGGTAAGTACCGAAAAAGATATTTTAGTAAGCTTGACGCTGCTTTTAATTATTACATAAGTAGCATTATGATGTCGAATTAGACAGAAATTTGATTCGTTCACAGTTTTAATGAAAATATGTTGACTGCGATGAGTAAAAGTAGAAACAAAATTACACAACCTTCCAGCAGATAAAAATAATCGATTATATGGTATTTCTAATCTATTGTTTATTGTATTTCGTCTCCTATTACTGGACTGTCTATTTGTACTGAGAAACTGATTTAATGAATGTTTGGTAATTGTATTTATAATTTATTTTTGTAAATACGGACTTTGGAATTACATACTTTCTAAGTAAGTAATTTCTCTGGTAAAACGAAATGATTTTCATGAACAGAATACTTAGAAACTACTTTCCTTCGTTACCTATTTTAGCTTTTATGACATTACTAAATTTATTAATAATGATTTGTCATAAAAACTGTTCGGTCTAAATATGTATTCATTAATAATCAAAACTGCAGAATAAAATTAAAAACATTTATGTAGGTGTACTCAATTTTACAGTATGTACTGTCACGTTGAATGTAGATAACAATTATACAGCTTTGCATGGAATTTGTTTCACATGAACTTAATTTCCTGTTTGTATGGCATACCAGAGAACTTTTATTATTGAACACGTGACCGCGATGTGCATGCTGTAATTGTTGAAAAAGAAATCCATAATTTTAATTACGTTCAAGCGACGATCACCACACATCAAAAGTTCCAGTAGTGTTATTATATTTGTAATGTGAAAACGGGACATCGGACAAACGTACTGCGCCATGCGTTTTGAACTATCTCTGTTCTGACATAATCTTATCGGAACTGGCCTTCACTAGGTCAAACAAATTAGCTTTGTGCTTGCCGATTTTTCTGCTAATTTAAGAGAATATATTTAGTGCAACTGTGACATAACTGCCTTACATAAGCAATGCAGTTTTGGAAACGTGTCTATTTATAAACAGTAAATGACGTAGTATGTAAATAATTCAAAAAACAAGGGTCAACTCCCACCTGGGCCCTAGTTTTGGAGTTGCTCATCACACGAGTTTTCAAAATTAATTTATTATTTTACTTTTATGTACTTTCGGTAATATTATTTCTTCAGGCATAAATTCCAATTTCGTATTAATTAATGTTCATCAGCAGCATGGAACGATAAATTCTGCCTTTATTTTATAACTACGTTAGTTTTCTCTTTACGTTTAGAAAACAGTGGAAATAATTATGTTATTTATGTATAAATAAGCAATGGTGAAAGGATGTTACTTGTCGAAATTTTAGGAATGTTGTTTACACATCTTTTTGTTCATAATAATTATAGCGTAACCATGATTACGAACTTATTGAATGCCTGTTCAAGTCAATTTCCGAGTTCTAGTTTTTAAATCTTTAAAATGGTGTACTGCTACGAGTGCTACGGTAATAGACTGATTTAGCAACCTAATGTTTAGAAAGTTCATTCAGCATATTGCACCTTTAATATGTTAGACCCGTTTTTGCGTATTACATTACAATTCAGATTTCGACACTTTTGAATTATGTATATCAAAGTGATGGATGCAACTCACCCATGACCAACCACAAGGCGGCGACGGGGAGCAAACAGTGCAGGTTTGAGCATACTTTGGCCCAGTGGTGTAGGCAGTCGGTTAAATGTAATATAACATAAACTTACTGACCTGTACATCTCATCGATAGGAGGGCCGCCCCCTGAATCTTCCGTACTTCAAACAGCGACATTAGAATACCTTGCATCAGTCAGCATCATCCCTTTGGCACCTCATCGCTGTCTTCACTGGTTAGGTTATCTGTTGGTACTTTTCGCTAGTACTGCCCAATAGTAATCCTCTAGATTAACTATTGTTACAACCCGTACAGAGTCGGTAAAAACCCGAAGGCTACTGGACTTTGACAGTAAAGTAATTACCGTAAATTTTGTAAGGCTACTGCCCATTGTGGAACCATCATGCTCGCGCGGGCTTACATTATCATTGCGGAACTTATCATGCTCCCGCGGATCGCTAAGCGGAACCATCATGCTCCCGCGGGATCCATACTCTCGATTATCATATAATTGCCCAGCACGAGCAAGAACCTCAGACGTCTACCATCTGCTGTAATTTCCAAAAATCTACCAACATGATCAACTATCGTACATGCAATCTACAGCAGCTACCACTAAACTCATTAAGGGTACGCAGAGCCGCGCTCGCATTGTTGCAACTTATCCCATCATAATTTATTATTGGTTCGTATTATTGCCTAATCAAATACGCAGGGCAGCCCACTTTCATATCATACGTCTAGCTTCTATCACAGCACCGATTATGTTATGCCGATTCCAAATTCCATTTCTAACCCAGCACTCTTCGACACGGTGCATTGGTTGCACGTGTCGTCCCGGTCTCCGAAACAAGTGACCCCGACTCAACGCCTAGTAGAATTGTCACTTATAATACCATGAATAGTCCAAGATATGTCGAATATTTTTGCGGTGGTATCACGAATGTCCATTGCGCTCGGGTACGATTAGGACAAGTGCGATAGCACGAGTCCTAATCCCAAGCGCAATGGACATGAGTAGTGATACCACCGCAAAAATTATCTACTTTGACTATTTTTTCATTAGTTTTCAATAAATCTGGCAACAAACTTCGTGATTTCTATAGTAACAGAAAACTAAAATTGACTTTTTCTAATAGAAATCACATTTGTTTAAAATATTCACTTGAATGCCTTCTAGGCAGATATATCATCTGATATTTTTTTGTTTGGCCAAGAAATGTCAAGTTCTGGATTTTCATACACTTTTTGACAGATGACAGTTGTATTGAATAGTCAAGATATTATTACATTCCAGGACTAAAAACATTCCAGAAATGGCTAGCGTAGTAATTAAAACACTTAAAAATAATGCACCCCAAAACCATCAAATATTTCATCCGTACTAGATGCGTACATTATATTACTAATGGTTAAAAACCAAACGAAAAAAGTATAGTATTAGTCGAAATAAGAGCGAAATTGTACCAATGAAAGAAGGATATGTCAATTTTTTGAAAAAAAAATAGTTTCTGGTACATGTGTATTGTATTACAAAAAAGTCACGACTGTTGTTGAGTTGAGCCTGCGAGTGTGCCGTTTTGATTCAATTGATCTAAATGTTAATAAGGTCAGCTAAATGGCAAACTGAGTTTAAATCAGTGCACCAATCCTATACCATAAAATCGGTGGTTTCTTTCTTTCTTTGTTTGTATATTTGTATGTATGTATCTTTGTTCGCTATCTCCTCTGAAAATACTGGACCGATTAAATTGTATAATAGTTTAACATTTTGCTAATTTTTAGACTTAGATCGTAGGCCGGCTTTTATTTTCAAAAAAAGTAGGAAAAAGTAAAGTAAAATTAAATTACGATCGTTTGAAACAGCTGATGTGGTACGTTCACAATGAACTCTTTAGCGCCGATTTCAACGTCAAATTTTCAATGTTCATATACCATTATAGCAGCGCGTTATTCAACGAAGTATCTTTGGTTTAGTGGTAGAATGCTCGCCTGTCGCGCGGGCGGCCCGGGTTCGATTCCCGGTCGATGCATCCTTTTTTTTAATTTATATTATTGAATCTCTCTTAAATTAGCGAACCGAAGCATAGCTCGGATGATTCACTAGTAATTACATAATTTGTTATTCATCAGATCAATTACAACAACTGCTGAAAATGTCGATTCCAAACTTCAGTGCATAAGCTTGCACGACGGATCATAGAGTTACGCACCCTATGGAATTTGTGAGGATTTTGTTGTTTGAAAACACATGCAGCGGAGCACTCTTCTGTAGCTATAGAATTTCATAAACTAAAGTTTTTATGTAACCCCAGAGAAAAAAGTCTAATGGTGTTAAGTCTGGACTACGTGCTGGCCATCATACGATACCTCCTCTTCCAATTCATTGACCGGCGAAATATTGGTGTAGATGCATATTCTTCGACGTATTACTCATAAAGGAACCTAGCAAAAGTCTAAGATCATGTTTTAAAAATTGCAAATAAAGGTGGCATTTTAAGCGAGGTGGAAGCAAGTACGGTCTAATTAAACAAGCTCCCACAATACCAGCTCAGAATAAACGAAAAAACATTTAACTCATTGTCCACCAAATGAAATGCCAACCTTTTAACTGCATTGATACTGTGATCTCCTACATTGCAGTCGTCAGTTCTTATAGTTATTACATTTACTCATGAGAGATAAGGCGTTTCCTTATTTCAGAATTTATACGAAATACCTATTTCAGATAAACCTGGACCGTTAAAACTAGATATTGAGTTTTTATTTGTACTTTTAGTTTTATTAATTTATTACTGCATGATTTAAAAAATAATAAAAATATTGAAAGAAAAGATCTCGAAGGATGGCCAGTGCAAAGCCCAAGTTTAACATCTCTAGACTTTTTCTGAGGTTATTTTTATTAACTTATTATAGCAGTAGTTAAAAACGAAAATATGCCAACCAATTAACATGAAATCTACGACTCAAAAGCACTTTTGAGCCAAAACGGTACATTTACATGGGTTTGTATGCACATTTTTTATGTGTCAACATCCCATATAACCTGTTTAGAAACTAAAATGTAATTTTTAATTTTTGATAATTAATTGGACGGTTATATTTCATAAAGCAACATGCGCTACATAAATACGTCAAATTACATTACAAGCAGTCAGTGCTTCTTGACTGATCTAGTACCTATTGCAATTATGCAAAATTTGCTGATGCTAATGTTAGGTAGAATTGCAATTAAACTGGATCAACGTGCTCAACCTTTAGAATTTACGTCATATTTTTAGTGTGTATATATATATAGGAACTTTTCTAGTCAAACTAATGCAGTTAGATATCTTTCTGTGTTCACAAATCTCTGCCAAACGGGTCCAAGTTTGTACTACCCTACTTATGTAGGACTGCACAAGGCCGTTTGGCACACCATCCTCTACCAACGGGACGAAGTCTTTACTATCCTCCTTTGGTGAAACTGCCGTTGGCTCAGCAGCCTTTTACGTTCCTCCACCCCAGAGAATTATCCTGTAACTGTCTACGCCACCCAAAATTAAAACATACAGTCCACTACAAGTTCCACCCTAAACAAACCTCTTTTCGGCACTATGTTTTTGACATACCCTGTATATAATTGAAAAATTCGACTACTCCATGTTTTTACAACTTCTTGTGCATAAAAACTAGCTAGACTGTTAAGATAACGTCAATAGTTGTTATTTTTCTTGATTTAACTATCACCTCAGCCCAGTGGCGGCTGATCCTTAGGGGCTCAGGGGCTCAAGCCTTCCAGCCATCGACAACCTATCTGTCATTAAGAAAAAGTAACTATTCTATCATTGAAGACATATTTTATCATTTAAGTAATAATATCCGGAGATCGCTATTCGATCCCGCTTACATGTGAAGAAATATACAAGAAGTATGTCAGCATAACATTAGTTATGTGTCAACATATTCGCTCGTATCGTATGCACTAAGCAGCTAGCAACTGCTGTGGGCTCTCCAAAACCCAGCTTCGAACTTGTAGGGGAATTACCGATAAAAACGCGATCGCTGCCGGATCGACGATATAGTAGTTTCAATGTGACGCAAGGGCTCACGATTTTGGAGCCGCCATCACTACAAACTCGCAGTCCCATCGTCATATTTATAAATATTACACTTCGTTGGTCCAGTGGTCGCCACGCAGTAGCATAACTTCTGGAAGATATTGTGCAAGTTTAACATTGAAAATGAATGCAAATGTATCCTCGCGAGTCCTATTCTGATGATATTACACAATAATGGTTGCAGTTGGAGCGTGTTTCTTTATATTGGTTGATTTCGGTTGTTCCGTTAAGTTTTATTTAAAAGATGACGGAGAATAACGTAACTAATATTTTCAACATTAATTTTAAAGGCCTCCCGTTAGCTAAAAATGTTAAAATAATTAAACGTAGAGGGCCTACACCAATTAAATTTCAACCAGCAAGAAAAGGTTGGAATTCGTAATTCTACAAGACATTTTTCCCTGAACATTTACAAGAAAAACAAATAAATTTGTGGATGTGGTGTATTAAATGCTCTGTTTTGTTTTCCATTATTAAATAAATCATTATCTTTCTTTGACTCTTATGTACATTTTGTATTGTGCTTGAATACTTCTTGTTCTGTGCATAGCCCGCTTCTTTTTGGATTATTCAAGTTAAAAATAATTGCTATAAATGGATTAACACATCGATGGAATGTAGGTGAGTCATTAATTATAATTTTTTGCTATAGTTAAAAATAAAGAACCCCCACATGTAATTATCACAAGCCGCCACTGCATCAACCACTACTTTCTAGTGACTCTGTCTTCTTTGAGTAAGCACGATCGCTTACAAACTACGAAGAAAATATTCTATGAAGTGTCACAGAGCTCAATATAATGTAGTGAAAAGGCATTACCATGTTGGGCGACCATAAATATGTAATAGTGGCTTGGCTTTTTGTATTTATATGTAGTAGCTTTTTACGTTAGGACACCTTTTATTAAATTAAGTAATATTACCTCTACTATTTTCTCTCAAATTGATCGATTTAATTTGAAATTTTATATATTATTCTATTTAATAAATGTAATCCATTTGAGACTCTTAACAGAGGTGGTTTGTTAATCTAGTTGCCTGTTCTTTGATATTATAATTTTATAATGACTTTTAATTATTGACTGACACTAAATGTCAGTTTGACTTTAAACTATCAAACAATAATCAAACCAAGAATGACAAATATTCTTTCTACTCACAAATCAATGACTCAATTCACTAAAGTAAGTACTGTGTTATATTTATTTCACTCATTTAATTGTTTTTTATTCAATATTCTTCTATAGAACTAATTAAAACCAACCTGAATTCCTCTTATGTTTACTGCTAGTCACCTCAAAACACTACTGCTCCTGACGTTCACAACTCAACTTATTGACAGACCAGCCTCGATGCTCCTCCAACCGTCCAACAAACTCCAACTTGTTAAAACCCTGGCTGCTGCAGATATGGTCCTCTTCCTTACACTCTTGTATGCTACTATCAACCTAACAGCTTCCTGGTAAGTTCCCACTAACAGATGGTACCCAAACTAATCTTCTATTTTCCCCAGCTCCTACTTTGTAGTAATCAACCAAATAGAACAATCCAAATCAATTAGCCACATCGGCAACCCCCGTCAAATGATCAACTCGTTCTCTGTACAACAACCAAATCCAGTAATTAATACTAACTACCTCTTGTATGTGTTAAATAATCCAATTCCATTTAAATATTATTATATTCTTCCTACTTGCATCCAACCAAACCACATTCCATAATCTCTTCAATGACTGTATACTTGTATTTGTATTATACCCAATTATTCATATAAATACAGGCAGAATTACAAGTTTTTTATTAATTTAAAAGAAGTTTTCCAAAATATTTCTACATACTTTTTGTTTGTTATTTTTCCTCCTATTTAAACAAAATTACTTTATGCTAGTTACAATTATTACTACACTCTTTTAAAATTAAATGATCTGATTTATACCTACTACATTTCTATATTCTAATAGTAAGCATATTTGTCACATGTAACATTAGCTTATCTTTCATATTAACTTCCACCACCGTAATTGAATACTCAATTGCTATAATTTTCAAAATAAATTCTAAATTGTCTCAAATTTAACTTCCATTACTCAATTTCAACTTAACAAACAATCTTATTCAAAACTTTTCTAATTTTTGATTGTATTAATCTACCAAATTTATTTATTTTAATTTTTATTTAATAACTGACCTTTGTGTATCATAATAATAAATTAGAAATTCCAACAAGAAATATACAAATGGACTTAGTATTTTAGCTGTCATAAAAGAATTATTGAAGAAAATAATATTTTACACATCTACAAATAACATTTTATTATCAACATATAGGTACGTGCTCGTATACGTTATTCTTACATGATTACAAAAAAATCACTTTGTGTTAAGTCAATGGTGGCTCGTGGAGTATTTTTATGGTAGAGCCAACAACCGAACATAAAATATATTTCCCATCCCCTTACAGACAAAGACAGATTCCAATATCTCGAGATTAAAACATTTCGCATATAGACTGGCAACACTTGACAGTGAAAAATTTACCAAATTTTACAAGCTAATAAAATATTATGAACTTAATCGAATAGTCCTCTTTAATTTTTCGTTTAAATCTATAATTTGGAAAAAACTTGCATCTCCACTGCTTGACATACATAGATGCATGTAGTTGACGTATATTATTTTAAGATGTGTAACAATTTACCAATAAATTATGAATATAATAAAATTGATCATAAATAGCATAGTTATTTAAGTTATTTTCAAAAACCCCAATCCGTGGAAACTATACAGGCGGCCTTCCGCATATGCTCCTCCTTACTGCATCTGAACTCGATTGCATCAACGTACGTGCAAAAATTGAAAACAAAAACACGACACGTGCGTTATCGCAGGAATCAGGCCAGACTGAGGCTGCTTGAGGCTTGAGTCTACACTAAAATGGCAATGGCTTTTATTTAATGTTAAAATATCCTTATCTTTTTATCTACTTCTGTCGAAAAGCTGAGGGCCGCTTCGATCTGGCACAAATGCGTCCGTGATGAAAGCAAATAGTAAGCAGAGTTTATCATATTCATGCCGTAAAAATTATTCGTGCTTTGTTTAAGCTTTAAAATAAAAAGAATGACCAAAACTCTTAATACAAAAAATGTTTCTTTCAGAATTAAAAAAAAATCTTGAATGACTGGTTGGTTATGGCAGAGCCAGGGCTTTTTGGCTCCATTATTAGAAGCTTATGTACTAAAATAGCTGGTAAAACACCACCTTTTGATCAATAAATACCTCTTTTCCAGTAGCAAATAATGAGAAGGAATAAGTGTTATACAAGGTGTAAGTAGATATAGTATAGGCAATAGGTGCGCATTTCGTTTTCCATTAAAAAAAAGAATAAAATTTGAGAAATCGTATAGAAGAAAAGCTACTTTTTAGCACTGAACAACTTTCAATCTTTGGGTTTCACCAGAAATAACTACAACTTTTATACATATTTGAACACTGAAGTTCTGAAGTATATTCTAAATACAGTTTATTTTAGTGATTTTCTGGAAACGTCTAATAACTGTTTTTGAAATGTTAGTTTTTATTCAACAGTTGTTAATGCTCGCAAAAAGCGAATGAAAATCACTGCGGCTATTATCCTCTAGTTTTAAGTAGGGTTAAATTTCAAACAAAAAGCCCTGGAGGATTACCAAAAATCAGTGTCTATTAGAATAAAAAAATAAACCAAAAAGTTGTTCTTACTATTACAATTGCTGTACCTAGTAACAAATCTGTATTGTAACCAAATTCAGGGAATTAAAGGTTACTTATTCTCGACAGGAAATGCATCGTAAATTACCGTACAACCGTGGACACGATAGGCTATCTCGCAGCCTTGGAATGGCAAGCTCAAGAGCGATTAGTGCATAGCTAATAAAATTTATGGGAACCCTATGACATACACTTAACAACTAGTTTTAAGTAAGAATACTGCATAAATAACGCTGGGATTATGCTGATAGGCTAACAATAAAACAGTCAAGATAAATTTTAGAGTGGGACGATAATGAGCATGCTGCAAATTCCCCTGACAAACGAAGAAAGCACTGCAGGAAGTGCATGGTGCGTAGGAAAGCATTCTAATCGTGAATTTGAAGATTCGCCCACGACTTGAGGCTTCAAGCAAAATAGTTAACACACACGAATGTTTTCTGAATGGAAATCGTGTCTAGATATATGCAGCAGCAACAGCTTGCGTTCTATTCAGATTTTTGTATCCATTCACTTATAATTAATAGCTTACCGTTTCGTTAATATCAAGGGAAAGGCCTAAGCAGAATGGATAGTACTAACAAACTATGCCAACAAATAATAAATTATGATGATCTTCAAAAAGTATTACAGTTGACAATATTTTATAAACTCTTTAGTGATTATTATTATCGTTCTTCAATATTAAAACGTCTTATAGGCAAACAAAGACTTTTTCATTTATCCTAAAATTCACTTGTCTTATAAAAATAAATTACTGCTGTTGCAGTATTAATAACTATAAGTTATTACATTTTCTTTGTATTTGAAGGTCTCAAAAAAGATATAAAAAGACAGTATCATTGTTTCCAAAAATATAGTATCAGGTATTTGTATTTTCATTAAGCAAACAATAGTAATAATTCTGTTTTCATATCATTGTTCTATTTGTGTTTGAAGTTAAGTATAACCTGGATAAAGTATTCGACATTTTTAGGCCAATTAATCACTAGAAGCCTTATAGTGAAAAATGCGATGTTTTCCACCATTTAAATGCTACATTCTGCACCATTTGTTATTAATCGTTTATGTTATGTTTATGCTTTCCTAGAATTGCAGTTCTAACATGTGTTAATATTATGAACTTAAAATATCACTATTTCTGTGCATTTGAAAGCAACATAGATTCGGTACTTGCTCCACACTGTATTAATTTGAGCAATAGCAAAGTGTGTTTTTAAAAATAGTAATTTTGAAAAAAGTGTTGATCTCAAACATCTTTGTGCATAAAAACAGGAAGAGGAAGTGTAAAATTAATTCCACACCTGACTTTCCCAGAAATTAAAAATTCTTCTAAATTATAACATCCTGGAAGCTTCACGTACGCTTATGAAATTTAATATCTCGCATTAATTGTTACATCCTGAATGTAAATACATATAAAATGAAATTATGAACAGTTTCTATATATAAATGTGCAAAGAGATATGTGTGTAGCTAATTAAGTAATACCCTCATAAGCTACTCTTTCCGTAAATGTAGAAAAGTAGTTCATTTTATTGCATACCGTTTCATTGGTTTGTGTTTTCTAAAGATTGAGCTTACGAACAAATTACTGTATGTGATTGAATAACGTAGATAAACCATATGCCATATGGAAGCTCAAGCCAGAACGGGCTTTCACAGGTACCTAATTGCGGTAAAAACCTCATTTTGCATAAATACATAACTGGAACTGAAGTGCGATTTTACTTTCTACCTGTAAATGTTTTTCTTATGGCAAGAAATTCGAGTTTATACATTTTAATAATCCAATTAACCACCCACTAAAAAATTTAGTGGCATGTTAATTTTAAAATTTCAGTATCACTTTTTGAACTACCACTAACAGGAATTTCTCTTGCATCTCGCATGCGCAACCTTTTTTGAAATTTTAGAAACATTTTTAAAGTTGAAACTAACGCAGACAGAACGTATTTCATTCATGAGGTCAAATTATTGTTTTAAACTGATTATCTGCTTCTAAAGGATGACTTCATCAAAAGGAATTTGCGCACCATGCGCTGATGAAAATTCTGATTAAGGCTCATGTGCTCAGTATACAAACAATACCATGTTGTTATTACCTGGAAAATTTAAGAATTATTGATTAAACCGCATTGTAGAAAATACAAGTGGTTGAAATTCTATTTTATTGCACAATTGCTAAGATTATACATTATACAAGAGTAGGAAAATGTAGTGTTCATAAGGTCGTTAATACGTTAGTGTTACGTATCTGAATGCTTATGATTCTTTCAGAAATAATTAAAACTTCTCTAAATGTTAAAAAATCGAGTGAAATATGTATTACTTTTACTGTAAAACTAAGGTTAAAATGACTTGCTTAAGTTGCTACGTTAATAATGCATAAACCATTTTTTAAATTACTCTTATCTCTTGATCGTTCACAAAATTACACGTGTAGGTAAACTGAAGGCCATTTTTATTACAAAATGAATTTCCATTGAGCGAATTATTAAACCGTTTGGCATTGAATGGCATTGAAAGGTTTTATTACTTAACGTACTTGTAGTGCGAACTTTAAAATACGTCGACTGTAAAATATTTAGATATACATTTTGTAATAGTGAAACCTTAAAATGCCTTTGTAACTAAAATCGGAGCGATTAAATTTGATTACGTGCCAATCAATAATGACAGATGCAAGTTTGGTCTTATGCCGTATTTCCTGCTGAAATACTTTAATACCTAAATCGTCATATTACAAGATTGTGGAGGCAAGTGATTGTAACCTGGTTACGCTCGCTGACCACATATGATGACACTAAAATGGCACGAGCTGCATTATTATGTAAAATATTACTCGCAAAAAACCACAATGTGTTGTATAAACCAATACTAAATGTTTATTTGTGTAAGTGAATTTCGCGCAATAAAGTATTTTAGGAAAAAATTGCCCTTGCCGCTAATCATAACCAATAATCGACAAGCTAAATACATTAATGGCGACGATTTTTATATCAGATTAAAGAAAATGTATAAACTATCTCGTGGTGAAAATCCGATTTCTTTATTATTATTTCCCACAAGACGTACCTAAGCCTCCAAAGTCTTGTGTACGCAGATGACATCGTATTGCTGGCGGACGTTAGGAATTTGCAAGTCGCAGTCAACAAATGGAACAGCAATATACAAAGAGCAGGCATGGAAATAAAAGAGAAGAAAAGCACAATAATGAAAATTAGTAAACAAAATGCTAATGACGAGGAAGACATAAACATCAGATGTGGCCGAAATAGATTAGAGCAGGGCCGTCGTTACAGGAGGTGCGAGCGTGCGGCCGCACCGGGCGGCCGTTTTTGGGGGGCGGTTATTTTTCTTAGCAAAATATTATATTTTTTTATTATATAATATGGCAGTAGAGTTAGTAAATATAGTGTACAGATTAAAGACGTAATCATACTCAAAAAGACGTGAATCTTTTCTATTTATTTTATTCTTAACCAGAAATATCACTCTATTTATGTGGAGGCGAACTCTACCTTAAGTTTTATGCAGAACAAACTCTATTTGTATACCCAACACCCAATGTTTTCGTGAAGAAAGCGCCACGCGGTATGTCTTGTACAAAATATGCCTACATACTTATCCAATACTGATAGTTTAAATAGTGACATAAACGGTTTGGAGCTTAAAGATGAGCTGCTCTCATTTATGACTTTGATTGGGTCAAACGAACAAGAAACTAATAATCCTTTAAATACTCTTAAGTACATAACAGAAAATAATTTAGAAAATACTTTCCCTAATTTAGTTATATGTCTTAGAATCTTATTCACTTTACCCATGCTTCCGGGGAACGAAGTTTCTCGAAACTAAAAAATAATAGAAAATTATTTGAGATCACGTATGTCGCAGGAACGTTTAACTGCTTTGGCATTAATCTCCATCGAACATGAAGTTGCCAATAATTTAAATTATGATAAAATAATAAGTGTGCTTTCTGAAAAACAAAGCCGGAAAATATATTTAGTTTTTTTATGTACAGTTGCGGAAATAAAAAGCGGGACACAAAATTTTTGCCGAAGTTAAATTGTCTGAATAAATTCATTTTCGATGCTATCCCAAGCTTCTTGTACTGCATTAACCTGTTCGTCTTTGTTCATTGACACATGATAGAAAGCATGTCATAAAAAATCAGGAAGGCAACATTACAACGTTCAAATAGTAAAAAATGACCCTACAGAACTTGTCCCGGTTTATGTTTCCGCAACTGTACCTATGTAACATGTGAGCAAATGAAAATAAAATCAAGCTTGGCTTGAAATATTTGTTTTATGAATAATATGTTGGTGGCGCTGTAAGTCTATGTCAAATTCGAGGTTAGCAGGTTAGGTTTTACGCCAGTCTGTGTTAAAACTGACGCAAAACCTAACCTGCTAACCTCGAATTTGACATAGGCTTACAGTGCCACCAACATATTATTCATACAACAAATATTTCAAAGCCAAGCTTGATTTCATTTTCGTTTGCTGACATGTTATTTATGTCTGAGTCAGATTTTTTCGAGCTTTATTTTTATGTATGTATTATGTATGAGGTACTACGTAGTATATAGTGTATGTATTGTTATGATACGACCTTAATGTAGTTATAATAAAATTTATTAAAATTAAAGGGATTAGAATTGGTTAATAAAATAATTTGGATCTATTCAGAGATAAGGTGAAAATGTGAATGAAAAATAGCTATTGAAAAACAGGTGTATTTGAAAATAAAACAATATTGCATAAATTACAGTTTGAAAACGAATGACAAATGCTTAATTTGAAATAAAATAAAATTTTAGTAGGTTTAACTCAAATATATAAGACTAGAGTGTATAAAAAGACAAATGAGGTAGTTAAGAAATTTGTTTCTAATTATTGATAATAACAACTTGTAAAAAATGTAACGAAAATGATTTGGAGTAATTAAAAGTATTGAAAATTAACCCTATTTTATTATAACACTGTGTAATTATAAAATTTGCGTGGTTAAAGATATAAGAAGATTTAAACATATAAGAACAATAACAGATATAAAACTAAGGATAGTTACAAGTATGTGGTTAAAAATAATAAGCAAGCAGAATTATTCTATAAAAGTGAATAACTGGAGAAGAATATGAAGTCAAGTTTATTGAAGAAATACATTTAACGTCAGACATTAATTGAATTGGATTACATCAAGCTGTTCAGTGATAAGGGAGAGTTCCAGAGAAGCACCATCAGTTAAAAGGGCACGTTCCAGGAAGTTTGGCAGCGGCAGTAAAGGAAGTTTGGCCGCGGCAGTAAAGGAAGTCAGTATCTGCAGATTGGTTGGCTACATTTTGTGGGAAGGTTAGAGTTACTGATTTGGGACAGTTGGAGACGTCTTGTCTATAGGAGGAACCTTTTATTGCGGGAAGGTGCGTCAGAGATTGTATCAGTAGGCAGTTGTGGAGATAAATTGAAAGGTAATTAATAGAAAAGGACAAATAAAAGACTATATAAGTGAATTAGTTATCAAATAATTACTTACTGTGTTTTTAATATTGTTGTGTAATAGGGAAACAATCTGTATTTGTCATACGAATTACAAATCTGTTTATGTCGTTTGGTTGACATAAGTATTGTGACTTATGATGCAAATGAGATTTAAAATATTAGAAAATCAATCAACAGAAAACAAGTAACTAGATAAAAGAATCCACCCCTGTTGAGTTTTCAGGAACTATCTATAATAGTAATTATTGACATTATAATACAAAACAGGGCAATTTGTAATTTAAAAAACTGATCAATATCAATACTTGAAGGTTCAGTACAAATTTAAGGCACAGCAACGTGTATCCAGTGCATATTAATGACGGCCAACTAATAGGTAATTAAAAGTAAAGAAGGGCACCATGCTGTTAGCCAACACAGTATATTTAACCATGTTATATTTTTTAATAAACATTTTTTAAATTTAGCAAATTTTTTGTTAATACCTACAAACATAAGGGCGAAAATTTAAGAACATGCACCGGGCGGCCAAAAGTCTAGCGACGGCCCTGGATTAGAGGTAGTAAACTTATATGACTACTTGGGAGTTATGATAAGCAATGGCGAGACAATAGAACAAGAAATAAGAAACAGGACACCAAAAGCAACAAAGGTGTACCATTAGACAACCAAATTAATAAGCCAAAAAGAACTCGGAAGAGAAACAAAGTTCCACTTGTATACGTTGATGTATGGAGCAGAAACTTGGCCAATGCAACTATACAAGACAAACACAAGAGTAAAATAACAGCTGTAGAGATGAGCTATTTAAGACGAATAGTAAGCAGGACTAGAAGAGATACAGTTAGAAATGTAACCATAAGGGAAGAATTAATAGTAGAGCCGGTATCGGTAGTGGAAACTATTAAAAAAAGACAGCTGCAATGGTACGGAGATGTGGTCTGAGTGGAACGAAATAGACTCCCAAAAAGAATGATGGAAGCAAGAGGAGACAGTAGAACAGTCGTGACTATAGCGGCCATTTTGGATTGGGACATGGCGGCCATCTTGTTTAATCGGATCAATTAAAAGTCAATTAAACCGCGAATTAAACCGCGAATCAGATGCTCTAATTAATTTCGCGGTTTGCTCTAATTATTCTTCATATGTGCTACTGATTAATCACATATGAAGTTTGATATTTAATTTACATATGTGCTACTGATTAAATTACGCGCGGCCATTTTTAATTTGCTTCTGGAATTACACGGCGGCCATCTTGGTTTTCTGGCGCGAATATTTGAATTTAAATTTTTTTCAGATTTTTTTTTCCAAGTTCAATTTTTGAATTTTAAACTTCCCGGGATGACGGCCATCTTGGTGCGCGCGCACTTCTCACGGCGGTTGTTTTTAATTTTCGCGGAAATATTTGAAATTCAAACTGATAGATCTATCCCGCTCTTCGAAGCTGCTGTCTCTCTCTTGCATTCACTCGCGGAAATATTTGAATTTAAAAAAAGCTTCCTGCGATGTCCCATGGCTGGAGTCGAACCAGCGATCACAGCATTATGAGTACGAAGCCTTAACCAACTGGGCTATCGAAGCGATCGAGGTTAAAGGAATTAAACATGGTCACTTGCGTGTCAAGAGCCCAGCTTTAAACAAACTATTTTTCAAAAATTTAGATTATAAGAATAGGGGATGTGTAGCTTATTGTGTTTAAAGGTTGATACATTTTAAAAAAAATTAGATTTGTAACAGCTTATTAATTATTTTATAATTTGTGCCTGCTATATGGCTGGATTAACGAGATCCTCATTGTCCCTACCTACTATAGGAAGTTTCCGTCTAAGTTCCCTTTTTAAAACAGGTCGGTGCCTGTGTATTGTTTGGTTTTAAAGGTTTGAGCATTGTACCACTTAGCTGTTCTGACATTATACTTCCATATACATATTATAAATAAATTTTAAATGTTATTTTCGACTGAGTTTTAGCCGCTTATAAATTACAACAGCTAGTTTAAAATTAAATGGGCGATAAGAGCTAAAGGCAGATCGTAATATAAAACGAGTTACAAATTTTATTTTAGTATATTCCTGAAATACTGATAATACGTATTGCTTGAATAAGAAAGAGTTGAACTTTCTCTTTTGTTCTGCAGAGAAACCTTGTCTGACGTCATGACCTCGGTGTATTTTCAAACAAAGAACCAGATTCTAGAAATTCATCGAGTTACAAATTTGAGTTTAATATATTCCTGACATACTTCTGTTGTGCCCTCGCCCATATAAAATAAGACATACTCATTAAATAAATGTTTTTATTGTATAAGAATGGTTGTCCCCCATAAATTTGAATAAAAACAGACAATTTCGTTGAAAAAAAAATAGCTTTTCAAAATCGTTTGCAAATAAGACAAGGGATACTTGTAAAAATATAAGTCAAACCATTTTTCTTGTAAAAAATTTACGAAAAGACGTAAAAGCACGCAAAATTACGAAAATACGTAGAAAATTTATAAAAATCGGCATCTTGTCACATTAAATTCTGCAAAAACGACAAAAAACAATATTTTTATACAACTTTCATCGAAAAAATAGTAAAATTTTACGAAAATACGTCTGTGTTGACGACAAATGAAAATAAATTTGAATAAAAACACGCAAAAATTACGAAAAGACGTATGTGTTGGCGACAAATTAAAATAAATTTGAATAAAAACGCACAATTTCGTTGAAAATCTTTACAAAGCGACTTTATAGTACCAAAAAAATGATGTAAAAAAGTTTTAAGAGTTATTTCTAAGCATAATTTTGCAAACGTTTAACAAATAAACCGTAATTTTTAAAGTACATCACACAATTATGAAATCGTAGTTCAATTTATATGATTTTTCGATACTTTGTATGTGAAAAATAGCTTCAATTACTAATATTTGAATAAAAACATACAATTTCCAAAGCATTTCGTTTAAAATTTTAGAAAATCGACAGCATCTCCCATGAAAATTTATAAAAATCGGCATCTTGGCACATTAAATTCTGCAAAAACGACAAAAAACAATATTTTTATACAACTTTCACTGAAAAATAGTAAAATTTTACGAAAATACGTCTGTGTTGACGACAAATGAAAATAAATTTGAATAGAAACACACAAAAATTACGAAAAGACGTATGTGTTGACCCCCCAAAGTAACAAAAATTTGAATAAAATCACGCAATCATACAGCATCTCACATAAATTTTCACAAAAATCGACATTATGTCACATAAATTATACAAAAACTGTCATCATATCACTTGAAATTATACAAAAAACGACATCTTCATTCAACACACGATGAAAATTGAACAAAAATCACGCAGTCATACAGCATCTCACATAAATTTTCACAAAAATCTACATCATGTAATATAAATTATACAAAAACTGTCATCATGTCACTTGAAATTATACAAAAAACGACATTTTTACTAAACACACGACGAAAATTGAACAAAAATCACACAATTAAACGCCATCTCACATAAATTTTTACAAAAATCGACATCATGTTACATAAACTATGCATAATTTTGCAAATGTTTTACACTTTTTATAAAATGCATCACTCAAAATTAAAAGAAATAGCAATTTCGTTGAAAAAATCTTTTACCACAAGCATTTCGATAAACAAAATTCAAAAATTCTTGTACTTTTGATGGAAATATATGTATGTTGATCACAAATTAACATAATTTTTAAATAAAACCGCGCAATTTGTTGAAAAAAAATATTCTGACACCACCAAAACACGCAATTTCATTGAAAAATATATATATGTTGTCCACAAATTAACATAAATTTGAATAAAAACACGTAATTTTGTTGAAAAAATGTTCTGACCCGTCATTTCACTTAAAATTTTACAAAACTGCCATCATAACACTTGAAATTATACAAAATATATGTATGTTGATCACAAATTAACATAAACCTGAATAAAACACACAATTTCGTTGAAAAATTTGCAAATGTTTTACACTTTTTATAAAATGTGTCGCTCAAAATTAAAAGAAATCACAATTTTTAAATTATATCACGCCATTATGAAATCGTAGATTGATTTTTTTTTGAAATTTTACACTTTGTAACTGTAAAATAACTTCAAATACTAATATTTTAGCTTTAGATTTTGTAATTATTGCAGATTCGTGAAAAACAAAAGCAGAGTAGAAATAAAAAACACAAACACTTTTGTAATAAACTAATATATTGTTCTTATTTCGTATAATACTTAATAATATAAATATAAATGTACAGCAGAATGTCTTATTTCTAAAAATTCGCTAGCAATTTACAAAACTGTAGTTTGAGGTGCACAACATTTCAAATTAAAAAGACTGCAAGTAATAAAATCAGAATTTCATTGTGTAATTTTAAAGTTTAAGATGCACCCAATCTAGAATTCCCTTCGTTTTTGGTGTTGATGACATCTGCCTTAGGGGCGTTTTTCTAACGGCCCTTTTTTGGAGGCGTTTCCTTATCGGCGTTCTTCTGACTGAACCTTTTTGATGTGGACTTGGATGAGTAGCTGGTGTTTTTAATTTATATTCTAAATCGGACTCGCAGTTATCAGTTTCCATTTCGGTTTTTCCTGTAGTACCAGTCGGGGTTGGCTTCTTTTGCTGTTTAGGTTTAGCTAGCAGCACATTAGCAACGTTAAGGTCTTTGATGTAATCAGCAAACTGTAGGCGTCCGGGTGGATTAATAGTTTTTCGAGGCCGCAGAGTGTCGTGAATTAAATCGACTATGTTAGACGCCGGTAAAATTTCACCCTTTATAGTAACGGTACCCTTGTGATCCCAGCTCACATCGCTTGAGGTACTCAAAATGCGTAGGAAAACTTCAGCTTTTTTCTTAAAAGTTTTGGGAAGCGTAGATAAAATAACGGCATTTGATAGGCTGTCACTGGTTGTTTCAATAGGTATTTTGATTGGCTGCCGCGCCTGGTTTGTGAAATGAAGGAATCATTGTAACACTTGATTGTACTGGATCCATTTATCGTGATCAGTTAATTTGGACTTTAAAACTTTTTGCATTTCGTTACCAAGCTGTGATAATATATTTTTCTCCGCATCATCGCCAGACTTAAGACGTTGGACAAATTCCGGCGATACAATCAACATCTTCCGCTCTTTGTCCATTTTAGTCGAAAAGGAGCTCAGTCGTTTGTTCTAGTAGAGCCGTCGTGAATAAACTAGCTTAAAATCAAGACTTTCATAATAAATATATAAAAAAATATGACAGGTACGGGAATCGAACCCGTATTCTCTCTAGAGATCAGAGCTTGAATCTGACGCCTTAACCATTCGGCCAACCTGCCTCCCTATATAAACGAGCACTCTCTGCATAATTAAGAAAACATCTAGTTTAAAACCCGTCTGCATGCAATTTCATACAATATTTCATATAAATTAAGCCATGTACAAATTTCTAAATCGGTTTTGATACATATTTTATCGAAAGACTTGACCCTCAGCTGCCTTTTATTATTTGTCGTGATGCGGCATCGCTGAATTTTACAAGAGCCATCCTGTCTGCGATGTGACGCACGCAGTGTTTCCATTCCTTTTTATTTTAAAATTCTATAAAATCAGAGGTCCAAACTGCTGCCGCATCAGGTAACAGAGTACAATGGTTTAAAACGTGTTAGTGCGGCATCAGTCGGGCCTCTGGTTTTATAGAATTTTAAAATAAAAAGGGATGGAGACATTGCGTACGTCACACAGCAGACAGGTTGGCTCTTGTAAATTCAACGATGACGCATCACGACAAATAATAAAAGGCAGCTGAGGGTCAAGTCTTTCGATAAAATATGTATCAAAACCGATTTAGAAATTTGTACATGGCTTAATTTATATGAAATATTGTATGAAATTGCATGCAGAAGGGTTTTAAACTAGACGTTTTCTTAATTATGCAGAGAGTGCTCGTTTATATAGGGCGGCAGGTTGGCCGAATGGTTAAGGCGTCAGATTCAAGCTCTGATCTCTAGAGAGAATACGGGTTCGATTCCCGTACCTGTCATATTTTTTTATATATTTATTATGAAAGTCTTGATTTTAAGCTAGTTTATTCACGACGGCTCTACTAGAACAAACGACTGAGCTCCTTTTCGACTAAAATGGACAAAGAGCGGAAGATGTTGATTGTATCGCCGGAATTTGTCCAACGTCTTAAGTCTGGCGATGATGCGGAGAAAAATATATTATCACAGCTTGGTGACGAAATGCAAAAAGTTTTAAAGTCCAAATTAACTGATCACGATAAATGGATCCAGTACAATCAAGTGTTACAACGATTCCTTCATTTCACAAACCAGGCGCGGCAGCCAATCAAAATACCTATTGAAACAACCAGTGACAGCCTATCAAATGCCGTTATTTTATCTACGCTTCCCAAAACTTTTAAGAAAAAAGCTGAAGTTTTCCTACGCATTTTGAGTACCTCAAGCGATGTGAGCTGGGATCACAAGGGTACCGTTACTATAAAGGGTGAAATTTTACCGGCGTCTAACATAGTCGATTTAATTCACGACACTCTGCGGCCTCGAAAAACTATTAATCCACCCGGACGCCTACAGTTTGCTGATTACATCAAAGACCTTAACGTTGCTAATGTGCTGCTAGCTAAACCTAAACAGCAAAAGAAGCCAACCCCGACTGGTACTACAGGAAAAACCGAAATGGAAACTGATAACTGCGAGTCCGATTTAGAATATATATTAAAAACACCAGCTACTCATCCAAGTCCACATCAAAAAGGTTCAGTCAGAAGAACGCCGATAAGGAAACGCCTCCAAAAAAGGGCCGTTAGAAAAACGCCTCTAAGGCAGATGTCATCAACACCAAAAACGAAAGGAATTCTAGATTGGGTGCATCTTAAACTTTAAAATTACACAATGAAATTCTGATTTTATTACTTGCAGTCTTTTCAATTTGAAATGTTGTGCACCTCAAACTACAGTTTTGTAAATTGCTAGCGAATTTTTAGAAATAAGACATTCTGCTGTACATTTATATTTATATTATTAAGTATTATACGAAATAAGAACAATATATTTGTTTATTACAAAAGTGTTTGTGTTTTTTATTTCTACTCTGCTTTTGTTTTTCACGAATCTGCAATAATTACAAAATCTAAAGCTAAAATATTAGTATTTGAAGTTATTTTACAGTTACAAAGTGTAAAATTTCAAAAAAAAATCAATCTACGATTTCATAATGGCGTGATATAATTTAAAAATTGTGATTTCTTTTAATTTTGAGCGACACATTTTATAAAAAGTGTAAAACATTTGCAAATTTTTCAACGAAATTGTGTGTTTTATTCAGGTTTATGTTAATTTGTGATCAACATACATATATTTTGTATAATTTCAAGTGTTATGATGGCAGTTTTGTAAAATTTTAAGTGAAATGACGGGTCAGAACATTTTTTCAACAAAATTACGTGTTTTTATTCAAATTTATGTTAATTTGTGGACAACATATATATATTTTTCAATGAAATTGCGTGTTTTGGTGGTGTCAGAATATTTTTTTTTCAACAAATTGCGCGGTTTTATTTAAAAATTATGTTAATTTGTGATCAACATACATATATTTCCATCAAAAGTACAAGAATTTTTGAATTTTGTTTATCGAAATGCTTGTGGTAAAAGATTTTTTCAACGAAATTGCTATTTCTTTTAATTTTGAGTGATGCATTTTATAAAAAGTGTAAAACATTTGCAAAATTATGCATAGTTTATGTAACATGATGTCGATTTTTGTAAAAATTTATGTGAGATGGCGTTTAATTGTGTGATTTTTGTTCAATTTTCGTCGTGTGTTTAGTAAAAATGTCGTTTTTTGTATAATTTCAAGTGACATGATGACAGTTTTTGTATAATTTATATTACATGATGAAGATTTTTGTGAAAATTTATGTGAGATGCTGTATGACTGCGTGATTTTTGTTCAATTTTCATCGTGTGTTGAATGAAGATGTCGTTTTTTGTATAATTTCAAGTGATATGATGACAGTTTTTGTATAATTTATGTGACATGATGTCGATTTTTGTGAAAATTTATGTGAGATGCTGTATGATTGCGTGATTTTATTCAAATTTTTGTTACTTTGGGGGGTCAACACATACGTCTTTTCGTAATTTTTGTGTTTCTATTCAAATTTATTTTCATTTGTCGTCAACACAGACGTATTTTCGTAAAATTTTACTATTTTTCAGTGAAAGTTGTATAAAAATATTGTTTTTTGTCGTTTTTGCAGAATTTAATGTGCCAAGATGCCGATTTTTATAAATTCTCATGGGAGATGCTGTCGATTTTCTAAAATTTTAAACGAAATGCTTTGGAAATTGTATGTTTTTATTCAAATATTAGTAATTGAAGCTATTTTTCACATACAAAGTATCGAAAAATCATATAAATTGAACTACGATTTCATAATTGTGTGATGTACTTTAAAAATTACGGTTTATTTGTTAAACGTTTGCAAAATTATGCTTAGAAATAACTCTTAAAACTTTTTTACATCATTTTTTCGGTACTATAAAGTCGCTTTGTAAAGATTTTCAACGAAATTGTGCGTTTTTATTCAAATTTATTTTAATTTGTCGCCAACACATACGTCTTTTCGTAATTTTTGCGTGTTTTTATTCAAATTTATTTTCATTTGTCGTCAACACAGACGTATTTTCGTAAAATTTTACTATTTTTTCGATGAAAGTTGTATAAAAATATTGTTTTTTGTCGTTTTTGCAGAATTTAATGTGACAAGATGCCGATTTTTATAAATTTTCTACGTATTTTCGTAATTTTGCGTGCTTTTATTCAAATTTATTTTAATTTGTCGCCAACACTTACGTCTTTTCGTAAATTTTTTACAAGAAAAATGGTTTGACTTATATTTTTACAAGTATCCCTTGTCTTATTTGCAAACGATTTTGAAAAGCTATTTTTTTTACAACGAAATTGTCTGTTTTTATTCAAATTTATGGGGGACAACCATTCTTATACAATAAAAACATTTATTTAATGCGTATGTCTTATTTTATATGGGCGAGGGCACAACAGAAGTATGTCAGGAATATATTAAACTCAAATTTGTAACTCGATGAATTTCTAGAATCTGGTTCTTTGTTTGAAAATACACCGAGGTCATGACGTCAGACAAGGTTTCTCTGCAGAACAAAAGAGAAAGTTCAACTCTTTCTTATTCAAGCAATACGTATTATCAGTATTTCAGGAATATACTAAAATAAAATTTGTAACTCGTTTTATATTACGATCTGCCTTTAGCTCTTATCGCCCATTTAATTTTAAACTAGCTGTTGTAATTTATAAGCGGCTAAAACTCAGTCGAAAATAACATTTAAAATTTATTTATAATATGTATATGGAAGTATAATGTCAGAACAGCTAAGTGGTACAATGCTCAAACCTTTAAAACCAAACAATACACAGGCACCGACCTGTTTTAAAAAGGGAACTTAGACGGAAACTTCCTATAGTAGGTAGGGACAATGAGGATCTCGTTAATCCAGCCATATAGCAGGCACAAATTATAAAATAATTAATAAGCTGTTACAAATCTAATTTTTTTTAAAATGTATCAACCTTTAAACACAATAAGCTACACATCCCCTATTCTTATAATCTAAATTTTTGAAAAATAGTTTGTTTAAAGCTGGGCTCGTGACACGCAAGTGACCATGTTTAATTCCTTTAACCTCGATCGCTTCGATAGCCCAGTTGGTTAAGGCTTCGTACTCATAATGCTGTGATCGCTGGTTCGACTCCAGCCATGGGACATCGCAGGAAGCTTTTTTTAAATTCAAATATTTCCGCGAGTGAATGCAAGAGAGAGACAGCAGCTTCGAAGAGCGGGATAGATCTATCAGTTTGAATTTCAAATATTTCCGCGAAAATTAAAAACAACCGCCGTGAGAAGTGCGCGCGCACCAAGATGGCCGACATCCCGGGAAGTTTAAAATTCAAAAATTGAACTTGGAAAAAAAAAATCTGAAAAAAATTTAAATTCAAATATTCGCGCCAGAAAACCAAGATGGCCGCCGTGTAATTCCAGAAGCAAATTAAAAATGGCCGCGCGTAATTTAATCAGTAGCACATATGTAAATTAAATATCAAACTTCATATGTGATTAATCAGTAGCACATATGAAGAATAATTAGAGCAAACCGCGAAATTAATTAGAGCATCTGATTCGCGGTTTAATTCGCGGTTTAATTGACTTTTAATTGATCCGATTAAACAAGATGGCCGCCATGTCCCAATCCAAAATGGCCGCTATAGTCACGACTGTTCTACTGGAGACGGAAAGAGAGAAAAGGGGGACCAAGAACAAAGTGGGCGGGCCAATAAAAAAATATGTACAGCAAAGAGGAACGAATATCGAAGAAATAAAGAGGATGGCGCTAAACAGAAAGAGATACCAGAAAGGGATAGAGAGCCCGACACCTTAGGCTACAAGGGAATAGACAAAGAAGAAGAAAAAGGTTATTGCTCAGATAAATGTAGCCGCTTAATTGTAAAACACCGATTCTTTACAACACTTTACATCACCTTTTTCCACAACTGATGTCTTTTGTTTTGCCATCGTTGTATTATGGTATTACTGTTTATATGTCTTTCACTTTTCAAGGTACCGGTCGATCGTCGGCCGTCCACTGTTTCTGGATATCAAAACCATAAAAGTGTATCCCCATTCGTTCACCGTCACAATTGTATTAACAAAGATTTTGAGCTACGGGTTCAAAATAACTGACAAATGACTTTAATATATGATTGCTTGTGCTAGTTTTTGATTAAATTTAATCGATTTCGCAATTTACTTTGCTGATTTTTTCATATTATGTTGTGAATACCATATATATTTTCAAGCGTCCGTTTTAAATAAATTAGGTAGATTTGTTTTTAGAAAAGTACAGCAATATTTACTTTTCCACTGTTCAGTTGTTAGAACTTAGCTAGTGTTTAGTTATTTTTTTTAAGCTGTTAATTTGTTAATATAATAATATAATAATATAATAATAATCTTTATTAGCATTAAGCTATACAAATAATAAATTCAGTTAATTCAAACAATCAAATATTCCTTTAAAATAGAAATAACAAACCTATTAATAATAATAATATAAATAACCAAATAATCAAAATAATAAAAACAATCAAAATAATCAAAAATAATAAACAAAACCATATAATAAAATAATCAAATCTAGAAGTATGTATATAAAAAAGAAATTAAGAATAAATGTCAATATTATCTATAGCATGCTTTGCGCAATTGTTTTTAAATGTTCTTATACTTTCACTCCTTTTTACATAATCAGGTAGGGAATTATACATTATTAGGCTTTTGTGAAAAACGTTATTTTGCATATAGGTAGATTTGACTGTTCTTATGTAAAAATTGTTTTGGGCTCTAGTGTTGTGGTCATGTATCTCTTTAACAAAGGTAAGTCCCTCTAACAAATGCTCAGGAAGCATACCATTTATAATTTTATATATAAAACACTAAGAATTTAGCGCAATTGTTTGTTTAACACTTAATATATCCAAAGTATCTAATATGAGTTTTACATTCATATATCTATTGCACTTCAGAATTACTCTTAACGCATAATTTTGCTTTATTTGTATATTACACAATTGAGTATTATTTTAAAAAAAAACAGTATAGTGGAACAAAACATAAACTGACAATGAATAATATAGTGATAAATTTATTTTTTGCACCATAAACTTAAATTATTACAGATTCTATTTAAAAAAATGAACTTTTTTTACGATCTTACTCACAATGTAATTCACGTGACTTGAGAAACTGAGCTTATTGTCTATGTACACACCTAAATATTTTATTTCAGATACATTCTCAATACGTACACCGTCAATTATTAAATCAGGAATGTCATTAACTAAAAAATGTCTTTGCTAATATTTATCACCATAAATTTAGTCTTATTAGTATTTAACTTTAGATTAATTTTATTCAACCACATCACCAAGTTATTAACTTCTTCATTTAATACTGACACCACCTTATTTACATCATCACCGATAAAGTAGATTAAAGTATCATCCGCAAACAGTTGAATACTACAGTTTTTTATATACTTCACAATATCATTAATGTAGAAAATAAACAAATTTGGACCAAGGACTGGCCCTTGCGGCACACCATATTTAATGTATTTTATTGAAGAGACTTCATTTCCAAATTTGGTCACTTGACTTCTATCTTGTAAGAAACTTTTAAGCCATTGCATCCTCAATACCCATACATCCAACTTTGAAATAAGTAAGTTTCTATCTATTGTTTCAAATGCTCTTTGTGAGTCCAGAGATACGGCACCAATTATGTTCTTCTCATTCGATGCATTTTTCCATTTAACCAAAACAGACTGAAGCGCTGTTTCACAAGAATTATGTTTACGAAACCCAGCTTGAAATTTAGTTAAAACCTTGTTATTTTCTATGTAGTGCATTAGTTGGTCATTTACTAGTAATTCCAACAATTTTTCATAACTAGGTACCATATTTATCGGTCTAAATTCTTCACAACGTATTGTGTTTAGTTTTTTTTTTCATTGGAACAATTGTTGTAGTTTTCCATGAAGAGAGAAATAATCCTTTCTGTAGGCTGTTATTAATTACCTGTAGATATCTGTCGCCTATAACCTCTAACGACAACTTTAAAATTTTCACATATAATCTCATAAGAGCATTAATTCTTTCCGGAAATTTTTTGAGTGCGTTCCAACAACGTCGTATTAATTTGCTCGAGCGGGACGCGAGGGCAAATTAGGACGTTGTTGGAATGCACGAAAAATAATTTCGGGATATGAATTAATGCTCGAATGCAGATTCGGTAAGAAAATCGTAACGACACAAACCCTCACAGTTAGGTTGTTCTACCTACAAAAAATTTCCAAGAAATTTTGTTGTTGTCTTGGTTATGGCTCGTGAACTAATTTTTCTATTGGTCATTAATGAGTGTCGTACGATTTTCATTGTAATACCATCCGCACTACTCTCCTTATTTGGCATTTTCTTCACAATCACCCTCATTCAGATAGAGTTACTTTTTTAAAACTTCCAAAACTAATGTTCATATTATCCATATTATTCAAGACATAGCCACTATCTCTATTGTTTATAATAAATTGATGAACTAATCATTTCAATACTCTGGAGAAAATAAACGTTAAATTATTATGGGTTCATTATAATAAACTATATTGTCAAATATTATTTCCGTTTTTAGATTGTCTTGAGTTCCATTCACCAATTCCTTAAGCGTTTTCCATAAAATATTCGAGTTTTTGTTAACTTGATCTATTCTTAGTGAATAGTATTTTGTTTTTTTTTTCATTTCTTATACTTTTAACTACTTTATTTCTCTGTTTTGTGTATTTTTCCCAGTCATGCAACTGTCTCGTCAGAATAGCTGTTCTGAACAATCTGTCTCTTAAACTGATTTTTTGCTTTATTTGTTCTGTAAACCATTTGTTATTCCCGTACTTATTTACTGTCTTGTAGAATAGAACGATTTTACTTAGTTACCGCGTTTGTTGACAAATCAGTAAGTTATGCTTACCGTTCTAGAACGGTAAGTAAAAATTCGAGGTTAACCTGCTAACCTCGAATTTGACATAGACTTACAGTGCCACGAACATACTATTCTGTAGTATAATGTCAAATTTTACTGACGTTTGAAGAAAAATACATTTCTATCATGCAAAAAACGTCATAAATATCACGAACGTTAAGAAATTACCGATCTCAGATAATAATTGGAGTCGTCGCTTCGCTCCTCCTCCAAACAATTGTCATCGATCGGTAAAATATTCTTACAGTTCTCAATACTTAATATACTATTATTTCACGTTCTGGTGCGTACTTATTCAATGTATTTAATAGAGTTGGAGTTAGTTTATCTGCACTAACATTAACTTCTGAACACTCAGATAACCAGTCATGTCCAGTTAAATAGAGTTGAAATGATAATTCATCAATATTTCTATAGTTAAGCACCTTTTTCTTCTGATTTATCAATTTTTCTTTCTTATTAAACGTTATTTTTTACCTTAATTTCCAGAACGTACGAACTAATGTATAATACAGGGCGATACATTAGTATGTTCATTAAATTTGACGGTAGTTAGGGTACATCAAACAGATAAACTTTTCATGATAAACTATACGTCATAAATTAATAATAATTTCGCAAAACTTAAAAGATTTCCTTGCTTAAACTGGAATGTTTCTATGAACATACGTTTGCACAGATGGTTGCGATAAGACCGAATAAGAATAAAATGAGGAAGCAAAAAACATTTGTTTGGGTATATCAAATACATTTGATTCATTAGGTAATATACTCCTACTGACTTAGCCAGTGGTTCTCAAGTTTGCACCAGACCCTAATGCAATTTTTCTCTGCAAGCGATTCATGTTTAGTGCAATGTACTTCTACTGAGGTCCGTATACACCCATTTAATTTAATGACTATACTTATGAATCACTCGGTATACTTGCAGTGCTACATGTTGCGTAGCATATTTATATTTGTGTCCTTTACTTATCATGTTTAGATTTTCTTTCTAATTTGTTTGTGTTTGTAATTTGAATATGGTTTCTTATATTTTGTCGTTTTATTAAATCAAGAGCAGTGAAATCCAGCGTAATGGTACTTATAGTACATACCAATCTTTTCAATAAAATGTATTGACTTGCATTAGTCAGATTTTTTAATAAGTAAGTTGGGTCTTTTAAAAATTGAATTGGTTGCAGTAATCGTATAGCTATAGATAACTACTCATGAACTCATGGACATATCGAAGCCTTCTAAAAAGTATATTTAGTCATTGATGGGCAAGCGATCTCGTATGTGATTCAATCTGAAAGCTTTATTTTTATTTCTTAACTGTTCAATGTCACTGATGACCTCATAATTCCAAGACAGCATCTGTTACACATACAATTTTTAATAAATAAACAGCAATCTAGCTTCAAAATCGGTTTAAAGTATGCAGAAGTTTTAAATATTCATAATAGATTCTTTTACGTACAACGCAGTCATGAAATAACACAGAAAACAATCGCTAGGGCTAACTGACAACAGCATGGTTTTCACCGTTGCGCATTGTAAATTAGTTAAATAAAAAACAGTTTCAGCTACTTTGCAGTAGATAGACATCTGTGATTCAGCAGCAATTTTTGCCTCTATGGAATCATAAGAAACTAGACAAAGCCCTAAATCCCACTTATTTTTCCAGTTATTTCAGTTTTTAAGAAATGGTGTGAACATATGACTATTTGTACATTGACCAGATTCACTGACACCAGTTTCATTGACATGAGAAATATCTGTTGTATTTCTGACAATTTTCCCCCACACTATTTTAAAAAAGACATCGAGGTATTACCCGATTTGGTACACAATTGTGTAAAATCGAATTATGTTTTCCTTCCAATATAATGTTTTGTTATTTTCAACTCCTATTTTGTTTTGATCTTGAGATTCAAGAGCTTATGTAGCTTTAATATTTTATTGTTTCACTACATACGCAATCTATATTTGCAATATTTAGATTTTTTAGATGCGAATTGTAATTTCCTTTTATTATTTTCAATTATGATTAAACATTAACTACAATGCAGGTATCTTCATATCTAAAATTGTTTCTTAATATTGTTTGAAATAAAATTTATTGATTCTGTCTTTCGTAAAACAGCAAACTTATTTTAAGGCAAATGAAAATAGTTCATGCTCTTGTAAATAATTCCAGCTACTCTTACTGTTGGCAGCAGATTTTGTGGTGGTCTGTAGGAAGGTAAAAAGGTAAGGTTCAGGGTAATTTCAATTACCCAATTGGGGGCGTGCTGCTATAAGGACTTTGTTTCCCTCTTCAGGCAAGAACGGGAATTTCAGGTTGGGTGACAAAGGAAGAGAGGTCAGGAAAGGTAGAGAAGTACTGCCCCGGCATTCGCCTCAGAGAAGGTACTCTGTTGACTCAGGAAAACCACCTAAAAACCTGAATCAGAGCAGACGGCCACGAGAATCGAACCCACAACCACTCGTAGGCTAAACAGACGTGGTAGCCACTACTCCACAAAGCTCGGTCAAAAATTGGTCTGTAGCCTACACTTTACAGTTTTATACTATAAGCCTTTTTTATTGTCGCAGAAACTATTTAGTGAAATATTCCACAGTCTACTGTAGTATTATCTTTTCTCATAAAATAGATGTCAAAAAGTCTGACAAGTAATATCATATGCTTTCATGGTACTGTACTCGTAAACTGGCAAAAGTGTTTATGATATGGCAGTAACTCTATAAGCTGTATTATTTCAAAAACAACGTTCTGATGTATTTTTCAGTTTTTGCCAAACAGTCTTCAAAAACCTTCCAAATAGAGTTGTTATTTACTTGAAGACTTTTTTGTAAGATATATTGTATTAAGCAGATTGAAATGCTAAATGTCGTAATGTAGTTATATATTTTTATCCAGTTTCGAACTACTTTGATAGCCACTAAAAAAATAACATGTTCGTTACACTGATGTTCCATAATTACAATAATAACATTTGAACAAACGAAAGTGAAATCAAGCTTGGCTTTGAAAATTGAAAGATATGTCGATTATTATTTGACATTATGTTAATGTTAGAATGAAATACACATGCATCACCTAAACCATTGCATAACTGTCATCGACTGTCATGTCAAAATTTTATTTGTACATTAACTTAAAAAACCAACAATTAAACAATGTTACACCTGCTACATCAATAATTATACGTATAAGTTATAAGAACTGGTGAAAGGGTTCATTGATTAAACATTTGTAATCTAAAATTTGATAATTTAGACAACTTGACACTTCTATTATAATAACTGTCATATTTAAATTAAAAACATCAGAAGTAATATAGCACATGACTTAATTTTTTCAAAACCAAGCTTGATTTATTTTTCATTTGCTCACATGTTATTATTGTACTTATAGAATTTATAGAAGAAACCATTACAATTAACGGGGTAGGATTTAGATGGTTCGCTCTAGTATTCATCTTGTTTACGAATAAAACTGAAGTAGTTCATCCACAGCCCAACGATATAAATATGTACTGGAAGATAGACACATTCACATCACAAGACGCTCCTTTATTTCGGGATTTATAGCTTACTAGAACGCCCCAGTAAAAGAGAGTTATTTTAATTTGGTTACTTAACTGTCTAGTGCGTGAATTCTTTGCATCAGTGTCAATTAAAGGGACCCATTGTTGTGTGGAGTCTGAGATATTACACACTTTTAATAGAGTTTATTAGCCGGCAGCTCGGGAACAGCCTTGGATTATTCACATTCTTCAGTTCTATTGTAAGGGCATCAACACGCCTCTCGCGTTAAAACTAGGTATAATTTGTTGATAATCGCCATGAAAGAAAACACTTCAAATGCTTAACGACAAAAGCGATTTTTGTTCAACCCGACGCTTTACTTAGTATACATATCAGTGTAAGAAATTATTTAAATTACCGTGTTTTTCACAGAAATTGAACAGTTGCGGTAGTTGGTTTTTATTTTCCATTAGTTAGTAGATAAGAATGCGTTAGTTTCTGAGAACCAGGTTTTTAAGATTTGTGGGATGAAATCAGTTGAATCGTACATAGACTCTCTATTTTTCATCTAACTGAGAATATAATTCGTTTAATTTTTAGCCAATTATCACCTCTTAACCTTCCAATGGGCGCCCCAAAAAAAAATTACATGAATGGGTACAATGCGGACAATAAATTTAGGCCGACCTGTCATTCGCTTGGCACTGTTTTATGTTGGTGACACTGTAAGTCTATGTCAAATTCGAGGTTAGCAGGTTAGGTTTTGCGTCAGTTTTGACACAAACTGAAAAATCACAAGAGTAAACACCTACTTCCGGTTATGAGATTTTTTTCAAAAGCTTGCTGTCGCATCTACATAGTACACAAAACTTATATATGCAGTTTCAACGCCATACCTCTTTCCGTTTGTGAGATATTCTGTTCACAGACAGACACACAGACAGAGACACAGACAGACACACAGGCAGACCAATGAAAAAAAATATGTTTTTTGGGTTCAGGGGACTCGAAAACGTGAAGATCTGTTGAAAACTCAATTTCGAATTTTTGGGGTGAATCCAATACTTCCTTTATAGTAGTAAAAGGAAGTAAAAATAAACAGGTTGAAAAAATGCATTCTTTAGTAAATTTCAACTTAAAAAATTATTTAGGAATACAATCTCTGCAAATTACCAAAGAATGTTCAAGGCATAAATACTTTTGCAATTTATACAACAATACTTTGAAAGACGGGTATGTTTTGCGTTACGCTAGTATAGCAGGTAGTACATGTTTTCCTTTTCTTAGTTGCAGTTTCTTGTTGCTCCCTGTTTTGACCTGGGTGTTGTTATCATCAAAGGTTCACCGTTGGCTAATCTCTCAAAATCAAAACCTAACGTAGCTACTTGGATACAATTGCCTACCGACCAGCTGCAGTTACGGAGACGACGTGTACAGCTCTTTAATATATGCAAAACGGGCGTCAACGCAATTTTTAACAAATAAGCAAGTGTATCCAGGCATTAGAACGAGAATACGTAAACTCAAGTACACAATAAATCTGAAAGAGAGCTCAACTCAAGTACAGGTCTCAGTAACAAATAAAATCATAGAGCAAATATCACAGTATAATGTCAGCATAAATTTATAATACAAAAATGTACAGGTATCACAATATTTCCAAAAAAATCAGCATCATAAATTATTACCAATAATTATATAATTACACAAACGCATTACAAATAGCAAAATACCCAAACGCAATACTCACAACGCAACAATAAGATTGCCCATATCAAGACCGGCTGAATAAGCAGGCGGCTCTAACAGCGGATGCTTAAGCTGGTGGTTCAATGCGATTCGCATCACGACGATAGGAGCAGACATTACACCAGGAGAATAGCCTCCGTATCGGCTGCGAAGCTCCAATAATACGCCGGCCCGCAATCGCCTAAAGCGACGACTATGGAAACGATATACGACCAACTGCAGCACCTGCCTCAGATCGGCTTTTTGCCCCAAGAATCTTGGATCTCTAGCGATTGATAACTGGCACTAATTGCCTGGCACTAATTGCTGTGAAGAGGAAACAAAGGTCCAACGATAACATACAGAACTAAAGGGAGTCTTAGCGCGTCTAGAATACTCACCCTGAAAGAATCCAGGCCATGTGACGACACGTGGTGGCATACCAAATCCGCCAAATGCGAAATACATAATCTTCATAATAACGTGAGCCACATAAACGTGAAAGTTTACATTTCACAAACTAACGACACTAACATCAGCCTTAATACAACCCCATCAAAGCTCTTCACAATGCTAAACCAACATGCCTGTTTGACGGCCGTGAGCGAAAGAGAAAGCGCTCGAATCAATGCCTCACCAGGTTGTCGCAGAAAGCTCGACTACAGAATGCGCGAAACGGACGCGCCACATCGCGAACGAAATACCATAGAATGCTGAATTGAACGGCGGCGCAAATAAACCGTAACAGTGTATATCAGGATTTTCATTCTCATCCTCGACGTTTTCGGAATCCTTCTCTTCATCCCTCTCTTTGCTACTGTACGTGAATATTTTTGTTGGAGCTAGTCGCCTTTGAATATGTGGTTCGGTTAATTTCCTAGAGTGTAGCCGCAAATATGATCTTTTGCTTTTTACTATATTATTGTTTTAAATAAAAATTATTTGTGACTTAATACCACAAATTTTTAAAATCGAAAAAAATACAACCATCGGCCAGCGTTTTGTAGTTCTCGCAAAGTTGTTTTATCTAGAGTGTTTATTCCACCGATCGTTTGATTATAAAAGGTGATTATTTCCGGCTTTTGTTTATCTCCAGTGTCAGTATCTATTTTGTTATCAAAATGCATACTGGATAACAGAATTATATTTTTATTTACTTTTGGCACGTAGGATACTAAAAGGTGTATTCTCTCTGGAAGCCAAAAATACTTGAGGCAGTACGATTTCTAATATTTTTGAATTCTAAAGGTATTTGGGGTTTATTTTTTTAGTATCTCTGTAAGAGAAATCCTCAATTGTTTGAGATCAGCTAGTAAACAATAACTTGTAAACAAGTGGTCGGTTGTAACATTACGTTCAGATTTATGAAGAGGAAGAAGTAGTTTGACCACATCATCTGATGTATTGCTTAGTGCATAGACTCACTCTGGCTGTTCGGCATATATTTCCATATTGTAGATATAAAAGAGATTTGCGTCTACAAGTGCAAATATCTTGATACCGTACTTGGCCGGTTTTGATGGGATATACTGCCGAAACCGGCATTTTCCTCTAAACGACTCTAATTTTTCGTAATTGTGACGTTTTTACCTAGAGAATATGTTTTTTGGCAGTTATTTATAAATTCTTGAAACATTTCTCTTATTCCTGCTAAAGGGTCTAGGTATCTATTTTCTCTCGTCTCTAGTTCTTCTTTCATCAAACCTTATACAACGCATTTTGAAACGAAATCGTTTTAAACTCATGGTTTCTTTAAACCTTTCAATCCCATCACATGACCATAGCTCTTCTAATTGAACCTATTAGCATGATAGATACCAGTTAAATACAATAAACCAATGAAAGCTTTAACTTCAGTTATATCGGTTTCTTTAGCATCTCTCCTGCGGCTGTAATTTGCTTGAATTGTTGCAATATATTCATTGGTATATTGCAAAATTTTTGCAGTACGTTATTATTTATTAATACATCCGAGTTTCATAAATTCTTTTAGCATTTTTTGCTTATCCTGTTTCACCAAGTAGATGAATAGGAATGTCCTGACTGGCCACTTTTCTTCTATGAAAAATCGGTGATCTTTTCCACTTCCATTCATTTTCCACTTTATTTTTATTTTCTAAACTGCCACAAAATATGTTGTATTCTTTACTTCATTTTCTTCAATCTCACTAAAATCTCCTTTTCTATCTTCAACATAAACGGATGCATCTGTTATCTGTAGCAGTTTCCTCCTCGTCTTCTTCTACTCTCTCATCATCATCACTCCACTCACAAAAAGTATATTTTTAAGCTCTTCAACATCTTTTTCGTTATCTAAATCATATTTTTTACCTCTTGTTCCCCAACATCTCAAAAAAAATAAAATGCAAATATAACACGAACAGGCGAATGTATCACTCAGATAGTGCTTTTCGTATATATATTTAATAAAATTAGGAAAAGTTATTGGAAGCAAATATTATAAATAAGTTTCGTATCTAAAAAAACACAAGAAATTATTTAAAAGTTAAATTAAATCATCTTACATAAAAAAGCGTGTATCTGTGAGATACAGCAATATCTAAAAACCACTGACCACTTTCAAGCCACTTGGCATACTGTTAAAAGCCACTATGGGAGCTAGAAAGGTACGTGGGAGGGGGGATATCTAGCCTTTTAAACGTGTCCGTTAACACATATAAAATTACAATGTATCTGAGGGATACATGCGCCCATCGGAAGGTTAAACTTAGGACATTGGCTAATAGAAGCTCCTACTATACTGACTTTATAGCGACCCACAGTTTTCGATTTGATACGAGCTAATTTAGTTTTCGTTCACGTGTCAAATGAACTAATTTAGAAATTTCATTTGGTTTTTCTATGTTAGGCTGTACGTTTTAAGCATAAAAGGCAATACAAAGGGTGTTTGGGGCAAACATTGATCATTAGCATTTATACTCATGTAATAAAATTGTATTACGCTCTCTTTGATATATATTTTAATTCATTATATTCTCCTCCTAAATATAATTCGTAGTACACCTAATAATCTATTCTATAATTTTTAAGAATAGTATTTCGTTATAATCCCAATGCCAGAAAATACACCTCGACCTACGGCCTCGTATTTTCAGCTTTGGGATTATAACTTATAATATTAATTAAAAAAACATCGATAATAAGCGTACTACTTATTATATTACCCTTAAAAATATAAGTATTAAAGGTTTTTGAAAAATAAGTATCGTGAATTGGAAAAATGGTAGATTTATCACCATGTAAACTTTTCAGTTTACAATATTCTTGTCACTTCCTAGGCTATCAATAATCTGAAATTCGGCTTCTACGCCTCAAATTACCTATCTATACATCTTTTTACTTCCCTCGTCTGAAAGACGAAGGAAGTATTGTAATCACGAAAAAATCACCTTCTCAGATTTTTTCAGATCTTCACGTTTCAGAGTCCCTAGATGACGAAAAACAGGTTTTCTCAATTCCGTCTGTCTGTCTGTCTGTCTGTAAATCCTCTCATAGCTGGTTCTTGTTGTCACATGACACTTTCTCTTCCCGTGCTTTTTCAGTTGATTTCCATTGAAATTGTAATTCGCCCTTTGCCCATCTTTGCATTAAAGTTTTCCTTAGGCCTACTATAGTAAGATCTTGATTATGAAGCTGTTTTGATATTTCTGACATCTGTGAGTAAAGTTGTTTACTTTATCACTTTTGTCGTAAGTTGGGGCATATACTTGGATGATGTTTACTGGCACTGGGCTGCTTGATATTTGAAGTAATATTATTCTCTCTAATATAGGTACGGTGTTTGTCACATGTCTTGCAATGGTTTTTTCGACAATAATTCCTATTCCATGATGATGTTCTCCATTAGAATTTCCGGGGCAATATACTATATATTCATTGATATTGAAGTGACTAAATCCTGGCTATTACATTTCATTAACGCTCATAATCTTGCCATTCGTTCTTTCTATCTCCTTTATTGCATTGTGTATTTTTCTGTCTGAACCATTGTTCTTATATTCCACGTAAATACCTTAATACATGCGTTATTTTTAGATGTTAGACTTTTTAGCTATCTTAAATACACCCCCTTCTTCCCTCAGCGACTCAATTGGGGGAATTGTAACTTCGGAATATTTTGTACTGAATTTAGCCATTATGATGTACTGCTATGGATATCTATCACGACCTTTAATGTTGCCGTTTCGCGTTGCGTTCAACATCTTATGCCGTTTGCCAATTTTTTGGTTCATCCACCTTTTGTTGCGATTTCTCACATCAAAGGCAATATAGTGCCCTGTCTCTATCTTTTCTTCCGCCCTATTTATCTAGGCTGTTGGCTGGATACAGGGGACCGCTTTTCCCGACGATCATTCGGTGCTCATTATCGATCCATTGATTGCAATCGCCCATTATGGGACAGACACTGATCGTTTTGGTCCGCCCCGAGTATTTTGTCCACCATATCTAGCGGGTTTTCCATTATCCGCCACCTGGGGAGGCGCCCGATGGGAGACTAGCAACCTCGCACGAGTATTTCATAATACATAATACACATTAATTTAAAAAAACTCCTTCATTTTTATTGGAAGTAATTAATAGTAGAGAGAAGATTTTTTTAAATGTTCGTCCATCGCCAAGTATCGCTAATAGTGCAGTATAATCAGAAATTATTTTCATCTAGTATTATGGCTATGGAATAGTTCCTAGTTTATGAATTCAAATGTAACTCGCTTAAAACTCAAACGCCAAGTTTGATATTTATTTATAAATGTAGTTGCATTCATAAATGAGGAACTATTCCACAGCCATACTAGATGAAAATAATTTTTGACATACTTTTGAAACAAGTTTGTAAAGCATGTCTTTTTTACAAGTGGGAAATTTACACTCACGAGCGAAACGAGCGTTGTAAATCCACAAGTAAAAAGAGACGCTTTATAAACGAGTTTCATACATAATTTTTGGTAGCACCTCTTTGTTAATTAATAAAATTTAATACATTTGTATTATCCATTTACTTGATATCCACACTGTCAATTCCAAAATTTTTGAAAATATCTTGACTAACTTGCAAGAACCAGAACCTGGTCTAAGCATTCAGAAAAACCAAGCCCGCTCAGCCATTAATGAATGGGTCAATACCGCACACCAACTAAGGTGGAGAAACTACAATCAAGCAACACATTGCAAAAGATTGCTAAAAACTCCGAATCCACAAACCACCAAAACCCTGTTGAGACTGAACAAAACTCGAATCAAGCAAGTAGTCAGTCTACTAACAGGCACTGGAGCATTCAGAGAATTTATGCACAGGATCAATATCTATAGAGATGAACCTGTTTGCAGACTATGGCAAGAGGATGATGAAACAGTCTATCATATCCTCTTTGAATGCCCAGCATTAGCGCGTAAAAGACACCAACTCGATTGGAGCCTTAACTCTATTGACAACCGCAAGCTAGTAGGGGACATTGCAAGTCTAGTAAAAGATACGGATGTCGGCCTGCTAACTTGAAAACTCCCGACAGTACAAAAAGCCCAAAGGGCTGACGTGCGCAGGCCAGCAAAAGGCAGTCGTGGAATCTAAATCTAATCTAATCTAATACTTGCAAAATAATGTGTTTTTTTATTAGACTGTACATTAATTGAGTTATTAAAATGTGAAAAATAGCAGTGGTGTTAGCATACTGTCAGTTTGTAAGTGCGGATGTCAAGTAAATGGATAATACATGTAGTTTAAACTTCCAATACTTAGCAACGTATGTTTGTCTTGTGAACCTTGTAAAAACACTTAATATATTGTTGGTGGCACTGTCAGTCGATGTCAAATGCGAGGTTAGCAGGTTAGGTTTTTCGCCAGTCTGACACGAAATGACGCAAAACCTAACCTAGAATTCCACATAGACAGCGTCACCAACAATAGTGATTTTTTTATTTTATAGTCATATTTTTATTTAACACTTTTCAATAATAACATAATTTAGACATTAAGAAGTATGAAATAACAATCTTATATTATAAGAGCCGATGCCGCCGGCCGTCCAGACCGTAAGCACAAGTGGCGCCGGCACACGCAGCATCAAGGGCCTGCATACTACTACCACACGCACGCTTGCTATATCGGTTTCTATAAGCGCAGGTTTCTGTAAGCGCACATGCCGACCGTAAGCACGTGGCGCCGCCACACGCAGCCAGACGTGGGCTGGCTACGCGCGTTCTAGTTACTTATAAATGAGGTGTTGCAAAAACATATTTTATTCAAGTTAAATGTTTAAAGTATCATTAAAAGTTTTATACTATTCTGTTATACACTTCTTACAGTAAAATAGTGTCAGTTTGAATTAAAAGTGTTTAGCGGATAATAGTATATTACACAACAAGTTTCGAAAAGTAAATACGAGCGAGCGAGCGAGTAACTTAAAAAGCTATATAAGTTTAGTAAAACTACTTTTCTTACGAAGTGTGTATACTATTATTTCGCATTTTGTATTAGTATTTATAAACAAAAATTTATATAAAAGCATTATACCACATGTCCATTAAAAAAAGCAGCTGGGGAAATTCAAACGTATGAATAATATGTTGGTGGCACTGTAAATCTATATCAAATTCGAGGTTAGCAGGTTAGGTTTTCCGTTAGTTTTGACACAAACTGACACAAAACCTAACCTGATTACCTCGAATTTGACAGTGACATTACCATATAGTAAAGTGACTTTTCTATGCACCAAAGTGCTACTTTATTAATCGACTAGCTGAAACCCGCGGCAAATGCCGCATTTAAAATCTAGGACGATATTTTCAAATGGAAAGTTCCTGGAAAGGGAACGCTCGCCTCTGGAGAGCGTTTTATGGACATTCTTGGATAGCCTCCGGGCAACTTTCTTTCATATTGGATACGGCCAATACTGCTGAATTGAATAGTGTCTTCTTTTTCTGTTCAGTATTAAATGGTAAATGGTACAGTACACGCAAGCATGAAAGATAAGCGATACCAAAGAGCATATGTTGAGGTAAGATACATTTTAGCTTAAAAAGTATAATTATTTAAAATACTGATTGCTGCTTCAGATGGATTCTAAGCAGTAACGAATACTAAGTATATATTTTTACTTTGTAGATCTTCCTCGATGAAGACAAAAACATAACCTCAACTTCTTGCACATGTCCTCGTGGACAAGTTTCATGTCACCATGTTGCTGCACTGGCACTATTTGCCCATTATAATATATCAGTTACGGACCAGTCATGTAGCTGGTCAGTGCGTAAACAATCTAAAGCACTTGATGAAAACTTGAAAACAATCGATGAATTGTTTTTGCCGTCTAAGGAATATTGAGCTTCAAAGAGAAGTGTTACCAAGAAAGTGATCGAAACGCTTAGAGAAAAATTGGCTTTGTTTGGAGGGCTGGTAGGATTCAGTTGGCTTCTAGCACCTAAACTTACTGCACAGGAAGATATTATTGTTCCGCAGATTAGTTATATAATTTTCTTCGCAGAATATCAAAATATATCTGAAAAAATTAGTTATTTTGAACAAAAAGTGAATGTTTCTCAAGACCAAGTAATAACTATATTTGAGAAAACCATAGGGCAGTAAAAAAATCCCTTGTGATTAATTATTCGCAGGTTTCGTTTAACAGCCAGTTTGTTCGGTACGGTGCTAGCAGCTTGCAAAAGAAATCGTTACTCTGCATCGCTTTTCAAAAAACTAACAGGTTTGCTTTGCAAAATATTTTTCACATTTTTCATAAAGTTCTGTTATTATGCAGGAACATATAACTTAGATGGAGTAAAGGCCATTCGGTGAGGGGCGAGAACATGAAAATAATGCAATTGAAACATTTGGGGCAGCAACTGGACTTTCTGTGACATCTGCTGGACTATGGCTCCATCAGTTTGGATACCTTGGGGCCATCCCAGATGGCCTTGTAGGAAGAGCTTGTGGAAGTTAAATGTCCATTTAAATATCGCAATTCCAACTTGATGGAATCACATGATAAAGGCTATATTTGTTCTTACGATAAGGTACTGCAACAGTTTGGGGTAAATGAAAACCATGAATATTTTCACCAAATACAGGGTGCATTGCACTTGTTAGTACATAAAAAGAAATGCTATCTAGTTATCTGGTATGCGTAAAGCTAAAAGACATTTCCAGCTTCTCTAATTTCTTTGTAGCAATGTCCAAACGGCTGCTTCAATAGCATGTTTTCAGCTTCGGTTAAGACACTGCTGCTTGTGTCATTGGGTGCGTTCAGCCGGCATAGCGCTGAGGTAGCGACTGCGTTGAACGCTTCGCTGACCGACAGCGCTTCGGTTTCGCTTCTGCAGCAGTCGCCATTTTTGGGAGCGAATTTATTTTCGCTCCATTGTCGCTTCATTTCCGCTTGACCACTCAGCAGAACACGGTGTTTGGGCTAATTTGTAAATATAACCTAGAAAGGCACGAAAATCATGGTTTCTGAAACGACCCTGCTGCAGTTTAATGTTAACGGAGAAACTGTAGCGGCGGAAGTCCCATCACATATGGTACAAGCTATTTTTGATGGTATGTATTGCTTCTTAATATTACTAGAATTTCGTTCGAACTAAGTTACATTTCCATTGAATCTTTTGAAACTACCTACTGTTGATTAAATTAAGTCTAAGATTTTATTTTTCTTATCGACGAGACGATCAAGAATGATGTTATAAATCAAATTATGCAGCAACGCATGGTACCGGAAAGAACAGATGAGCCTGCAGACGATTCAGCTGCCGAGCGGTTTGTTTGGTCACAGAAATCGACCATGTTGTTGATTGAGCACTACCGCTCAGAATGCTGCAACTTCAGAAACCCCAAAATGAAAAATAGTCTGTTGTGGGGGAGAATTGCCGAAAATATGAAAAAAAATTGTTACCATGTGACACCGGACATGTGTGACAGAAAATTTAGAAATTTGAAGAGCACTTATAAAGGAATAAAAGATACCAAAAGAAAAACTGGCAGAGGTAGACAAACTTGGGAATATTTCGACGTGATGGATGACCTGCTTCATACTGATGCCACCATTAATCCTCCACACTTAATATCGTCCATTCCACAACCTAAGCTTCCCTTATCTGTGCTAAACCAGCCCTCTACATCTACTCAGTCGTCCTTAATCCCAGCATATATACCTGCACCCTCTTCGTCAGCTTTGCCACCCCCAATACCTTCAAATTCATCATCCCTTGCCTCTTCAACATCGAATTCTTCATCACCAACTCCACCCGTGGAATCGTTATTAAGCCTGTCATCCACACCGTCTAGAATTCCCAGTTTGAATACTGCTGCCAGTGATACTCGAGGTACCAAACGTAAAAATAGAGAGTTAGAAGAATTTCGAAAGCAAATGCTGCTCTCCGAAGAGCAGAAAATTAGAGAGCTGCAAGAAATTAAAAATGTGTACAAGGAGCAACTCCAAACGCAAAAGGAGCGAAATGATATTTTGCGACAACTGTTAGAGTTAGTTAAAAATACAAATAATAAAAATAATTAGTTTTAAAATTGTATCATTATTTTATGTATAATTATATTTAAATGTATATATTTTTTTATTTGATTCACTCAATATTGTAATGAGTAAGAAGTTTTGTAATAAATATATTTTGACATCGGTGTATAGTCTGATTTTTTATTAGACAGGGAGTTTATTATATCGCGCAATATGTGTAAATGCGTTTATTTTAAAATGCAATATGGAAACGTTACTGAGTATGTAAAAACATAATATATTGTACGGGGGAAGGAATTCTGTTGATCAAATAGTAGAAAGACTTCAGTTTACAGCAAGTATGTGGGTTATTACATGCCCTGTTCTTTCTCATGCTTCTTTTTCAATAAAATTACGGTTCATATATTGCATTTTAAAATAAACGCATTTACCCATGGCATGGCGTAACAATATTTACCGTAGTATTTTGATGGTTTTTGATCTGGTGTTTTAGCATTTATTGCATTGTACAGGGTCCGGCAATGAAACGGGAAGATTTCGTAAATAATTTTATTGTTGCAAAATTATTTTTTTTATAATTATGAATACATTAATGGGAAATAAAAGAGTAGCCATTTGATTTACAATGTTAAAAAAAAATTTTTTGTATACTACATCTGCCAAATATCCTCCGTTGACATTTATGCATTCTTGGGAGTCGAGCCTGAAAGTTTTGCATCACTCTTCGTGGGGTTACCTAAAAACAAAAGTGTTTGCAACTGATCCACCCAGGACAATCCCGGCCCTCAAACAACGAATTCGTGACGAGATTGCAACAATACCTGTTGATATGCTGCGAAGAGTGATGCAAAACTTTCAGGCTCGACTCCAAGAATGCATAAATTTAATGTCAACGGAGGACATTTGGCAGATGTAGTATTCAAAAAAAATTTTTTTAACATTGTAAATCAAATGGCTACTCTTTTATTTCCCATTAATGTATTAATAATTATAAAAAAAATAATTTTTCAACAATAAAAGTATTTACGAAATCTTGCCGTTTGCCGGACCCTGTATGTAACCCTTTTCAAAGTTGTTAATTAAAATGCCGAGAGAAGATCTCTAAAAAGGATGCCTAATTGTGTTGTAATTCTGCTGCTGCATGAATGACCCTTTGACTATGTTTACACTTACACAACAAAAACATGCTAATTTTATAAAATATATTTACAAAATATCAACTACATATATATATACAGGCAGATTTTTTTATCGTGTAACAACTTGTAGGCAACCCATTATGCAGAAGCATGCATTATGTATGCTTCTGCATAATGGTTTGCTTATAAGTTGTTACATGATAAAAAAATCAGCCTGTATACAGTATGTCCCCGGATTGAGTTTACAATAGGTATGATTGACCAAAAATTTTCGAATTGGAATTTCATATTTTGGGATTCCGCCCTGCTTGGTGTGAAACGAATTTTAAGAATATTTTCAGTTTTTGAAAAACAAGTAGGCCTTGACAAGGAAGCGAAAAATATTTTATTTTCAGGTAAACTACCCTTTTTGTTCATGATACGGCAAAATTTAATTAAGAAAAGTTGTTGATAATGATAAATTATGACCCTATACCAAATTTCAGAACGATTTGTCGACTTATAAAAAACTGTTAGTTTTTAGAAAATTGTATTTTATTGTCAGGTAAACTACCCTTTTTGTTCATGATACGGAAAAATTGTATTAAGAAAAGTTGTTTATAATCATAAATTATGGCCCTATAACAAATTTCAGAAAGCTCTGTCGACTTAGATTAAACCGTCATTTTTAATAAATGCAATTTGTTTAATCTAAAAAATAACGGTTTAATCTAAGTCGCAAGATCTTTCTGAAATTTTGTATAGGATCATAATTTCTCATTGTAAACAACTTTTATTAATACAATTTTGCCGTATCATAAACAAAAAGGGTAGTTTACCTGACAATAATAGTAATTTATTATACAAGACGATAAAGTTAAATTTTATCCACAAGTGAATCGTTAATGATTCAAGAGTGGATAGAAATAACTTTATCGTCGTGTATAATACAATATTTTTTTCTGTAGCAAGAACTTTAACAATTACAAAAGAAAATAATGACAGTCAATCACATTTCAAAATGTCAGTAGCTAGATTGGGTTGCTACGATAATACGAAGCTGTCATATTTAATTTAAACAAAAGTTAGAAAATTAAATTACTTTATCTATCCTTGATGTTAAAGTGCTACTTTATCTACCCTTGCTGTTAAAGTAAAACTTGACCTTTTGTTTTGAGTTGATAAAAGCACACTTTAACATGTGCTATAGAAAAAAATATTTTTCGCTTCCTTGTCAAGGCCTACTTGTTTTTCAAAAACTGAAAATATTCTTAAAATTCGTTTCACACCAAGCAGGGCGGAATCCCAAAATATGAAATTCCAATTCGAAAATTTTTGGTCAATCATACCTATTGTAAACTCAATCCGGGGACATACTGTATATATACATATTTACAATTTATCGTACATTTAAATATTTTCCACTTTTAGAAAAAAATGGCCTGTATCCCTAAATGGCACCATTACATTTTTCATTAATGGATATGTACTATCACCAAGGAATCAACGGCGTTGAGCTGGGGCTTTTATAGGGATGTGGCAACCGTCTATAGCCCCCACAATTCCAGGAAAGCCTGTTCGTGCATGAAATGTGTTGGCTGTCATAATCGCCTGCTCGTTAGTAGGCCATCGTATTTCTTGTGGCATCATTTGCAACCAAATATTGCAAATTTGATAAAAAATTAGATGACCGGTGCCTTTCGACATTCCAAACCGATCGCAGCATGCCAAATACGATTCCGGTTTAGCCAACATCCATATGGTAAACAGAGTCTTTTTTCCAAGATCGATTCTGCCTTCGATGTCTACTCTATTGCCTATGTCCACCACAAGCATCTGAAATAAACAAATAATTGTAAAATGTTTATAAATACCTAATTACATGCATTTCATATATACAAATTAATACAGTTGCACTGTATTTTTTAAGTAAGCAAAATTGTACTAATATTGCTAGATAGATACCTCCATAACATTTCTGGACATTCTAAAATGTTCACAAAACTCCTGCGGTGAATAACGTGGTACCACTTCCTCAAAGTAGTTGACATTATGAACAGCCTCATCATTCTTTTCTGCGTCCAAATCAATCAACTGCAATAAGTTTCCGTTATTTTCTAACAACGGCATTAATTGCACTAATGGATTAAATCAGCGCTACGCCGGCTGAACGCACCCATTCTTTTGGACGGCATTTGGTCTCCTAAAAATATAAAATAGATATTAGTTTTCTTAAAACGCCCTTATTAAACAAAAACCATAACATAACCTTATTCTTACCTAATTCATTTTATCCACTGTCGCCGCTGATTAGGTTCTTTTGGGAACGTAAAAAACTTGCACGTATGTTTTTCATTATAATGTTTGCAATCGGTGGCGAAGCACATCATCTTTTCTATTAATTATAATAAAACAACACTTAGCTCACAGTTGCACCGAAGGTTAGGTTATGTAGCGTAAGCATTGGAGTTGCTTTTACACTATGTTAAAACGCAAGGCTCTTTGTTTGAGTGTTTGGCAGCATTCAATGAAGAGATATGGCTATTAAAGAAATTTGACATCCGTTTGAAGCTGCCTGCATAGTTTTAAAAAACACAAGAAATAGCCATAATAAATAATTGTTTTTTGTGATGATATCGCTATTAAAAGTTAAGGGAAGTTTGTTTACAAAAACCCGAAAATAGAAATGGTGGAACGCAACCATAGTACTTTTAGTTGTGTAAACACGGCTTTTAGTCTTCTGCATTATTATAAGTGATTTTGAATTTAGTAAAACAGCACATTATTATACAAAATGCGAAATAGTAATTTGTACAACTAGTTTTGAAAGTCATACTTTTTTTCATGAATTTGCAGTTTGACGACGAGGGCTAAGCCCGAGATAATCAAGCAAATGAATGAAAAAAAGGACTTTTAAAACGTGTTGTATACGTAGTTTTTTTGCATAGCGATCTCTTGGTCGAAATTTAGTCGAAAAGGACTTCGAAATTGACAACTGTCAAATTGACATTTCAATAAAATAGTTAAAAAAGTGTACTTTTTTCACGAGGTTTGAGTTAAAAAAAGTGGAACTTTCAATACGATTTTTCTTTAAAAAAAAGACGACTTTCACGATCACTATGCAAAAAAATTTATTTAGGATATGATTTCAACTTTTTGAAAATTTACCCATTTCTAATATTGCTAATACGGGAAAATGTAAAAATTAAATTACTTATATTTATAATTTCTACGCCAAACAGATTCTTGCTTTAATTTTACTTCACTTTGTGTTTCAGGAAATTCAGTTGGCACACTTAAATTGATATGTATATTTATTTCTGCTATTGAATGAAACTTTTTAGAAAGTGTAATACAAAGTTTTAAAATATAATAGTTTGTTGCACAATTTGTTTAAGTTGTTTAAATGGCTATAATTATGTACTGCATTAACTTAAATTGCGTCTTACTATGACCTAATATCCAATACATTGTTATTGAAGATAAATTAATACAAGCTGGCCATCCTCATTAGACACGCCATGAAGTTCTTTAATAAATATCTAATGCCAGAAATCGGAAAAGTAGAAATTTATTTTTAGAAGCACCTAAATTGTGACGATGAGATAGCAATAATTTTTGAAGATAAAATAAACTTCAAAGTATTACACACAACTGGCACTTAATTATAATCATAATCGATCCGTATTGTATGCGTATTATTTTTAGGTTATAACAGCTGTTGTTCTTAGCTTATAAAAATAAACTTTTTTTTTCTTAAATATGTTTTTAAAAAGTCGAACCGCTGATGTAACATTGCTGCCTTTTAAAAAATGTTCTATAAATCTGGTAAATATTACCTCGCACAAGCTTTTATTATGTATAAAGTATATTGCAGCGTTGAGCTGCAGTAGACCAAAACTTATTGCTACTTGCTGCACTTCATGGTATTTTACAAATGGCTTTCCGGTCAATTAACGAAGAACAGCTTGAAATTGTTAGGGGAATTAGAAAGAAACGTAGGGGGTAAATGGATATAAATGGGTATACATTAATTTAATACAAAGAACTCTCTGCCTACCCGCACATGTAGCTAATAGATCTTTATTTGTTTTATTTTTTCATTAATTGCATTTGTTTGTACAGTACAACTATAACTTTTTCTGTATCATTGTTTTTTGTAATAGAATTATTTTGAGTAACTTCCTTCTTTATGACAATGGTGAAATTATTTGACGAAAACAAAATAGTGTAGTTATTTAGGCGGTATACATATTTCGTTATGATATGACATTTGAAGAGGATCGTGGCATTGTTACACATACACACATTTTTTTCCTGCTACATTAGTAAGAATGTAATATTTCTTACCGTACTTGACTTATTACATTTAAAAATGATAACGTATGCCAAGATTTTCATTATTGATAGATACGGAAACGAAACTGAGTATCTAGTATATAACTGTAATTAGTGTACGAGGTTGTGATGTCTGTAATGTTGGATAATTCAGTTGTTTCTTTTATTTTCTTACTTACATCCAACGGAAATTATCTTTATCGGGAAGAGATGGTTTAATGACAGTAAAAAATATGCAGATTGTCTACAGGTACTAGGTACACACGGTAACTAGATACAGAGACGGTTTAAAATGATAAGACACACAAACCATCTCCGTAGTAATTACCTTGTGTACCTAGTACCTGCAGACAATCTGTATAGTTATCAATCTATACCATCTTGGCATTTTAAAGAAAATGTCTAAAAATGAATAAATTTATTTAAAAAAATGCACCCTTGTCGGCTGACTTACAGCTAGACATATATTTTGAACATTCCACTATCTATTTTACTAGGTATACAATTTCATTTTAACTATTCCAGGGATTTAAAGTTTTGAAGTCATTGAAAGGGATGTCTATTATTTAAAACACATTCTATGGCGAGAATTTGTTTGGTAATGATTCCTAATTACTTTTACCAATACAATGAATAGTTTAATTTAATACATTTTTGCACTTCCAGGACTAAAGTTGATACTTTAGTCCCCGTAAACAGGGACTAAAGTAGCTCATTTAATCCCTAGGGACTAAAATAAAAATGATACCGTAACTATGGTAAATTTATGTACACACGAGGTTAGTAGGTTAGGTTTTGTTTGTCATTTGACACACATGACGCAAAACTTAACCTGTAAATCTCGAATTTGGCATATACTGACAATACACTTCAGTACTGCCAACTGATTCAGGCTATCTAGGACCTGCTGCAATTCAGTTTTTAATAAATTGTAATTGTCATCCAAATTGACAGATTCCAAATTTTGGAAATGTTTGATGATAATGTTCCCAAAAGTGCAAAAAATAGCGTATATACCTCGAGACTACAGTGCCTAAATCCCTTGAGTGGTCGTTGCCCTCGGGCTTCGCCGTCGAGGCAGCAAACTCCACTCGCGGGATTAAATGGTGCACTTTAGTCCCTCATGATATAATATACTATTACGTAAATATGTGCGAACGTAAAAAGTAAACTTTTGTTTTCTTCATGTTATTTATATTGAAAGTATAGCAGTTATGTTTTAACATTTCCTACTTTCATACGTCACTTTACTGCTATGTAACATATTATCCCTGGTTGAGATAATGGAAAAAACAGGGGTACTGTATTTTCTGTATTGTTCTTTTGATAATATTATGTAGAGCTTATCAGCAACTCTGATGTTCCGAGGCTCATGCTAAACTCCTGCATTGATTCGATTATTTATGAAATTAAATTAATAAACATGATTGCAAGAAAAGAGAAAAAGGAAGTTAAGGTAATATTTGACGGGTGTTTAAAAGAAAAACGTTAACTCTATCAGAAGTTTTAAAATAAAATAAAAATTTAAAATCTTTTGAAAAGTATTGCAATACTTATGTTCTAAATAGATTAATAATCGAATTAAATAACGTGTGAAAAAATCACTTACACCCTGTATAATTCCAACAGATTTAGGAATGAGTCTGCGGTATTCCTATATAAATTAATACTAGCATCAAAGCTCGCACAAACGTCCACAAATAATAATAATAATAATGCGTTTATTTAGCACATAAACTATACATAAGACACCTTCCATCGCTAAACATTAATATATATGAATCTGCATAAAAATACAAACTTACTTAAGAATCCTCTAGGAACTTAAATCTATTATTAAGAAAAATATTAATATATGTTATTAATAATTACTATTACTTTATTACACACTACATAGATACTTTCTTACAATTACCAACAAAAACAGTAAACAAATTAATGTATCTTTTATAATATTAGCTCTTAAACAATTGATTAAGTTGACTCTTAAAGTGCTTTATTTTCTTGGTTTGCTTAATATGTTCTATGCGTCTAACATCTATGACATGGTAAAACCAGCAATACACGAGACTGCAAAAGAAAGCTTAAGCCAAATTAATAGACAGAAAGGTCAAAAGAAACCATACTGGTGGAGTAGTGAGCTTGAAGAACTAATCAAAACCAAAAAAACAGTATATCAAAGATGGCTTTCCACAAGAGATGAAAAGAGATGAAGAAGACGGAAAAGTATGTGCTAGAATTAACAGCGAGACTAAAACACGCATATTACAAGAGAAGAACGCAAGGTGAGAGCAAAAATGCGAGGAAATAAGTATACCTACATAGGCGAAATTTAGTCAAGCTTATCCTGGAAATTTGTTAGGAGTTTAAAAACAAATGAACGAAATAATTCTAACCTGCAGATAATAAATATAGAAGTACTAGAAACAGTACCTACTATATGAAAACCTTTCTAACGGAAAATAGAAATTTATTTATAGCGGAAGACACCTGGAATCAGCTAATGAACTCCAATTTGAAAAGGTAACTACAGAATAGGTGAAAAAAGTAACACATACATTTAGCAATGGAAAATCAGCTGGGCGGGATGGCATTCCTATTGAACTGGTAAAATATGGTCCAGAATAACTGTATAATATACTCGCAAAACTTTTCACCAAATGCCTGCAAGGAAGTACACTGCCCGAAGACTGGAAGACCAGATAAATTTCTACCATTCCCAAAAAAGGAGTCAAAAATGAATGCAGTAACTACAGAGAAATTACTGTGTTAAGCTCTATCGGCGGTGTATATGGAAAAATCATTAAGCGAAGAATTGAAGAGACTCTCGGATTTAAGGAAGGGCGTTCATGTAGGGGCAATATTTTCTGTATGAGACAATTGCTAGAAAAAAATACTTGCATGCGGTTTGGAAACACACTTAACATTAGAGATCTACACAAGGCGTATGACAGTATACCCATTCCAAAATCTTGGAAAGCAATGACAGAGGTGAGAGTGCATATAACATACATAAGAGCTGTGAAAGAATTATACTCAGACACAACATGCCAAGTAAAAATAGGCACATCCCTTTCTCAGCAATTTCGTATGTCAAAATGATTAAGACAATGGTGTTGCATAACACCAACTCTATTCAAAATATACATATTTACAACGAGTACTGGCGATATGAAAGCAAACATGTAGAAAGATGGGAATTTAGATTGACGAAAACTATCTGTGCACTCTGTATTTTGCAGACGACCAGGTGATTTGTGTCGAAGATAAGCTCGATATGAGTTATTCCTCTCTCAACTTGCGTATCATACGCTATCATATGCTAAGTGGGGATTCCAGTATCACAATCTCTGAAAGCTGCAAAACAGGAATTAATAGAAGAATGAACCAAACCAAAGCAGTAACTCGACAACTTCGCCCGATTATATGTGGTGGAGGGCTTAAGAAAAACACAAAAAAACGTATATACCAGACAATAATGGCAAGTATCGCCACCTATGGTGCTGAGGTTTGGGGAATTATCAAGCAGAATCAATCATGGATAACAGCCACAAAAATGGACTTCTGGAGACGCAGCTGCGGTTTACCAAATTGGACCATGTCCCAAATGAAAAAATTCGGAGATGAATGGACGTAAAAGATATGATCATTGAAGTTATCAAAAGAAAACGGCTGAAATGGTATGGGCATCTACGACCAATGCAAGACAATCGGTGGTTCAAAAAGCTATGGGAGCGGGTACCGGCACACAGAAGAATGCGAGGTAGGCCCAGACTAATTTGGAAGAAAGGAGTAAAAGACGTAATGTCCGCTAAAGGAATCAACAAGGACGATTGGGTCGATAGAAAGACTTGACAAAGGGGTTGTGAGAAACGTGTATATAATAACGAAGAACAACTGCTAAAATAGAAAATTTAAAAAGGAATTAAGAAGCTTGATCGTCCTTATGGATAGCTTTCAAATTGCTACATATTTTAGTAGAATCTATCTCTTACCATTTACGACATCTAGGCTGTGTATTTTTGTCTTAGACATACAGTATAAAAATTGAATTTTATATAAATACCACTTAATGAATGCCAAGTTTAGGAACTTGTAAATTAATGAAAAACGACCATAAATTGTGTTTAGGAAGGATATTTTCTATAAACATATGTTGTAAGCTAGTACTATAGTACGTAGTGTTCTACATGAGTAAGCCTTTTCATTTTTGTATTCTATTTAATTTTTAGTTTTCGGTTCTATCAGTATGGAAATATTATAATTACGCCAATGCACTCGCTTTGAAGTTTAAATATTTCAATCAACTACATACATATTTCAGTATATGGGCAAGTGAATGAATATGTGTATATCTTATCAGTCTCTGAAACTATTAAATTTAAATTGAAGTTATGACTACTGCGCCATTCTCATTTTTCTGGTTAAAGATTTTCTGTGCATATTTTCACATTACCTTAAGTACGAGTATTAAAATATAATCTACCAGATTTTTGAGTAAGTTCGATATTAAAAATAAGGAAGCTACAATTATGACATATTTGGCTTTGAATCAATCTTAACAGTATAGGAAGTTGTCATTTTGTCAATTTGTTATTTTAGTACTTGTAAAAAATTGTATCTTGTGGATTTATTACCCTTTATCTAATACCTGAGTAGATAACATTATCAAATAAAATTATAATCAGATACAATCTTTTACAAAGTATGTTTTATTAATAGATGCATAATTATCGTGTTATACAGAACTTTTTAATTTTCTTAGACTGGCCTTGGCTTGCTGGTGTAAGTAGGTAGATTTAAAACTGACTGGCTTTAAAATGTTCTAGTTCTGCACCATATCCAGTACTCACCACAATTTAAAAAATATGTACACAGCTCACAAGACGAAGTATATTAAGTTCATTTTCGTTTTCTATTGTTCCGATTACATCAATGAATTTCTGAAATCGAGAGATAGTATTGAGCATAGTATTAATTTATGTATGAGGAATACCCCACAGTTAAAGGGGTTAAAAAGAAGCAACACTCAAGTTTTAGAATCACACCCCATACAAAATTACAATAGGCTGCTCAAAACAAAAATCTACCCTTTAAAAGAATATTTGAGAACAGCTGATATGTTTTATAATTTGCCGTCGGTTTAACTAATATTATTGCTACTGAAAGTCAGTAGAAGTAACGTTGGTTTATTTCACTAACTTAAAATAGTGGCGGCTCGCTATAAGGAGCTAAGCTCTACCATAATAAACTAGTCATTTTTTTTATTCTAAAAGAAACATATTTTTCATCATTCTTTTCATTTTAATGCTTAGAAAAAGTACGACTAATTTTTATTTCATGTATAGGAACTGTACGATAAGCGTTGCTTGCTGCTTGCTTCCATAATGGACGCATTTGTGCCAGACCGAAGTGGTTGTCAGCTTTTCGATAGTTTATTGATTGCAGCGGTGGTTGAGCGGTAAGAAGTAGGTTCAAAGAAAATGATATTTTATTATTTAATGGAGGCCATTGCCATTTCAGTGAAGGATCAAGCTTCAAGCAGTCTCAGTCTGGCCTGACTCCTGCGATAACATGCGCGTGGTAAGCTTCTGTTCTGACTCCATCAAGTTCAGATGAAGCAAGGTCGCTTGCGGTGAACATATGCAGAAGGCCGTGTGTATAATTTCGACAGACGGGACATTGGAGCAAAATAACTTAAAGAACTATACTATTCTATGTTGATCTATTTTATTATGCTCATAGTTTACTTGTAAATTGTTGCACATCTTGAAATAATAAACGTCAACGCGCATGCATCTACGTATGTATCTCAAACAGCGGAAATGCAAGTTTTTTGTCCAAATTATACATTTAAAGGAAAAGTGAAAGAGAGATATTCGATTCAGTTCATCATATTTTATTAGCTCGTAACAAGAATTTATAGTTCTCTAGTTCTGATGAATGATTTTTATGAACAAGTAGTTATATCAAATTATTTGTAATTGTCTTGCCACATATTCTTGAAAATGTTTATATATAAAACTTTTAGGTAACGAAACAAGTGCAATAATAATACAATATCGGCTTAGTGAGTCCTTGAGATTAGATTAGATCATTCATATTATGTATTTATAATAATATAATAATATGGTGTTATAGAAATGAGTGCAAATATTTTAACCCGTAATAAAACTCGTTAAACTGAACAACTTCTCCAGTTATCATATTTTCGAAAACGCCCTCAAAACTGAGTTAAAATTCAAAACAATTTTATTATAAAAATGCATACCCGCATATGGAATAATATTTTAATTCAATGGCGCAAAACACAAAAAACATTTCTTTGATATGCAAACCAACAAAAACCGCATAGGTACTGATAAAACCTTTAGTACACATCTGGTCACCAACGTACTTTAACAATTGAGGTAGGTAAGTTATTGTCCGCATGTTTTTTGCGCAAGAACTTTGCAGTTTTAATATACTTGTGTCGTTTACCTTTAACTTAGATTTGCTTACCAAGCGGCTCGACAAATTTAGGGGAGATCAATGATTGAAAAATTATGCGATTAAATAAAAAACGATAAATAGAAAAGTTGTTCATTTTGGTGAGCTCTATCGCTGGTTAAAAATATTCGCACTCATTTCCATAACTCCCTGTATAAAAGTGCCTTTATAAAAAAGCAAATTGACTTGTTCAAGGATTTTTGAAAAAAATATTGACTAACCAAGTTATGAATTTTGTGCGGAACTTTATCACCACTCTGTATAATTTTGGCCCCATTGGTATAATAAATTGTAGCATTGGAAAAAATCTATATGCCACAGGTGAACAAAGAGATTTTATCCATTCGGGGAAATTATCTCACTCGGATTTGACTCATAAGCTAAAGTTTTTCCCGTTATGGATAAAATGCCTCTTTATTCACTTGTACCATATAGTAAAACTATTACCTACACAATAAATGAGCTACATTAGACAAATTCACAAAGTTGTAAAATACTGATTCTATAATTTTGTTTTTCTTCAAACGTCACTAAAATGTGATATTATACTGCTAGATTAATAATGCTAGTGTCAATTCATAGACATGGCATCTAAACACTTTATCCCCGCTCGTCAGCTTCAGATATTGTTATTATCTCCGATGAAGAGCGGAGATAAAGTAAATTAGCTAAATCATTTGAAATTCTTAACTTCGTGACTTTTTCTATTTCAGGTGGGGTATACTGACTGATCAGTTTCTAAATCTGACATATTAAAAGCTGCAATGAATAAATAAGATTTTCTCAAGAAGCTTGTACGTAACTGCAAAATATAGTTACACCTCTCCAAAAAAAAAACGGGTTGGCAGACGAATAATTATGGCTTTATTCGGATTTTGTTCACCAAGTTGTTTATAGTGAAGTCATAGTACCTAACGCTCTTCAAAGCAAGCTACATTTATCAGTCTACCCAGTCTTCTACCTTAAAATAATTTCTAGTTTTTTAACATTTCTTAAATAATATGTTATCAACGTTTGAAGAAAAAATACTACAATTTAGTCGTAAAGTATCTTTATGTGACTGGGCAACTGGGCTGGACTTATCCGCCGAGCTTGCAAACCGTCCACCCACGCCACATAAAGTATAACTTTTGCTCCTACTATTGTAAAACTAACAAGAGGAAAACGTAATAGAGAAAGAGTTGCACTTCAGTTACACTTTTTTTATATGAAAATATATGATATTAAGAGAAAATAGTATAATTTGGTACAGAGCAAATTCGTGTCCTACAAGTACAACTTTCGAGTGGCTCAAAATATAAAAATTTAGAACGAAATATTTAGAACGAAATTTCCACCATCAAAATGTCAAGTAACTCTCAAAATAGGGAAATATTAATGAAGACGCAATATAATGTAGAAGTTAGAAATGTTTTATCTTCTGAATTAGATTACAGTACACGTTCAAATAAATTTTCCAGAAAATTAGGTTACGTACTAAGTCAATTGGGAATTTTATTTAAATTTCACAAGTCCTCATAAATTAAATTTTACGGGTGTATATACATAATTTCCCCTGTGAATTAAGCGTTGATCGACATAACATGCATTTAGGAAATTATCTTCATCTTCATCCATTTTTTGCTTCTTCCAGCCCTAGCTGACTGATGTCAGAAAGTAGTAATTATGTAACAGCCACATTTCAAATTCTTAGACGTCCCGTCCTGTCCCTTTCTCACGGAGATTAGTCCTCGGTCTATACTTTGTGACTTTTGTTCCGTAATAAAATCTCGCCCTAAAGTTTAAGGCTTAAGGTTAAGTATACAAAAATCCAAACGGCGCTATATTTTGACTACTCCCACAGTAAAAGCTGTAACTTCCGACTGCATTCAGACGCGAAGTGAAAATAAATGTGTGAATTAAATTCCAGCACAGCTGCAAGGTGTCATACATATTTCTAAATGAAAGTAGCCACTTTCAATGTTAGTCGAACAGATTTCAGGATTACTGACCTCCGATCTTCCACGTAGTTCCTAATTCGAAAGTGGCGAAAGGAAATTATTCTACAAGGTCCTACACCTGTAGCAAATTTTAAACTACAGTCCTTTTCATTTCCTTCGCGGCGTTTCATTTAACATGCAAAACGCCTTGATTTTAAATAAGGTTTTAAGGCTTCGTCGAACGTGAGGTTGTCGGGGGTACCTACAGTATAGCGGGAAGAGTTATTTCACTCCATTTACACGCATTTTTTAAACGTTACAGCTTATTTTAAATTTTAATTTCCGAGCGCATGCAATCTCATTTTCTACTTCTTTGTGTGTGCGAGTTACGGCAATTACAATTTCCTGTATGAAATAAAAACTTTCTCACAGCGAGCCGATGAAGATAATCTTTTGCGTGTTGGTTACACTAATGTAATAGTGTTGCTTCACCACAAAAAAAACTAACGTCGATAAAATAAACTAAGAGGAAACGAGGTAAAGCTGTAACAATATATTTCAAAAACTTCTGTAATTATGTAACTGAAATTACTTATGCATAAATATACTTTGCCTACAGTGCAAGCATATAAACGTTGAAGAGAAGTGAACGTAAACTAAGTGACGCAATTTAAATGTTTTCTTTATTTTAAAAAGAGTTAATAGAAATTTAATTTAAAAATTCACATACCCTCAGCTAGGTGCGCCCGGCACCCCGACACTGTGTAAACGGTAGAAGGGGTTACAGAGTATGTATGTATGTAATAGATATTAACGATACAAGTTTGATTATGAGCGTCTTAACGAAACGAGTTTGAGTTGAATCAAACGTGTCTCGTTAAGTGCTATAAGCAAACGTGTATTGTTCAATATTTTATCTTCATCAATAAATTCTGCTTCAATGTATTTTTTTTATATAAAAAGAGTGCGGTAATATCCATTACCACACTGAGTGCGGTAATAACTATCCATTGCCGCACTGAGTGCGGTATTATCCATTATATACATTACCGCACTCAGTGCTCTTAACGATACTAATATTAATTTGGTTAAGAGTCTATAACAACACCGATAAAGATAATAGAAAATTACAGAACACTTATTAATAGTTTGTTCTATTTATTATGCCAGCGATTAAGGGGTGTATGGTATAAAATTGATACCATAGATTAGAAATGTATAAAGAGATTTTTTTATGAAAGGAAATATACAGTGCTTTCGTAAAGTAGTAGATAAATTCGTTAAAAATTCAAGGAATATTTTTTTGAAAAACGCTGGAACCCGTCGATTTTTATTTTTATTTTATGCATTTTTTCAAATAAAATCTATACATACAGGGTAACCATCGTAGGAGTTATGACATCATCGATTTTTTTTTAAATAGCAACCCCCTTTTTACGGAATTAGAAAGAACGCATTTTTTTTAATTACGCTAAGTTGATTTTTGAGTACCTATAGGTCGCATACCAAAAATTAAGAAAAAATAATTAAACATTCAAAAATACTATATTATATTGCAGTTCAAAACAACTAAATTAAATGTTTAAATTGTGCACCGTTGTCTGCCTGACAGTAACCAAGACGACCGACATGTTTTTTATTGATCGCTGTCATTGATAAAAACGTAAAATCAAACTTCCTAAAATTAAATTTACTATTTTGCAATTTTAAAATTGGTTTTCTTAATTTTTAAAAAAATACGCAAATAAAAATAAAAATCGATGGGTCCCAGTCACAGTCCGAAAGTTATTCCTTGAATTTTTAACGAATTTATCCACGACTTTACGAAAGCACTGTATGTAGTATACTTACTTTCAAATGATCACTGATGTAGTTTAATTAACTGTAATTTTCCTTTATATACAGGGTGTTACGAAATTCGCAGATATTACGTTATTCTACATTAAAAACTGAACAGAATGCTTTTGCCATTTTTCGATAAAACCCTTACTTTTGTAATTACAGCGTGGCCTTTGAATGTCAAATGTTGAGAAATAAATGATTGTTTATGATAATTTATTGACAGAAGCTTTGTTGTGTTTATATTCTCGTGTGTTTATTTTCGAAAAATGGCTGCTAATTTTTCTAATCAAAAATATTATGACATGCGGATGGCTCTCGGAGCTTCTAATAATCGAGCAGGGCAAGCAGTCCGATTATATGGTGAGAGATTTCCTTTGCGGCGACGACTAAGCATTAACATTTTTAGAAGTTTGGAGGATCGCATTCTGTTCAATGGTAGTGTTACTGTGCCACAACGTGTAAATGCTGGTCGAAAGCGTCTTCATAATGATGCTGTTCTTAATTTGATAAACAATAATCCCGAACGAAGCACTAGATTTGTGGCCAGGGAATTGAGAAGTACCTCCACCTGCTTGTGGCGTGCCCTATACCGTGATCAACAACATCCATACCACTATACGCAGGTGCAACATACCAATACAAAATACCGATTATCCACTTCGAATAAAGTTTTGTGAATGGTACCTTGCTCATCACGATTAGAAATATTTAATTCTCGGAATAGACGAATGTCTTTTCACACGTGATGGTGTTTTTAACGTGCACAATGAACACCAAAGGAATGATGCAAATCCTCGTGCAGTTAGAATAAGAAATCACCAGCAACGTTTTAGCTTAAATGTATGGGGTGGATTGTTGGGTAACCATCTGGTAATACATTTAGTACAAACTTCATATTCTGTTATTACTCATAACAATCTTATTTTTCCTTTTAGTTTATTCACTTTTTGCTTAATATATTAAACGGACAAACGGATCTCAATTTTCTCCAACAAGATCTTCCCAAGCTATTAGTAGACGTTGCTTTAAATGTTCGTCAATATATGGTATTTATGCATGACGGAGCGGGTCCTCATAATGCGTTAAATGTACGAGAATACCTTAATCATACGTACTTGGAACGCTGGATTGGCAGATGCGGTCCAATTAGTTGGCCGCATCGTTCATCAGATTTAAATCCATGTGATTTCTTTTTGTGGAGTCATTTAAAATCGTCGGAGTGCAGAACTCCAGTGCACAACCTAAATGAGCTTTAAAACCTCGTACTTCAAGCAGCGCGAGATAATGCCGGCAATGGTAAGAAATTCTATTCCAGCAGTAGAACAACGTGTCGCGGCATGCATAATTGCCAACGGGGACCATTTCGAGCAAATGTTAGATTAGGTGATTAAGTAAATAGTTTTCGTCAATTTTTTAAATAATTGTGATTTAAATTTTAGAATTATTTATTAAATAGTAAACATTTGGAAACTATGTGGTTTTTATTATTTTACACTTGAAAGGTAGTTCACGAAAATCATAATTTTTTGATAACGTTTTCCTTCTTTCAATTATTTTCTGTTACTTACAGCAGCCGCCTGAAGTTCAGCATTTTTTTGCATAACATCGTTAATATCTCCAAAACAGTTGACGTATATACGTTCATATCAAAATGGTGAGTATTTCAATGCACAATTTTTAAACTACCCAAATGTACGGCATTCAATTAAAAAAAGTAAGTTTTGATTCGCCAAACTTTTTTGAGCCACCTTGTATAATCAATATTATTTTAATAATGTGCACCACCGTCGAACCTACAACTTTTATATACACAATTTCCATGTAACTCTCATAGTTTTAGAAGTATCTTCCACCCCCGCATCGTTGCCAGACCCTGTAGCCACATAACTCATAGTTGAATTAAGTTAAGCACACATGTAAAGTGCATTTCACACAGCAACAAGTTAATGTGGGATTCTTTCGTTGTCTGCCGACAAAATGTGGGGTTATGTTTTGACAAAACCAAGTCAAAATGTTAGTATTATTTAGCACAGAATAAAACATTATGGACACGTTTATGTGCAATTTCAGTATGTGTTTCAAAGTGCGTTGTAAAATCTAAGTACTTATAAAACCAAACAAGAATGCCTGAAATGTATACACTCGGTGCACTGGCAAAGGAGATTGGACCGTTGGTGTGCGTTGGAACTGCAATCGGAACTGGTCTGAGGTCGGATGAAAGCCGAGGTCTATCGGCAACACAAACTTGGATACTGTGCACATTAAAGCTATGAACATACGTTTCAGTAATAGTAGTGCTGTTGCGAACCAATTTATTGCACTAAACATACTCCAGAGAAATCCATGCAGTTTATAAATAATGCACATACTTGAAGGAGGTACTGTTGGGCATGTTGGGGCCTTCACCCACTAGCAGAGCTGTGGAGCTCCGCGGTTTCTTGCGAGATTGCAAGATGCACATATCACATCGACCAATGTGGGCAGATTTTAGTTAATTCCATTTCCCTCTCGTAGATAACGTTCACACACGTTTAGTATGGCTGTGGATCCACCTTTCAAGCATCACATCTGGGTTGTTGTGGGAAGAAGAACAACTCACGCTAAAAACTGTTCGGAAGAAACCAGCACGTATCTATATAAGATTTTGAACATTTGTGCATCGAAATGCTCTGAAGACGATCTTGTAATTAGTTTTCCGTTTAGATGTGAGGTTTTTGTATACCTAGACTAAGCATTTTTTTAGCGATTAGGATTTGTTTGAAATTCGCATTGAATTTATTTTTTAAAGTGACGTCAGTTTCAGCCAATTAAAGGCGTAGATTAAAGCATTCACATTTGTTTTTCGGCAGATATAAAAGAGTAGAATAGAAGCCGGATAGCCCAGTTGGGAAAGCGCTAGGCTTGCATTAAGCAAGTCTTCGGTTCAAATCCCGCGGAGGTCGGAATATTTCCGCAACCGCAACACAGTCAACACATCACAATACATCACACAATTTTATTGTTGCTGCGCAAGTGCAAAAAATATGCGCTCCGACTTTGTAACCCCGTTATACATTTTACAGAAAAAAAACTACATTCGAAGAAAAGAAAATCCAATATGGCTTCTATAAAAAAAGTTGGCAATTGATTTTTTGCTATCTTAAGCGCCCGAGCAGTTGTAATATTATTTTTGAATTATCTGTTGAAAAGCCTCGCAATAATGTTTCGGTTAAAAATGGCTAAGTTGATTGATTTTCGAATAAAAAAATAAAAACCAAAACCGAAAATTTCAGTTTTGTGCGATATTTTGAAAACTAAAAATGACAGGACAAATTTATTTCCAAATTATTTATCAGCAGAAAAATATGCAACTTTGCCTTAATTTAACCGACTTCGTGTCTCTTAAAATAACCGAGTTACTGCAGTAATACGGTCTTCAAATCATAAAATTTGATTAAATTAAAAATTAACTCTTGACTTTCTACCTGCTTTTTTAACTTAAAATTACTGTAGCTCCATTACGATTGAGTATAGAGCATATGTTCATAAGACATGTTTAACTTAAAATTACCTCAGCAACACACCCTTAAGTTATGACCGTCATGGGTATACATATAGAGGGTGTTTGTAAATCGGTAGACAACTCGGAATTTCGTTTTAAATGCCACTGTTCAGCATACAAATTGTCATGACCCAATTTAAATCACGGCATCCTATGTTTACGTAGTGATACACGACTTATTATTTTTTTAATTGAACACCCCGTATATTTTTAGATATTTGAAATAAGTGTTAAAATGCTTGATGATAGCATGCTTAAACTAAAATTTTGGAATTTCTTACTTTCTTATTAAAAATAAATACTTTCTAAAGTAGGCCATAACTTACTCAAAGTCACTAAGAGTCGAACAAGAAATGCAAAAGAAAAATACATTTTACTTGGCTCTAAAAGTTTCTCATGGCCGATTTACCATACCACATACAGGGTGTTATTTAAGTACGCGGCCAAACTTCAAGAGGTAATTCTTTGAGTGATTATAAGACAAAAAGTTTATATAAACATAGGTCCGGTAATGCTTCGTTTTCAAGATACAGGGTGTCAAACTTTTTTTTTTTAATCATTTTTTCGTAAAAATTTTAATAATCCTTCAGCCGATTTTGTTGAAATTTGTCAGTGTTATTTATGGTAAAAATGGGCTAATTTTGCCCTAACTAGATTAAAATTATTAAGTACAGTGGCGTCCCCCACACTTAAACAAATGGTACGCAATTTTTTTTAGTAAAAATCTGGTGTGATACACTCACACAACTTCCTTTTACAGTGATCTTATAATTAGTCAAAAATTTCATTTTTAATTTTTAACCATTTGTTAAAAATTTTCAAAAATTACAAATTCTACAAAAACGGTACAAAATCGAGTGTTAGTTGAAGAGACAAATTTTCTCTAGAATTTTAAGGTGAATTCAAAAATGTAATAATATACCGGGTGTTTTATTTAAAATAGGAGTTAATAAAAAAAATAGAAAAAAAAACAAAAGAAACCCACTTTAGAAGTATTCAACTGGAAAATCACCTATCTCACATCAATACACATTAAAAATGTAAGAAAAATGTAAAATTTAAAAAAAATCGTTAGAGCCGTTTTTGAAAAAATCGAAAAAAACTGAAAAATCACAAGAGTAAACACCTACTTCCGGTTATGCGATTTTCTTCAAAAGCTTGCTGTCTCATCTACATAGTACACAAAACTTATATATGAAGTTTCAATGCTATACCTCTTTTCGTTTTTGAGATATTCTGTTCACAGACACACAGACAGACACACAGACAGACAGACAGACAGACAGACAGACCAATGAAAAAAAATATGTTTTTTGGGATCAGGGGACTCTAAAACGTGAAGATCTGTTGAAAACTCAATTTCGAATTTTTGGGGTGAATCCAATACTTCCTTTATAGTAGTAAAAGGAAGTAAAAAAACATTTAACAATTACTAACACAAACTTATAATAGTTGCTGAAAATGTCGTCCTTCAACTTCAATGCAAGCGTAAGCTCGTCTTAACGTCGATTGCCGAACACGTTGAAATATTCCCGGCGTATATCTTATCTGATTACATAAATCCCGTATCGGTTGGATTAATTCTTCTTCAGTGTTGACAGGAGTTCTATAAACGAGGGATTTTAAATGCCCCCAAAGGAAAAAATCTAACGGATTTAAATCCAGTGACCTGGGTGGCCATGAATGTGGACCCGCGCGACCGATCCAGTTTTCTCCATAAGTTGCATCCAGAAATTGGCGTGCTACTAAGCTAAAGTGAAGGTGGGACGCCATCGTGCATGAACCACATTGCTCTTCTTTCTGCCAGTAGGACATCTTCTAATAGTTCAGGTAACACAAATTCCAGAAAACGACGATACTCTTCACCATTTAATCTCGGGGGTAAAAAAGAAGGTCCAATGAGATAATCACCTACAATACCAACCCAAACATTCACGGAAAATTGTTGTTGATAAGTATTTTCTATAACCACATGGGGATTTTTTTCAGCCCAGATATGATTGTTATGGAAGTTCATAATTAAATTTCGAGAAAAACATGCTTCATCGGTAAACAAAATACTGGATAGAAATGTCGGAGATGCTACCTGTTGTTGCAAAAGCCAAGTACAATAAACAACTCGTTGGGGAAAATCGGCAGGTAATAACGCTTGAACAAGCTGTATGTGGTAAGGATACAGTTGATATTCTCTTAAAATCTGCCATACAGTAGAGTGAGAAATGTTTAATTGTTGTGCAATTTTGGGTGTACTTGTATCGGGACATCGCTCAACTTCATGTAAAACTGCTTCCTCCACCTCAACTGTTCTTACTGTTGCAGGTCTCCCAATAACAGCAGCCGACCTTTGACAGGAGCCTGATTCGCACAGCCTTTCGTGTATTCTTACAAATGTTTGTCTAGTTGGTAGAAGGCGATGAGGATACCTCTCTTGATGAATCCGTCTAGCCACTCTGGAATTGCCTTGGGCCATTCCATAAACAAAATGCATATCGGCCATTTCTGCGTTTGTAAATTGAACCATTTTCTAATATCAGTAACGAATTTTATAGCTTAAAACTCTTAAAAACACTTCAAATAATTATGACGCACGCACTGTTTAAAGTTAAGTTATGCCAAAGTCAAATTTGTTTGATTAATTGTTTTTCCTTCCACGGCATTCTCAATTTTTTGTTACTTTCAAAACATTGCAGTATTAAATAACCTTATGCATTTTATGTTTATTTGTTTTATCGAAAACAGTTCATCTGAGCGAAAAAATTCAAAAGGTGACTGGTGTAATTTTAATTGCTTAATCATAAATAAAAATAACTTTATTGCATGTCCATGGACAGCAAAAAAACATTTTTTAATAATTAATAAAACACAAAAAATATTTTTTTGCTAGCATTAATTTTTATAACAATTTCTAAGACTAAAATAGACTATTGATATGGAAAAAAATAACAGGTACACCCCAGTTTTTGATAGTTTGGTAGTTTTAATTTTTTATTATGTTGTCCCAGGGAAATGCAATAAAGTGGTTTTTATTTTTTTCTCGAAAACGGAGCAAGATACGAAAAAATAAAGAGACAAAAAAGTTGTATTTTTAGCTGCGTAATGCAAAAAAAAATATAAAAGTTCTAACGAAGTCAATGACTCACATTTTTTGTCAAAAATATTGGTTAAGGTGCCCCCCGGGACGCCACTGAACTTAATAATTTTAATCTAGTTAGGGCTAAATTAGCCCCTTTCTACCATAAATAACACTGACAAATTTCAACAAAATCGGCTGAAGGATTATTAAAATTTTTACGAAAAAATGATTTTTTTAAAAAAGTTTGACACCCTGTATTTTGAAAACGAAGCATTACCGGACCTATGTTTATATAAACTTTTCGTCTTATAATTACTCAAAGAATTACCTCTTGAAGTTTGGCCACGTACTTAAATAACACGCTGTATACTAAAACAATGTAAACAGTGTTTTTTAAATGGAACAATTATTTTTGGATTATATTTTACGAATTTTTGATTTTTAAAAGCTGCTTTTGAACGAATTGACAATATCGGACATCGTTGGAAAGCACTTTTATTGTAGTTTTGAACTGTTTAATGAAACCCATATTGTTCTATTAAAAAACATAGTAGCCTCAAAATATGTTCCTCCCTGGAATTTTTGGGTAGATACTGATTTCGGGGTATCACTTATGAGTAATAGGGAACTGTCAACTGTGAAAATGATCAACATTTTCAGAGCCATTTAAAAAAACTATCGTTTTTCGACATTTGTGGGGTATTTGGGTCTCCTCTCGCTAGACGATGCATCCTAGTGCAACCAAAGTCTGGTATCATCGTTCCAAAGCTTCATAGAAGATCTCCGCACATGTTCTAGAAATGTGTCCGCCCCTCCATACATCCCTTCTCTGAAATTTTTGGGTAGAGACTGACTATGGCCTACTTCAGCTAAATATATGTTTTTAAAAATTATAAGATCCAATATTTTAGTTTAAGCATGCCATCATAAAGCATTCTTATATGTATAATAATATATAATAAACCTATTGCATGCTAACGTACATGAAATAAGTGAGGAGAGTGAATTTGTTTACTGTTTTACATATTTCTTTAGTCTGGTTTAATAGAAAGCAGTTGAATGATTTTTAAAGGATCATCTCTTCAGAATTTTCTTTCTCCACATCTATGCTGAAACTATGTGCTGCTTTTCAAGAATCTAACAATACAAATTAAAGTTAATACTGTTTAGAATATTTTTTTTGTAAAATTATATTTATTTATTAGTAATAAAGCAATTGTTAATATAGTATATCAGTGTATATTAGAGGCCGAGGTAATTATTTCAAATGTTAAGGCAAAGTGTTTTACAAGTTAATACATTTTTTTAAAAACTTGATATGCGTTTATATAACTTATAAAGGTTGTGTTTCAACATATGTAACGTCTTCCATTATTTTTGTCCATATTATTTAATGGCTTCGCACTGAAGTTTGTGATAGTAAATCTAAGACCGAATGCTAAAAAAGTATTCGAATAATAAATATTGAGGGGTAATATAATACGTAATACGCTTATTATCGAAGAATAGTTTCGCCTCTGGCTTGGTTTACACGTTGAGCTACTGTATTTTTTTGCTTACCTCCTGATGAAGCCCCTAATGAAAGTGGGCGAAACCTTGAGTTCTTCAACCTCAAGAATGACACCGTCCAATCCCGGAAGTCGTTCGTTACATATCGATACCTTTTTTATTAATATTATGAGTTATAATTACAAAGCTGACAATTTTTCTTGCATTTTATTTAACATTATTTCTCAAACGCGTATTCATTTTGCACTTTTTTTGGTTTTTCTCTTAAAACGAACGAAAAGAACTAACAAAGTCAACGGACATTTCTAAATTATTTTATTTGACAGGTGAAACAAAACCAGATTAACTTGTACCAAATCGATAATAGTGAGTCACTATATTATTAGTATGGTTACAACATCCTATTGGTAAATGTTCCAAACATAAGAGACAGAAAAGTATTTTGGAATGAACATGAATGCCAAACTACGCTGGAAAGAACACATAAAAAGAAAAGAGACTAAATATAAAATATAGAAAAATGTATTGGCTGATGTGAAGAAAGTCCTACCACTCAGTGCAGAGTAGTTGCATCTGTACAACCAGTATGGGCATACAGTTGTCAACTTCGGGGCTGTGCCAGCAAATCCAACATTAGCCAAATTCAAAATTTTTAAATCAAAGTACTAAGAAACATCGTGAATGCACGCTGGTACGTCAGAAACAGTGATATCCATATTAAACTAGGTATAAAAACTGTACTAGAAGAAATAAAAAAACGTTGCCCAGAAGCATAAGACCAGGCTTCATCATCATATAAACATCGAGGCCATCCAACTCCTTGACAATGCAGAATTTGTGAGAAGGCTCAGTAGGACCAAAACTTTTGAGCTAGTGTAAAGTAACGCTTACAGTCAATGAGAATGAAATGTAAAATATTCCCATATTTATTATTGGATAACTATTTCCTGCTGAAAATTTCTTCTACATTCACTTTTCTTCGGCATTTACTTTATTGCCTGTTTTCAATATAAAAAATTGCTAAAAATTCTCAAATATGTGAATTTTTAAATTTAGTTATCAGTTTGACATGTGAAAATACCCAAGCATGTGTATATGTATATGCGTGCAAATATTGGCTTATAATACCAAGAGTAGGCAAAGTTATGTCGATTATTTCTTAAACAGTTCTATCAGCCAATAGTAATGAGAAAAAAATTGAAATCAACCAATAGCATCAAAATTACACTGACTATTTGCTAGTAGCTGATTACACCGACTATTTTTTCACAAACCATTCAAATCGTTCCTCTGCTGTAACACAACTAGCTAAAAGTGGAGTAGGTGAACAGCAGTTGTTAAAAATAACAGGACACTCATCTGGAAGCTCCATCAAACCCTATCTACAACGTGGACTGTTTACTTTCGCGGTAATATTTTTTTTATAATTTTAACTAGATTATCACTCGTCTTTGTAAGTCCATGAGTAGGATTTCTTAATAGCAACAAAGATTCGTGAATCTAGTTAAAATTATCAAAACATTGTCACCACTTAAGTAGCTACTGTTGATAATAATTTTCAAAGGGTCAATATTATTGTTGGACAACTCAAAACTGTACGACAGTTTTTTCAATATCCTAAAAAATGCCTTGAAGAGTGGTTCTACCGCATTTGATAGCATTCTCATGAACGCATATCTAACATTTAAACATATTTGACCATCAAACTAGATAACTAATGAAAATGCATTTTCCTTAATACTTCATTATACCCTAAAACTTAACGTAAATAACCGATTTTCTGTATTCCTGAAATCATTTCACCGTTGCGTTTATAACAATTCGTTCGTTTAAAATTATTTCACAGCTGTGATATGCGGAAACATGTTTAGCTATTTGTAAAGCTAGAATATAACAATCCATCATGGATATCAAAGTAAAACTGAAGTTCGACGACTGCTTATTTGAAAAAGCATTTGTTTGACAATTTATTTGCTTGAATACGATGTATTAATAGATGAAAGAGTGAAAAATTGCTGTAAATTTCATTAATGTACCTCTCTATAAATATTTGCAATAGCTATTTTCAGGGGCGGACTGGGACTAATAGGCCCGGGATGCTGGGTGCCTAGGGGGGCCCGCACGTGTTTGTGCGGTATACCTCGGGCCTGGGGCGATGCCCCAGCCACAGGAGGCAATATCGCCGAAACCGAATTTTTTTTTCGCTGGTGCGATACATTTTATGGCCTAAAACGCTATTTTAGGACGCGATTAATAGGCGCCAACTAGTAACAACCACCTACTAGTAACACTACCCGAGCGCGCAATACAAATCTTGCGAAAATTATATTCGAGGAGGGCCTACGACCAATAATGTAATTCGCAAGTACCAAATTGGCTCTCGCAATCAGCGAGCTTGCGAGTGTATTTGGCAAGGGGCAAGGTGGCGGTCAGCGGCGAGTCTCAATGTACTGAACTGTAATATAACTCCTTCTCGCGGTGTTATTACAATTAATATCAAAACCCAAATTGTAAGTCAAAATGTAATAGCTCTCTCTTTGGAGCACTATTAGTCTACATATCAAATTGAATATACCCTTTTCTAAATATCACAAAGAATTAGTATCAGGTATAGCTCACTTATGTACTTACCTTACGTCTTAATGTAATAAATAGTAATTGACGTATGTCATAAATCGATTTGACATTTAAAATTATGTTATCTGATTATTGTTTTTTAAAGCGTCGACTAGTCAGTTTTACAAGCAATGGGACTGATAAATCCCAGCTGAATGGGTTAATCTTCAACTAACAACTGTGTTCTCTTGTAGTTAAAGACTGAATTACTTTTAAAATATAATAACTATTTGGTTTTATGAATCAAATATAAGTTTCAGGCACTTCACAAAATTAAATTCGTACTTTCAGTTTGTTAGTGGCACATTGAAATTTGATCTGACATTGCAAAATAAAATACAAATTGCCAAAAACAATTTAATCGAATACAAAATATGTCCAAACTTGATTTAAATAAAAATTCTAAAATAACCTAATTCCAAAATGTAAATTTCAAAATATAATGGTCGAAAAACGCCGAGTACTCGAATCACTATTAAATTTAGAAAAATAATTCTTCTAAATTAATTTCTAAATATAATTACAATTATCTTAATGATTTGCCGCACCAAACTTGCTGTATAACTTCTTAATATTTCGTAAGAAATGGGCACTAACCTTCCAATTGTTTATCTTGTACCTGAATACTCTATCTCAGCTCCTAATTAGATAAATTCTAGTCAGCAAACACCTCCTTGGGTTGTTCCCGACCAAATCAAAGCTCGTTGTAGCTCTTTGAAACCTCTATTATTTGGATAGACAGTTCAACGCATACGACAACACTCACTTTCACTGGTTTTACTGGCTTTGTAGTAATATACCAGGTTAAATGGAATCAAACAATCTTGAATTTTATATTTGAATAATATTTGTGACTTAAAGTCAAATTTGATGGTAGAGAATACTATATTGCTACTACGGATCAAATCATCAATTATTATTCTTCACAATTAATGGGAATTTAACCCGCAACATGACTATTTTTCGTAGATTATCAATTCAAGTGATTTTGTTACTACTAAATATAAACAACCCTCTGGTTGCCCTTACAACCCCACCAGTCAAACATACAACTGTTACATCACATGATATCTTCTTCTTCATCACGACGTCTTGACAGACGTTTTGTGACCCACATAGGTTCTCATGGGAAGAATAGTGCAGTAGTTTCCCCTTGCTTTCTGCACCGCAGTACTACAGCCACTAACGTTGATACAACTATGCCTGTAGAAGTCTGGTAATAAGCTGTTCCGAGGCCCTTCCTCTGCGCCTTATTCCAGTAGTGATGGTTACTGCTGCCCTCCATCACAGGTACTAGGATAGGATGGAATAGAATTGGGTTTGGTTAGGATAAGGTTGGGACATGGTTCACCCGGGGTGCAGGGGATGGGAATAGCCATGAGCTCGCGTGGGCAGGGTCGCTAAATCCCTGAAGTTCCTATCGGGACTCTAGAAAGTACCTACCCGCTACCCAAACACATGATATACGTACCTACATTAGTGATCTGGATATTATTTAAATTAAATGTATCATTCATACGTTATGCTGCATTACAGAACATGTAGATTGAATCATGCATTGCATAACTTTTTAATAATCATCTTATTGAATAGGTACATATATTGATGTATAAATTATATTTTGTTGCAGTCTTTCGTGATCCATTGATATTAATGTTTTTAAGCTTATGGTAATCACCACACAACAAACTACTTTTTTATTTTTCTTATCTTCTACGTTTCGAAAGACTAGGCTTTCATTCTAAGATGATTAGGGCATAAAAACAGAAATAGAATCATCAAAAATATTTATAAACAAAGAGTATATAAATATATACGAGGCTTGTTCAATTGAAACCCATCTTTGGTCCAGAAAAAATTTATTGGCAAATATATTTACAAATAATTACCACTACAATTAAGGCACATATCCCATTGTTTCACCAACCGATGTATACCCTGCTTAAAGAATTCTTGTGGCTGCTGCTTGAAGAATTCTTTTACGGCATTTTGTACTTCTTCGTCCGACTGAAAACGATGACCTTTTAACGCCTTTTTCAGTGGCCCAAAGATGTAAAAATCGCAGGGCGATACATCGGGACTATAGGGTGGATGCTCTAATATCCTCTATTTCTTTCGTTGTAGATTTTCTTTCACTACTTTGGCAACATGAGGCCGAGCATTGTCGTGCTAATCGCTGTCAAATACAAATGATAGGAACTAATCAGTGTGACGTTTACAAACACAACTAACATTGCAAAACGTCAGTTGAGTGATTACAATTGTTTCCAAGGCTAACCTGACCAAAGATGGGTTTCAATTGAACAAGCCTCGTATGTAAATGAAACTATATATATATATCCTCATTGTGGAAGTAACATCATTTTGTTTATTAAAATTTAGACTGGGATTCACTGCCAACGCAAGGGCTTGTTCCCTGCTTCCTGGTTGTCAATCCCAGCGCGAGCTATTTCAAATACTAGTCGAGTGGGGTTTGGATTTTTTTAGCTATATACAAAGAAGTATTTACACCAATAAGATATTTCCGGTGATGTGGGATTTTGGGGCCCCTAAAGAGCTATTTTTTATTACATTTATATAATACATGGATTACAAACTAATTGCGGGGCGGGGTTTCCGGGGCCAAAATGTGCCTGTGTAAACGCGCTAGTGGCGTTGCATTTTAGTTTAAAGCCTGCGGGCCCGGACGGTCCAAGGGCCCGGGATGCGATCGCATCCCGGCATCCCTAGCCAGTCCGCCCCTGGCTATTTTCAAACGTAAACTTTTTAAGCGCCTTTAAGGAAATACTGATAAGTATATAAAACACTTTATTTTTAAGCAACCGTATTTTTTATCATTTTGTAATGCATTATTATATGCATTGGTGTCGTTAAATGCAGTTACATAACATATTACAGTGTACGTGTTCTAGTATAATCTTTATTAGTACCATATATTTTTATTTCAAAACTGAGCCTGAAAATGAAAAGCGGACGCATCCTTTTAGGGGATGTAGATTATTATTATAAATATTGATGGATTTTAAAGTTTTCAATATTTTGTGTTGTTAAGTACGTAGTTGGTCGGCCCTATCTTTATAATTATTATGAATTAAAAAATATGTATGGCTTACTATACATTAACAGAAAATACGACGATATGGAGTAATCTATACCCCACACTATCTAGGAATTAAACATTTTTGCAAATGTCACGTGAAGCGTTGATCTCCTGCGGTGATGTAAGGAAAATCCTTAGACAAGGGAAGAGATTCTTGCCTAGATAAGCACATTTTTTAACATGTTTGCTCATACATCTACTACATCCAAAACTTTTTTTAAGTAAATATGTGCTCCAGGACCTTGAACGTAGTGGGATTCTGACATGACTAATAATACGACAATTTTTTGCAATTCGGTCGAGCGGAAAACACAGATGCGTGTGTATGTTATAAAGCAGGATGGAATGTAATCTACTCCGCGTTTCAAAGTTTTTCTTTCGTGGCCTCCGAGACCCTTTGTAGAATAAAAATTAAGCTTTAATCGATGACAGATGTGTTGTTTTTACAACTGCAGTTGGCAGCAAAATAGCTATTAGTTACAGCAAAGCCACTCAGCTATGATTACATAGATATCGAAATCAGGGAAATCATTCCTTCAACAAGGTTTTAGCAGCATGAGATAAAGTTAATTATTTTGCATTTGCGAAATGCTGCTCTTTGAAACATCCTATAATGAGCAAAACAGACATAACTGCTAAAAATATATGTAAGATTATTTTTGGCATGACGTCTCAACTACTCTATGACTCATGAAAATTTTACATCCTAATGTGATAACTTGCATATAAATATAGAATAACGTTCTGGTTTTGCTATCTCGGTTTATTCTGTTGTTATCGTTTCCTCGTGGATTGATCAAGTGTAACATATCACTTGACTCACCCAAAAATGTACAATAATAAATTATTGCTAAAGCATCATCCTCACAAAAAAGGTAGTTTTAATATTAATTAGGATTTATAGGAGTACATGGCAATAGACTGATAATTAGAAACCCGATATTACAAATGAAATATCTTGACCAAATCTCTCATTATATTTTAAAAGCAACGATACCTAGTTAAATTTTTAATAAGATCTGTGCTGTACTCGAGTACAAGTACTCATCTATTCTGCCGTTATATGCTATGAATACATTTTAGTAGCCTTTATAATACGCATAATAATTAATAGTAATTCATAACATAACCAGCAAAACAAATATTTATTATAAAAATGTTCAGTAAATGTAACAATTTGAATTCCAGAATTGTTAAGAAATAGCATAGGCCATGAAAATAATTGCATAATGACGTTTTTGAATAGCTTTATCTTTGTTTAAAACATAATAAAATCAGAGCAGGCTTCACAATTCAGGTAACAATGTGTGTAAACTGTATACAAAACAATTGGGGTAGCTTCTTTGAAACCTTTGGTTGTGAAATTGCCAAGCTGCCCCAAAAACAAGTTATTTTATGTGTTAATAAATACCCAAGTTAATTAAAAGTGTTGTTTAATTGAGTGATTGTGTCCTGGGTCACTTGTGGAAGTTTTTTCATGCATTGGGCTTCCGTATAGGTAAAATACGAGGCGTCGAAGTGGTCCAGTGGAAGCTGTGGTGTTTTAGGCACATTTTACGGAGGTCCAGCCAGGTCTATAAGTTCCTGTACGAGCGAATAAGAAAGCAGCAGCCGTGTATCACAGCAGAGTACGATTTGAGACCCCCACTTCATTGGAAGCGGTTCCAAAGGTGTCCGAAAGATCAGCCGTTCATCAGGTAGGCTTCAGCGCAGATTTGAGCCTTGCTAACTGCAGGCAAACAACAACGAGTGTCCCAGAGCATCGTGGGTGTTCCAGCGAGGGGCAGGTAGCCCTATTTTTAACGGAGAAGTCATCGAAAGGTCAGATTTGCCTCCTAAAAGTAATAGTTTTGTGAGTGTGCTTTGTTAGCGTCCTTTAGAGCGGCACTTCCGGTTCGTGGCGTGGGTAGAAGTGTTTTGTTATGACTCGGAATACTTACATTTCATTGTTATCGCATATCAACAGAGTTAATTGCGTGGACATCGAGAAATTAATTAAGATTGTCAGCTTGTTTACGTATGGTCGAAGCAAGAAAACCATTTTGGTTTTGTATTTGTTTCCATCAGTTAAAAATATAACCCAGTAGCCAAACGTAGTTAATTAGTAATAATGGCAACTTCATATTCGTATTTTTTATTAGATGTAGCGACCTAACCCTGGGATGAGAGTGAATTGGAATTAGAAATTTAAGAATAATTACAGTATATCCCGGCAAATTACAAAGAGTGTGGTAGTTAGGGCTGTTTAATTTATTCAAATAATTAAAAATCATGTTGAAAGATTCATTATACCCATGTTGGGCATGCCAGTATATTTTATCATCTATCTTACCGTAATATAACAAGGTTTGATTCTATACCGCTTACAACATGTAAAACAAGATTCAAGAAGTATGTCAACATAACATAAGTTATAAGGTCAACTCACTCGCTGGTATCAATACACAGAGACAGAGCCGCTGGCAGCTGTTTGGGGTAATTCGACATAGAGGCCAAAACTATATAGCAATTACGGGCGAAAATGCTGACGTTGCAGATCGAGCTATCGCAGTTTTAATGTGACGGAGGGGCTAAACAACGTTAGAGCCGAAGCAGCGATTAAACCCGCCCGGTTATCGTCTTATTTATAAATCCCTACTGGGCTTCTTAAATGTAATGCGATCGTAGCGTAAAGACAACCGGCGCGTCTATAAAACAAATGTGCAAAAGTGATATTGGAGCGTTCTTGCATTCTTGCGGGCCTTGTTTAGTCGTAGTATCGATTTCAATTGGAGATTTCGGTTGTTTCATGCAGTTTTCTATAAAAATTGATGATAATAGCATAACTAAGTATACTCAATATGAACTTTAAGAGCCTACCGTTAGCTGAAAAGGTAAAAAAAGACTTGGATTAAACCTGCAAAATAAATTTCGAACTCTAAGTTACACAAGATATTTTTATGTGGACATTTACAATAAAAACAAATAGATTTGTGGATCTGATGCATGCATTTTTTTCCATTATTAAATAAATGATCGTGTTTCGTCTTACGTACATTTTGTGTTGAGATTGAAATGTTTGAATACTCATTGTTCTGTGCATATTCCTTTTAGATTAATATTAAAATTAAAAATCAGTGCTACATTTGAATTAAAACATCAACGGAATGTAGGTCATTATTTTTTGTTCAATAATTGTTAAAAATTAAGAGCCCCCCAAATTCAATTATCACGAGCCCGCACTGGTACTCGGTACTCAGTTCAGGAGTACATTTTTAAAAATGTACTTGCACTTGTATTTGACACAATAGAACAATAGTATATTATACATCAAGGTAGCGAAGCGCAGTATTATAACCTGAGCGCACATTAGATACTGAGCGCGCAGCGCGAAGTATCTAAAGCGCGAAGGTTATAAGACGATTCGCTACCGTGGTGTATATACTATTTTTTGCACTACCAAACGGCTTAATACCTAAATTCCCAACAAATTTCGAAAATATTTTAACTGTCAACCTGACAATACAGCTCTTTAAAACATCAAAATTAAAATAGTCATATTTGGTAACTTAGCAATTTATTAGTTACCACGGTGAAAATTGTTTATTTTACTTTCTCTCCCTTGGTGGAGAAAATCAACTTCACAACCTCAAAATAGACCAATAACGGTGCGTTCTGAGACTAGTAGTGCAAAAAAACGATTATTTTCATTTGCGATGCTAGTGAATAGACTACGTCGTCATGCCTTCACAGATGACAATTTTAAAAATCTTATTATTTTGAAAGACATTAGACTATAGTCCAGTCATTAGGTAATTTTTAGAAACTTTAAACCCCGGAGTTCTAATTTTTGAATATATTTTAAAACTTGGTGCTCTAAAAATTCAATATTTTTTAATTTGGGGGCGTCGCCCGCGACGACATATTGAAAAAATGGCGAGCAATACCGGTTCTTCGAGAATATCTACGTTCCCATTAGTCATACGACCAAAATGTTGTTACATTTCTGCATTTCTCTGGTCTTAAATATTGGCTTTCTTCTAAAGGTATCCATTTTGGTTTCTGCAAAATATGTCAGGACTTACATCCGTATACCCATATATTATTTATCATTCCAAATTGCATCACTTAAACCTTCCGAAACACTTGTAGATTGGCTGACAGAAATCAGATTCAGACATTTAAATAACATCACTTGTCCATTGACAGTTACTTTACAGAGGATATGTTCTTTTGCTATAATTAGCGACTTTGTGTCTCTGATACAAAAATTGCACCAACAAGGCGAAAACATCCAAACTAATCTACCACTTAACACTTACAGTAGCGATGGCAACTAACTATTACATATTATGTATCAAATTGCTTACTATGAATAATCTATCTATTTATCTATTTTTTCTTCTTCTTCTTTTTCTACGTGTTTTAGGATTTCTCCTGTTTATTCTACGGACGACGATACCCAACTCTGTCTCCATCTGTTTGGGGGTCTTTCCACTGGTCTTCTTCCTGGGGGTTTTTGGTCTCTGCTTATTTTTACCAATCTCTCGTCTGACATTCTATTGATATGTTCGTCCCATCCTTTCTTTCGTTCTTTGGACCATTTGACGACGTCTTGTATTTTAAACTCATTTCTTTTAGATACATTTGTTTTGCGGTCGTGTAAGGTGACTCCTTGGATTGAGCGTAGTGTTTTCATTTCAACTGTTTTTTGTTTTGTCTTTTTGGTTTCGGCACGTGTCTCTACGGCATATGTTAGCACAGGATCTATTTAAGTACACTAATTGAAACCTAATCGAGCAATTAGCAGTTTTATTCGAATAGATAGTACGAAAGGCTATAACCATATTTAAGAATGGAGAACTGGAGTGCTAAACGGTACTAAACACCATTATGTCAAATCCTATTTAACATAGTTATAGGCAAAACAATATCAAAAAGTAAAATTTTGTGGCTTTCTATGCATTTTCAGTTGATATTATAACATTATAATTAGGAAGAAGACGCCGATTATAAAATCTGATTTAAATCTACGATGTGTAATGAAATAATAAACGCATTAATAAAGGTTTAGTAATTGAATTACAAATATTACTTAATTCCCTTCACTATTCTCCTTGGCTTTCCACATACTTATTCCAACCTTTCTCAAAATAGTTCTGGAAATCGTCGTAGCCTCTGCAAATCAACTCGTTTTCTTTTTATGATCTTTTTAATTTTTGAGAAGAGCTGGATATCACAGGATACCTAATCATGGCGAACACATGGTAATGTTTTTATCGCACAAAAAATGTCGAATATGCGACAAAGGGCGTTATCGTGGTGTAGCACAAAACCATTTATCAACTTATCCGGTCTTTTCCGCGCCATCATTTCAGGAACGTTCTAGTAGTCCCTTATAATATTGAGAGTGTACTGTAGTACCTCTAAGCACAAGTTTCGCCAGCAGCATCTCCCCGACGTTGGATTCTGACCGTTCTTTTTTCGGTTGTAGTGAGTGGGTGGTTTTCTTGTTCTCAAGATCATGACCATATAACGAAGATTCATTGCCTGTTGAAACACTCTCCAAAAAGTTAAGATCTGGTCATGCGGTCACGCTATTCTAATGAAATGTACAGACGCTTTTGCTTTTAATCGGGCGATAAAATTCGCGGAACAAATTTTGCACTCAGTCTGGTTACTTAATCTTTAGTTAAAATTTGCTCTCTTAAACCGAATGAGATATCATCAGCTATTCCTCGAATGGCCAATTTTCCATTTGATTGAACTATGTCACTCACTTTTTCAAAGTGTTTGTCTGTGCCTGAAGTCCAATTGCATCCACATTGACGACAAGGAACGTCAACGGATCCAAGACCTTCTTAAAGTCGATGAAACCAGTTGTGCAGTACACACTTTTGGGAGTTACTGCATTTTTTCCCTAACTAATATCAAGATTCATGCGTTTCTTTTTACTTTTTACAAGTTGGAACAAAATTTTATATTTCCACGTTGTTCGTGATCCGTTTTTACAACAAAGTGCAAAAAACGGGTTTACAAAGACAACAGTTAAAACCGATCGGCGAATAGATCAATTTGAAACTCAAGAACTGTTTTCTTCCTATTATTTAGGCCAGCAAATTGTGTCCTCTACGAATAAAATGATTTTATATTACATTGTTGTTATTATCTTTATAATCGCCTCAAGTCCTTTTTCTTGGTATTTAAGGGATCGGAGGTTATTTCTCCAAATACCACTTGCGTTTTTGTAGATTAAGGCATATATGATGATTATACATGTTATCATTATTATTATTATTTTATCCACACCCCATATAGTATGATGGCATTATTATATAATTATACTAATTTCATGTCCCATCTTCTCCGACGGAGCACCAAGTTTTATAGGTTGTGGATAAAATGTTGTATTGTACTTGTGTCTTCAGAAAAACACTCGACTTTCTGTCTTGTGTGTTTTAAATGCCTAATAAAACACACGTATAATAAATAACTAATTAAATGCAATGACACAAACGCTTAGAACAATTTATGTCCGCACTTGTAATATTAATGGCGCGTATTAAAAGTACTTACCACTGGTATAGCTGCCTGATAATAATAACAGAGCAGACCAAAACCATAATGCGCGTATCTAACCTTAGAATTTTAATCTATGTAGTTTTTTCAACACTTGTTCAAATATATTGCAACGAGAATAAAAACAGTAAAATACTCATTAACATTATTTCATTACAACTATTTGAACAGAAACCTAGCGAACCCTGTCCACGCGAGCTATTGAACTCTCCCACCACCCACCTCATTGAAGAAATCACACCCAAAGGTAAGAGAAACGGAAGGCTACCTTGAGGAAACCTCTCACACGAGAATTACATAGCGGAAAGAATGATTATTGAAAGAGAAATGAGAGAATCTAAACTACAATATTTGTGAATAACAGAAACTCATTAGAAAGTAGACGAACGCTTTGAAACCAAAGAAAGCAAGTTTATCTAAAATTCTGGATATGGATACTTAACGGAAAGTCGAAATGGAGTAGCCATTATAATACCGAAAGTACTGAGCAACGCTTTAGGGGGATACATACCGACAAGCGACATCATGATGATGGTAAAGCTCATGACGTACAGACAGATCAATAAAAAAACCAATTTGGGCAAGCTGTGATATGTGTTATACGTTTGGCAGTACTGAAGTGTATTGTCAGTCTATGTCAAATTCGAGATTTGCAGGTTAAATTTTACGTCAGTCTGTGTCATGCAACAAACAAAACCTAACCTACTAATCTCGAATTTGACATAGACTGACAATACATTTCAGTACTGCCAAACGTATAACACACATCACAGCCTGCCCTAATTGGTTTTTTACTTCCTTTTACAATAAAGGAAGTATTGGATTCACCCCAAAAATTCGAAATTGAGTTTTCAACAGATCTTCACGTTTTAGAGTCCCCTGAACCCAAAAATAGTATATTATGTTATTAGGAGCAAAAGTTATACTTTATGTGGCGAGGCTGGACGGGTTATCTGCCGAGCCACATAAATATACTTTTGCTCCGAATAACATATAGTATTTTTTCTTCAAACGTTTTTATAACAAATTATTTACAATTATTTAGATAATATTATCTGCCGCTGACGAGCGGCAGATAAAGTCGTCAGCGGCAGATAATAACTTTATCTGCCGCTCGTCAGCGGCAGATAATATTATCTGCCGCTTGGCAATAAAGTGACAGTTTAACATCATCAATCCAGCAGTATAATGCCATATTTTACTGTCGTTTGAAGAAAAACATATTTTTTTTCATTGGTCTGTCTGTCTGTGTGCCTGTCTGCCTGTGAACAGAATATCTCAAAAACTAAAAGAGGTATGGCGTTGAAACTTCATATATAAGTTTTGTGTACTCTGTAGATGCGACAGCAAGCTTTTGACAAAAATCGCATAACCGGAAGTAGGTGTTTACTCTCGGCTTCGCCTCGGGTTATTTCTAGGCAAGCACTTTCGGGTTGTTATTTGTCAAAATTATTGCGGGTGATTATCACTGCCCTTGGTAAATTATAGCTGAAAATCACCAAGACACCAATTTGAAAAAAAAATCGTTATAGCCGTTTTTGAAAAAACTGAAAAAAACTGAAAAATTGCAAGAGTAAACACCATACTTCCGGTTATACGATTTTCCTCAAAAGCTTGCTGTCGCATCTAGATAGTACATAAGTTTATATATGCAGTTTCAACGTCATACCTCTTTTCGTTTTTGAGATATTCTGTTCACAGACACACAGACAGATAGACAGGCAGACCAATGAAGAAAAACATGTTTTTTGGTTCAGGGGACTCTAAAACGTAAAGATCTGTTGAACACTCAATTTCGAATTTTTGGGGTGAATCCAATATTAAAAAAATACAAATAGAGGGTAAAAGCAACAAACTCCCATCAGCATCAGACATAACAGAAAGGTAGAAAAATACTGCAAATATACTCACACAAATAAGTGCAAGAAATAGAAGAAAACGCGGAAAGTAAATTTACAGACGAGAAAGAAGAAGAACCTGACATATTAGGAATAGAAGTTAAAGTTACTTTAGGAAAACTAAAAAAAAAATAAAGGATCTAGATGTGACCAAATTAAGACAGAATCAATAAATAAAATATGCTCAAAAAGAACAAACATACTGAAGAACATTTTCAACAAAGTTTGGAAGACGGGAAAAGGGTCCAAATACTATAAAAAGTCGATTTTCGTACTCATACATAAGAAAGGAACAATAAGAAAGTGCGAGAGCTATAGAACCATTTCGCAAATCTCCCACGCTAGCAGAATGTTGTTACATATATTAGCCAAACGGCTAAAAAATATCTTGACAGGCAAATCCAAAGGAACAAGCCGGCTTCCGGCTTCGTTCAAGGTAGGGGAACAAAAATAAGATATTTAACGTAAGGCAACTAATAGAAATATTGTAAATTTAACACATACCGGGTGACCGGTTTCCGAACCAGTGTGGTCAGTTAACAGGTCTACGAAATGGATCCACGAAATGTATCTGTTAACTGGCCAACTCGTTCGTGCGATTTGACGCCATTAGATTATTTTCTTTGGGGATATGTAAAATCACATGTCTACGCCGATAAACCGGAAACAATTGAGCACTTTGAAGCCAACATTCGTCGCGTTATTGCCGAAATACAACCTGATTTACTGCGAAGAGTGCGTGAAAATTGGACCTTTAGATTACGTCATGTACGTGCCAGCCGCGGCGGCCACATGCCCGAAATCATATTCAAACAGTAATGCCATAAAATTATCTTTCAAATAAAGCCAATTTCATGGATATTAAAAACATTTTTCTGTGTTTTATTTCAATTTAAAGTTCTCCGCCTCTAAAAAAACACCCTTTACTTATTGGGCGCGTTGATAAATAACCGAGGCAACTGCCAATCAGAGATAAAACGACGCAGATAAATGAAGAGAACACCGATAAGGTTGGTACAAGCGTTTGTTTTTACGATTTTCATATGTGACATCGAAAGCTGGAAAATAAAAAAACAGAAAAAGGATCGACTCCTTTAAACTATGGTAGCGGCGAAGATTACTACGCATTTCATGGACAGAGAAGAACACGCGCTTTAGTCATCCAGGAAATAGGAATTAAAAACTGTATCAACCATATAGCACCGATGCATCTTCCAATACTACGGACATATCAACAGAAGACACGGCGACAGTCTAGAAAACTTGGTAGTGCAGGGAGAGGTGGAAGGTAAAAGGTCGCAATGATGCTCTTTCAACAGATGGGTAGATCAAATCAAAAAGATAGTAAGAAATCGCTACGGACAACACTTAGAAACACAGAAGATCCAGAAAAACGAAAAAAGATCATAGGAAACCCCAACTAAAGACTCATGGAATCATTACCTACCTGTCAGGAATCATAAAACGATCAAGAGAAAGATAAAAATGCTTAAAGACTGGTTACGGTTATGGTTATGGATAATTACCTTATTATAATATTTTGTAGTTTGTAATGTAGCGTTTCGATCGCGGCAGTGTGGCGTTTGTTTTAGGCATTTCACAGAACGACTAGCATATTTTAAGCAATCCACGGAATATCTTGTTAGTTAGGCAATTTGATGACTGACAAGAAGCTGTTCGCACTTTGGCTACTTCCCTCGCCCGAATTAGATCAATTTTGCAAATTAAAAAAAAAGTATCCCGCTGGGGTTTGAACCCGCCGCACCTGCATATAGCGACCGAAACCGCATCTTCGCAGCGGATGTAACTGCAGCGAAATTCCAACTGCGCCATCAAGCCTTATACAAAAAGGTGCGGCGCGCGCCTGTCTTGAACAGAACAGGCTTATTGTTGAAACGTTTTTACTCTTTTGTGTCCTGTTTCGGTTGAGTCTTATTTTCGGCAAATGTAAAGCCTGACCTATGTGAAAGCTATTCCTTCTATTTCAAAATTAACCCAAAACTAAACAAAATTTTTTTAAGGTGCTCACCCTGTATATATTTGTATGAAATTGTACCGGTTTCGTGCGAGGCAGATATATAACATGTATGCAAAATAATGTCTTCCTCCGACAAATAGTTTTTGAGCTATACTGCCAACAGACAGACAGACGGAATTAAGAGAACCACTTTTTCGTCATCTACTGACCTTGAAACGTGAAGATCTGAAGAAATCTCGAAAGGTGATTTTTTTGTGATTGCAATACCTACTTCCTTCGTCTTTCAGACGAGGGAAGTAAAAAGAAGAATCGTTATCAAGATTACGAGAAAAAAGAAATTACATTACCGTTGCTGCCTTGTCGCAAAAACGAGAAAACGATATTGAAATAATTTGTTTATGTTTGTTTTGGTATTAATAATAATTAAAAAATATATTAGACTAGAAAATCGGTAAGAAAGTGAGGTTATATATCTTGTAAAATGTCTTACTTTTCTTTGTTTTTTGTGCAGATATGAAGTATTTAAAAGCAGGTAACAGTAATAAATTAACAAAACGGAACGACAAATTAGATGAGACGTTAATATACCTACAGCTGTAACAAATTTATACAGCAATGACGGGCAAGGAATAACGAAGTGTAATTGTACTCAGAAGTGCATCAAAAATTCATGCAATTATTGTAAGAAAAGATATTTAAAATTCCATAGTCCCTGCTATAAATATCTTTCTTACAAGAATAAACTTTTTTGTTATTACTTAAATGTGTGCTTGCGTTTTTAATTTTTAAGAAATGTATTTACCAGTTTAAAGAAAAATAAATATTCTTGAAATTTCAGCATTTTTTCAAAAATTTTTACTATGTAGAACTCTGCCTAGTCAAAGTGCGGGCTGCTTCTTGTCAGTTTGCAGTTGCCGAAGTAGCAGGGTATTCCGCGGATTGCTTCAAATATGCTACTCGTTCTGTGGAATGCTTAAAATAGCCGCCAATTCGTGAATTGCCTGGCAATTTTGCTATTCTGTAGATTGCCTGGGCAATGCACGAATTTACTGATTTTTTACTTTACCAGTAACATATAGGTACATCAAAATATTGGAGACTGTCAGCAGAGTATCGCCGCAATCGATTTCTTGCATATACAGTGACCTCCAAAAAGTCGGTATAATATGGGAAAATGTTTATTTCTGATTTTCCAAAAAAACTTATTCCATCAATAAATGTGTGCTTGTCTAAAAACCTATTTAGCCCCTATCATATCTACCGAGTGACTTTTACTTATTTAGAAAATGGAGTTTTTCGAAATTGTCAAAATCCGAAAAGTGCTATTTTTCGGATATTAAGTAAGATATCAATGAAATGTGTGCTATTTTTAGCTAACGGAACAATCTCAAGGCCAGAATAGACCTATTTTTTTTTAACTTGAGCTAAAAATTAATTTTTTAATTGTTACATATTTTTCGAAACTTCACATACCAAGACTTAATATTAAAATTCAATTTTTTTTATGTGAACACTTTAAAAATTTATAATTGGGAAACATAATATAAAAAGTTAATTACTTCTTTAGATTTTTTATTATCTACTGAAAAGTAGTATATTTGCATTTTTTACTTTTTTATGCAAGGCGCTTTTTAGAGAAATATTTTTCACTTCTAATTAATATCTATTATTTGGCTTCTAGAAACTCTAATCTAGCCCTATTAATGAATTACTGTTACAAAAATTCTGTAAATGTTCTTTTACAGTTGTCTAAATGGGGAGATTTTTGAGAACATGTAAATTGGATAAAGAAAAATCTCCTGGAAATCTTACTTAATATCCGAAAAATAGCACTTTTTGGATTTTGACAATTTCGAGAAACTCCATTTTCTAAATAAGTAAAAATCACTCGGTACATATGATAGGGGCTTAATAGGTTTTTAGACAAGCACAAATTATTGACGTAAAACATTTTTCTGAAAAATCTAAAATAAAAATGTTTCCTATATTATGCCGACTTTTTGGCGGTCACTGTGTAGTGTTCAAGATCTTATTTAAAAATGGATTTTATTTTTTTGTCACTGCATATCCCCAAGTATCGACACGTGTACCACCTAGGATACGCGTACCCCACTTTGGAGACAACTGGCTTAGGTAGTGGGACACCCTGTATGTTTTACGAGTATATAGTTCCCATACAATGCTAAAAGTAAACTTAATTTTCCTAATTTAATGTAGATATGTATAGCGTGGAAATTAACCATCTGCTTTATTACTCTAATGATGTTAAGTTGCTGTTTAAAAGTCAGCTGCACATTGGTTCCGATGTTTATTTATCCTAACTTAGCAAACCTTGGTCGTCGTTTACACAAACGAAGCCACTAGCTTACTAAATTTTTTATTTGTGCTTGTATATCTGCCGCTGTACTAAAATGTTTCGGACATAGCCGAGGGGATAAGAATAATGAAATTTACTACGGCTTACTATTCCGGAAATGTGTGGCTAGCTGCGCTAAGCATATCAAAATGAGTAATGGCAGCTCATCCACATCAAAGTCTGATTCAAATTCAGGAAAGCCTTTTTAATGAAATTAGCCGGAAATATGATTCCTGCATGGTGATGAGTCATTCGACCATTTCCGAGGTCTACTTTGATCGCTTTACACCTTGAAGGCGCTGGCGTAATTTTGGCAAAGAGAACCCACAACAACGCGAGCCAGCTGCAGCTGGGTGCACAAGCACCCGCGAGTTGTCGACCTTTCCCACCCAAACATGAATAGCGTGACCCGCATTCACTCACACGCCGTTGCGCGACCAGGGCCGCACTAAGGGAAATTCTTTCATAAGACGATACTCCTCGCTTATTCCAAAGTTCCGTTGGCAAAATACGTGTATGCAATCTGTTTTTATCTAATCAATTGAAGACCGTGAAAATCGTCCGAGCTAGTCTATTTGAAGCTCCATTGATAAAGCATTTCACCTATTCCATTTAAGATATCTCATCCAGTCTGTTTCTGCTATCCCACGTTCCTATTTAATATTGCATTTGAATAACTGTTCTATAACACTCCCAAACTGCAAGTCTATCAGCATTATCTGTAACTGGCCCGTTGTCGTTATTCAATATTACATCAGCTTCTGTTTTTCATTTTTCATGACTCACGTGTGCTATTTTTCTGCAAATTAAAAGTGTTATCGTTATTATCTAGTTTATATAGTTCTTCGATTTCTTTGCATACACAAGGTTAAACAATCTTGAAATTGCATTTGTAATACATGTTTAAATATAACGTTTCTAGTTGAATACGTTCCTAAGTTGTACTTATTAATTCATTCTCGACTTTTACATTTGTAGTGTTATGTGGAACGTCTTAGAATAATACGTGACCATGCAGTAAAGAATATAAGTTACTCAGTCGAATATAGAAGTATAGCACAGCAGACTTTTTCCGTCACATTGTGTTAGACGTTTTAGGTTATGTTGACATTCAAATTTACGGCAGAGCGTGTTTTAATATATTATTAAAACACGCCACCATTGGCAACGTGCAAAAAAGACGTAATTCGGGCGTTAATATTAAGAGTGCTAAAAAGTTAAAATAATTCATAGTCGGGTATCTAAACGATGCAAAGCGATAATAAGAGAATCGCACTCTCATTTCCGTAATGAACTTAGCATATACATTATGCCCTAGGCGAGTCATAGAGTAAGACATCTATACGTAAACAAAGATGCCTGTTTATCGATGCTTTATAGACTACAAAAAGAAATTTAAAATACCTTTTCTTCGGGAATGCATATGCCCTATACTTCGTCGAATATCTTCTAGTCAACACTATTTAACCCAATTTCTTCGTGCCTTCTGGTCCGTTGCTAACAATTTCATTTCTTCTATTGTTTTTCCACTTTTTCTGCATATTTATATCTTCTGTTCTCTGCAGTATTTTTTTTTGGTTCTTTCTATTCCTCTCTTCCTTGTTCTCCTTGTCTCCATTATTTTTTTGAGCTTGCTTTGGTCCATTCTTAATATATGTCCGTACCAGCACAGTTGCCTTTTCTGTATCTTGTTTGTAATTGCCTCTTGTATTACTGTGTTCATTATCTGCGCCTTTCTTTCTCTGTCCACCTTCGTTTTCCTCGTTATTTTTCTTACGTACTTCAGTTCTGCGGTTATTATTTTTCTTTCATTCTTCTCTTGCATAATCCAATATTCGCACGCATATGTCACTGCTGGCACATCTATTGCATTATAGACCCTCAGTTTTGTATTATTATCTATTTCTCTGTTTCCAAAAATAGTTTTATTAAGTGCATAGTAGTTCTTTGAGCTCTTATTTGTTCTATTAGCGATCTCTAAGTCTATCTTCCCGTCTTTCTATATAACATTACCTAGGTATTCAAATGCCGTTATATAAAAAAATAATAATAATCCGCATGCAAAATATCGCCTTCCTCCAACAAACAGTTTTTGAGCTATACCGCCAACAGACCGACAGATAAACAGGCGAAATTGAGAAAACATTCCTTGTTAGCTAGTTTCCCCTTATGGATAAAATGCTTCTTTATTCACCTGGACCATACATAATTATATTCTAATTCTATATCGAAAAGTCTTACTTTTTCACATTTATTCTGGTTAGGAAACAATTAGAGTTTACATTGATTTCCGTTACAACCGAAAGCTACTCGATTTTTACAATTTTTAATTAGTGTTCATGTTTACTCCATAACGACCAAGAACTATTTGATTTTTATAATTTTCAATAAATCCTCAAAAAATCAGCGTGCTAAAAGTAGAATCACTTGTTTACTTTTAGCACGTGTGCTAAAAGTAAATGATTTTGAATTTACTTATTTTAAACTGGAAGTGAGGTTATAAAGTTATTCTAGTTACTTTTTTCGTTAAAGGTAAAGTGTTTTTTAAATAATTAAAGCATTATGTAATGAATAAAGTAAAATGTACTATTAATAATTACCTTTAATAACTTGCAGAAACAGTCACCTGTCCTATACTAAATTTCAAATAAGAATACAGTAGATTGCGCTCTGAACGCAAACTCAGTTTTACACTAGAAAAATATAAGTTTGTTAGTTTCATCCTATATAATTCAAATAAACGTTGAAGGTTAGCCTTTTTATCCACTATTTATTGGTTTTCCTTTTATATTTTTAGGATTCATAGCGAATGTCAAATTGACAATTTTCGGAAAAAAAAAATTTCAGGTGGTCGTAATAATGACTTTGTTTCGACCATTTATGGCCATAGTTGTGATTACTGCTTAGTTCCAAGTACTGCATGCTTATTTGAAATTTTGTGTAGATGTACAGTCGTGTTCATTAAAGTGTTGTGCAGTATTTGTGCGTTGTGAATATAAGTTAATTACACAAAGTTCAAAAAAGTGTTGTATTTACAAAGATTTTGAAAGTATACATCTAGGTCTACCTAGTTAATGATACAGTGTGAGCCTTTGTTCAGTAATAACACAACCACCAATAAACTTTTAACTGTCGCTGTACAACAGATTTTTGAACACGACTGTACATGATCATTTATTTGGTCTAGGGTTCGGAAACTATTATCCATTTACTTGACATCCGCACTGTCAAACTGACAGTATGTTGGCACCACTGCTATTTTTCACATTTTAACAATTAAATTACTGTACAGTCTAATAAAAAACACATTATTTTGGAGGTATAGTCAAGACATTTTTTTAAATTTGACACTGACAGTGTGGATGTCAAGTAAATGGAGTTATAACTGTCATTATAACTAGCACTTTTTTCCAAAATAACAAAATGTTGGCTCTCATGCAAACTTGACAATTGTAAACTTTGTAACTTCCGGGCGTTACACAAAAGCGTCACAGAGAATTTATAAAAATCCTATGTGTTATACATACAACTTAGGTGCATAAGTAATTATTGATCTTTTTGAGTTAACTAAAATGTTTTAGCCGATTTTAATTGGTTGTTATTCTTATAACATCCTATTATGCAGTAAGTAAATTGCTATATGTATCTACTTATATTAACTTTTTCAAAAACCGCCATGAATTCAGCATGCCAAAAAAATATAACCTACATTTGTGTTTTAACGTATGTGTAACTATTTCACTAACTTAAAAAGAATAAAACGACATACCCATAGCTGTCGCATAAATGCCCACTTGGGCAGAAAGAGAGACTTTGACAGTTAGTTCCGAAACCTAACAAAATAAACGCACATCTAGGAACTCTAACATGTGCCGGCTATTTATCCACGGCCATCTTTTTCATTATGACATAAATTATAACTGTCATGAATGTAAACCTTCGTTAAACGCTATTTATGGATTAATGTGCTACGCACTCGTTTTGAAACTTACACACACGTATATTAATGATGCATTATCACACATGTATAGTACAAAATTTTATCTACAACTCTCCAAAATTGAGAAAAGTACATTAAGAAAAACGTCAGATCTGTCATTTTCAAAAATATTTTAGTAGGCAAATGTCATTATGTCATTCATTTGACACTATTTCAGTTAGGTAATGAAGCCATTACAGCACTAGTGGTGTAATGAACTTCCATTACATACTAGTGTCAAATGAGTGATGTAATAAGTGCCTATCCAAGCAGTTGTAGATAAAGCATCATTTTGTAGCACGCGATCAAAGGACAAGTGCGACAACGGGCCTTATGAAACGAGTTTTTAATACCTATTTGATATTTCATAAATGTAATAATCTGTCAGTTGTCGGAAGCGAAGAAAACCGTTTCAAAGCTTTCATATGAAAAAAACAATTACTCTTAAAGCACTGTTTTCAGTTTAATAGCCACTTTAAGACACCAAAGCAGATAAAGTAGATGTTCCGTGGATGATAGTGAATTAGGTATTATTCCTATTGTATCAGCGTATCACCTAATCACTTATTTTATGTTTTTATTACGGACGTTGTCCGATATTTACTTTTATAAACGCCAGTGTGGTTTTATAACAATAGGTATTTTCCTATGGTGTGATTTCCAGCTACTATCTAATCTTATTATCGTGTTAGGTCGATATCAGTGCAGGTTAAGCATTCATTTTGAAGTCAAAAAGTACAACTAAAAAAATGTCAGTCATTTTTGGTGTTATTTGAAATACCTATTTCAAATTTCTTCCTGATTACTACCCTGTCTAACGCCAACTTTGCTCCTTATGTAATTTAGGATTTTTTGCAATGCTTTTTATGTTTAATGCTATTGCACAGTTTACACCTACAAAACATGGTATTCAAAATATTTTTGTAAAATGTGCGTTGAATAAGTTAAGTACACAATCTTTCGACAAATTTATTTGTACGCCGCACGCCATATTGTAAATAGTTTTCTCTCTTTCTCGTCGGTCTCCTTTCCGTCGCCCCCTTCCACAACAACGCAGTATGGCGCTGTCACCGTGGCAGTTAAGTTCTAGAGCTCGTTTGAACAAATTCTGCAGCTTAAAATCCCAAAGTGGCGTCGTTTTTTACCGTAAAGTGAAATACGCTGCGTGATAAATGCTTCGGTAACGTGCAAGTGCGTGTAACAATCGTCTAATGCTGTTTTTTATATACCTACAATATGCGCATCTGACAACGGTTTACATGTCCTGGATTTTACTTCGGTCTTCGGTAGGTAGAAAGTTCATGCGTTCTTGAGTAAACATTGGCGTTGATTTGAAGTTTCTACACAACCTAAACCGACGTGCGCTATTAACTTAAAAACCTAATAAAGAAGTGCCTTTTCCAGCTATTAAGGTTGTTTATTATGGGGCACACCCATTAGAGTACAACCCCCTGCATGCTCTACTTGTTGACATCAAATTTGGATATTATGTCAGAACCACACACAGTTTAATAGTGTCAATATACGTACCATTAATTTTCAATACTAATGTTACTCAAATTATTGTTTTGGCAGTGTAACCCTATATAAAATTAACATTCGTTAATAATTCCAGGCTTGGACATACACCCCACGATGATGTTGTGTTAGTGCTGCGATGAAGTGTAGTTATGAGTGAAATGGGTGAAATTGCCCCCTCGGGGGCCCTACGTTCAGAAATGGCACACCTTAAGCGGCAGAAGCTCACCGTTTGTAGAGACAGTGTTCCTTCTGTTCATGGGAGACCTAGCACAGTTCACAATGTTCGAACAAGACTTAGCAATCACCAGAGGAATTTGAGTTTAGATTTTAGGTAAGGCTCGAATGTGTGTTCAGGAAAGTATTTTACATTCAGTATCTATGTATGACTTGTAGGTACTTAGTATGTACTGTTGGTGAAACTAGTGTACTTGAGTTAATTTTAAAAGTCCGCAGTATGAAAAGTCAATTGGAGATAATGTTCTGAAGCAGCAACCGGTGGTTTTATTTAGTAAATTTGACTTTTCTGTAACTCAAGAATTTGTTATTTGGGCTGACTTACTATGTCATCTTTTTTAATAATGCATACACTTTATAACAATAATAAACAAAATGTCGGAAATGATGCATAGAAAAAATACATATATACAAAAATATTGATCGTCGTAAAACCAATGTATAAATGTTGCCAAGAAGTTTCTCTCGTAAGAGAAAAGTAGCTTGTGCTTTGAAGTACCAGATACCAAAACTGAATGGATTAATTTTGATAAATACTGTGCCTAATAAATATTGTAATTTACGTACTAATTCTGTGCCAATAGTTATACAAGCAACGTTAATAGTTGCTCGAGATTCTTATCAGTACAAATATAAAGCACAACGATATATGTTGAACGGTAATAGAATATCGTTAAAGAAAATTTGAAGGTAGGTGCTAATGTAATATCTGCACAAAAAATAATATAGTTTAGTAACAAAATCAAGCTACTTCCTTGCTTAACGATAACTACGCTTATATTTTATTATAAACGATTAGAAGTTTTATTTTCTTGATCCTGGATACCAAATGATAAATTGTTTGTAATGTCTTGGAATGTGCCTGATAATACAGCAAAGGTCATACTTAAATACATAGACATAACTATCTGTCAGACCTTGTCTTCTTGGTGTTATCTCTTTCTGCGTTTTCAGCTTCATAGTAACCTCAGCTCAATTTGTTTCATATGCTCATTAAACTAATGTGGGTACGTTAGTTGAAATAGAAGTACATATGTGTTGTTGGTTGACAATAACATTATAATAATATTTCCATAATTGCCATTCAACTTTAAAACTAGGTTGTAGGTATTTCATCCAGATTAACAAACATAGTTTTTGAAAGGAAAATTACTAAAATGTAATCTTACAAATTTGCTTTATGAAGACATAAAGGAACAGATAAAATACTAAGTTTAAACAATTAAAGCTGAGTAATCATCACCCACTTAAATGTTTTAATACTTTCTATATTAAGGTATTCTAACGGCACTAAAACATTTCACTTATTTTCAGTAATCAACTCATTAAACCTGTTACTAAAGATAATATAGAACAATACAGTTTTATATATTCTAATTCTACAAATTGCAGTTATGTAAAACAAAGTGTAGAGATCTGAAATGCAATATTAGCAGTACCTACTGTAGATTGAATTAAACATGACAACCAAATGAATATTTTAAAGAAGATCAGGGTAGATGGTATAATAGTGTAAAAAATAATATTTCTACTAAAAATAGCGTCTATTATTGCACTCTTTGCATTTATTTTTTATATTCTAGAGGAGATTCCAGAATACTACAGAAAATTAAACCTATGTAAACAGTTTTTACCTTGAGTCATGTTAAGTGCTTTTGCCCTCGTTTATTTTCATTTAATGTACAGGTAGATCAAAAATAAATTTGATTGCAAAAGCCATTGAAAACAATAACACTTAATCTGTAGCATGATTTTTGTTGACATAGAATTTTTAAAGTTTAAATTCACTTTCAACATCCTTATCCCATTGTTATTTTAATATTACCTATAAATTTAATGTATAAATTTGATTTAAATTACATATTTTTGCATATTTGTCTAGCTTATTAGACTGTGTTAAAGTCACATGAACTAATAATTTAGTTAATTGTAGTTTGAATGTACTTAGTTCTATAAAGCGCAATGTAGACGGTATTTTTCGTGGGCTCTCGCCATAAATTTTATTTTTGATTGCTCGATTGATATTAAGGGGAAATTAAATTTCATTGTGAAAATATTGATTATGTACAAAGCGTTTATTTCGATAATTTGAAGAACTAGGAAAAATACGTAATATTTTTTTAGTGCTTTGCTAGTAAGTACAAAAAATATACAAAATATACAAATTATAAATAGTACAGTAAGTTTGTTACAGTCTCTCAAGTACCTATATAATCTTTTATCAAGAAGTTTAAAAGTAGTAGGTGGGTTTTTTTACTACATCAGGCATAAAATTAAACAAACGTATGCCCTCATAAAACAAGGTTTTTTGTAACTATGATAATTTAACAGGTTGGATGTTATAGTTTAACCTTGAGCGAATGTTATAATTTAAAAAAAAATTCCCAAGAAATTATTTAAGTATATTGGCATTTGACCGTGCTCTATTTTGTAAATTAGAACAAAGTTTGCCTTTTGAACCAATTTCTGAACCGGCAGCCAATCCAACAACTCTAACATAGTTTTTATAGAAGTTTGTTTACCACAATTTAAAATAATTCGCATCACTTTATGTTGTTGAATTTGGAGGCTGTTCATTTCCTCCTGTGTACAAGATATTAGCAATGAACAACATAATAACATAGGTCTTTTCAGTGACTAATGCCATCTCTATCGTCAGAATTGTATAAGTAAATGTAAAAGCAGTACATTATTGTTCTTTGTTTAATAACAAAGTATTTGAGCTAAGAATAAACAATATTTGTTTTAGTCATTCAATAGTAATTTATATATAAATGTTATTAGTATGTATATAAAAAACTTTAGATTGGTAATCCTAATGTATGTACATCTCACAAGATAATAATACTAATTTTTATATTTATGGTGTTCATTTAGGTTAGGAAAACACAGTCTGTCGAGTGTGGTGTTGATATTACGCACATAAAGGTGTCGAGGTGGTGTTTTGTTATTTTAAATGTCAATTACTGTGGGCATTTTCTTTACAGTAAATGCAGTGTTAGTACTAACATGCAGTATATTTCACTGCCTATCCTCCATTGATGTTGGCTATTACGTTGACCCAGACGATTCTATTGACGGCTGATCGGAATAAGGCAGTAGTGATTAAGATAGAGCAAAAAAATATTAAGACAAGTTGTTACAAATCACTCAAAAACCCTAAACACCAAATTTCGTTGAGAAATTTTCATATTAAAATTATTTTTAAAATTTTCAATATTTTTATGTCGTCAGCAGATAATAATTTGTTATTGCGATAATAAGAGTGCCATGAAACAAGAAAACAGTTCGCAAACTGTTTGAAACACAGAAACGTCAAGTCACTAAACAGTTGACTTCAGTTGCAATTATTGATCTTCGATGAGCAATGGCCTATAGACAGACATTTAAGTATTTCTGAAAAGTAGAAATTATTCCACTTGTTGGTAACAATGTACGTTTTACCCGGGAGGCTGCTAGAGAGTTTAGTAGGAGACTCCCTGAACATCCACCCATCCGTCATCAAACTGTTGAATACTTGAATAACATTTTCAACACTATTGAAAATGTTGAACAATACAAGTTTACGAGATATGGCTAGAAATTTAAATATCTCTTACTCTAAAATTCGAAGATGTCTCTGTCGTCTCAAATTTAAACCGTATAAGCTAAAATATTTATACACTTTTGAAGAAGGAGATCTCCATAGAAAAATGGAGTATTATCTATGGGCTCAAGGTAATTTTCTAAATGACGGAGAATGTTTGAAAAAAATTATGTTCAGTGATGAAGCTACCTTCACTACTAACGGTGTAGTTTCGTTCTAGAACTGTAGATACTGGGCAAAAGAAAACCCAAATTGGGGTATCACATGTAAAAGGCGATATTCACAGTAAAGTTAATGTGTGGTGCGAAATTTTACACAAATCAATTTTCTTTTTTGATATGCTAAATGCAGAAAGGTTTTTAAATTTTTTAAACACCGAGTCAGTGGATGTGCGAGCGTGGTTAAACGAGAACTTTCCGTTAAGATAAATACGTCGTAATAGCCCTTGAATAGAGATTGCCTGACATTAAACCACTCGACTGTTTTCTTTGGGGAACTATTAAAAATGTTGTATATGCTTCTAAACCTTAAAACATACAGGAACTGTGTCAGAGAATCCGACAAGCCTGCCCAGAAATGTCTCCAAAAATATTATGACAAGTTGTACTGAATCACAAAAGACGATTGGGAAAATTCATCTGTCTTTAAGGTGATTTATTTAGTTGAAAAAGATCCTGTTTAAAGTATTGTTCTTTAAATTGTTAAAATTTGTTGTTCTTCAATGTTGAATAAAATTTGAAAATTGTTTTCTTGTTTCATAACACTCTTTTTTGTTGCAATCATGGTGCATAGAATACAAGGTGTAACGTTCCGCTGAATGGATGCATTGTGGGCGGAGCCTCAAATTCAACCAATAAGGATTGGGCCTACAAAGGGAACGAATGGTAGTACTGAAGTGTCGTTGAAGACGCTGTCTATGTCAAATGCAAGGTTAGGTTTTGCATCAGTTTGTGTCAGACCGACAAAAAACCTAACCTGCTAACCCCGAATTTGACATCGAGTGACAGTGCCAGCAACAATATACGATTGCGGTCATGGTTACCCCATGATCACACATTATGGATTTCCTGTGTAGGCCCATGGGGGATTGGTTGACATCTCCCCTCTACTTTCTGAACGACTGCGCCTCTCCGGGAACGTTTCATCCTGTATTCTTTACACCATGGTTGCAATAACAAATTATCTACTGACTGCATAAAAATGTTGAAAAATTTAAAAATGAAAAATGTTCAGCGAAATTTGGTATTTGGGGTTTTTGAGTGATTTGTAACAACTTTTCTTAATACTTTTTTGCTCTATCTTAATCGCTACTATAACTTTACTTGAAACGCTATTTTTTATTTTAATCATAGTAGGCTAGCTTTTGACTTTATAAAAACTCTATTCATACAAAAAGATGCATTGTCGTGGCCTACACAACTGATAAACATTTTATATGGATTGCTTTCAAAATAAAAAAGTGTGTCCTCATGAAAAGTGAAACACACTGTATGTGTACAATGCAAGAATGTTGTGAAAGTACTTAATTAAAAATAACGTAAATATTCATATAAAATAATCAGTTGTAAGGTTGCCACTACAAAATTGCAATTATACTAAGTTTTTACTTAAAATATTAAATTTCCATATGCATATGTAAGTGTATCTGCCATCCAAGATATTTTCAAATATCCTAGACTTTCGAATTGTAATTAATAAACATATATACAACAATTTGTAAAATGTTATGGCCAAAATTTGGGAAAGATAATTGCTAATAGCAGTCTTAAATACATGTAGGTAACCTAAACACCTAGGTACCTATATCTTGTTATGGACAAATACTAATTTCAGGTTATTAAGAAAATAATTAGATGGCTCAGTGTTTAAAAAGAACTAATTGATAATTAGTGGCAAAACAACAAAGATAACGTGTAATGGAACGACCATGTGACTAAGTCATTTCTAAATACCAAAACAATTTGTTACGTAAATAATTTATAACAAATACTTTTAATAACTTCAAAATATGATAGCATTTACTTATCCAACACATCGATGACATAGTACTAATGAATTGTGTTCTTAGTACAATACATTTTGTTTACATGTACTTAAACATCTCCATAGTTTGAAAAACTATCTGTAGTATCATTAGCTCACATGCAGATTATGTAGTACGCCTCTCTTATTTACAAACATCTGCAAATAAAAAACTAAGGATGTTGCTAGCTAAATTCTCATGGAAATGAGTTGGGAAATTAAGAAACCGGAAAGCTGGCGTTGTTTCTACACACTTTAATTAAAATATTGGTAAAAACCTTGACTGAAGATTAAGTAACTCATGATGTTATAAATTACTTTGCATTAGAATGACTTGCAATACTTTATACTTTTATAAAGTAGCTATATTCTTAAGAGTGCGGTTGCATATTTTAATATTTCAAGTTTTATTGCATTTGCAATGTAAAATTTGAAATACTTTCCAACCTGGAATATTTATTGAGAAAGTGGTGTATTAAAGTAGAACGTTACTTAAACAAGTTTTAAATTATTTATGTGTATAAATAGTACCAGCTCACACGTAGTAAAGGTGATAAAGCACAACGCAGCTTAAATTGTGCTTCGTCTTTTGTAATCCCTAAAAGGTATTTGCATTTGAATTTCATTTAATTCCTGTAGAGGATTCATGTAAACGTAGAATGTTGGCCTGCATATGTGAATGTTAACAATGTAGAAGGGTCTGTACAAGGTTCTCTCATATTGGCTTTTAGAGTGTCACTTATCTAATTTCAGATTTAGAGTGCCTCTAACTGGAGTAGATATGCAAATTAAAATGTAATTTATTAGATTATTGTAATACCAAGCAGTGATTTCTTTTGTTGTAGAATATTAATCATAAATGGTAGAACTGGAATTATAAATCAGTTTAATCGCAGTAGGACATGTAAATTGTTTTAGTAGGTATTGATTTGACATCCATCAATAATAATATATTTGATTGCTACCTCCTCTTTTATCTACAGCATGTTTCACTCTCACCTTGCCACCCTTGCATCTTCCTTATTTATTTTCTGATTGATTTCAAATTTTGTTCAATTATACTACCGTCTGAAGGGGTTATTTTCACAATTTTTAAATAATTTTACTGCGTACCAATAACCAATAGCCAATTGCCTTTAAAAAAATACAAAAGTTGAAAAATCATGGTACGATCAATTTTATAAAAAAAAGTTATTCACAAACACTGCTGAGAATTAAAACAAAAAAGTCAAAACCCATTTTTTTTAATGAATTAAAATTCCATTGTTCTAGTAAAATGTGGTAAAAGGTTATGAGCTGTCAATTAAGTGTCTTATATATTTAAATAACAAATTAAATAATAGCTGGAATATACTTAACCTGCTAAAATAATAGAAATAGTGCCTTGTCTTTAGTTGGTAAAAAATAAATATTAACCTTTCATTAACATTTGAATTTTGACTGTTTTTGTGATTTTGAGCAATTTTTGTTAATAAATGTTTGCAATAAAAGTAGGCCTGCTGATTTTACAATTTTTTGCATTTTGTTACTGCAGTAGGCTGTTAGTTCCCAGTAAAATCATTAAAAAGTTGTAGAAATAACCCCTTTAAGGAAGTATAATTGATTAAAATTTGAAACCAATCAGAAAATAAATAAGAAAAGCGCAGGGGTGTGAAGGCGGGATGTGAAACACACTATAGAAATATTTTATCCATTTAATTTTTGAATTAATAATGTTCAAAAGTAGAAATTTCAAAGAACGATGTATTTTAAAAATAACAAAGACACATGGTGGTATAAATGAAACGTTACGGATTCGTAAATACAAATTCACACTAAAATAACAATTTAAAATTTTTAAACACTATTTATTGCTTGTTTGTTAGATAATGAAATTTGACAATGACAAACGGTAAAGGTATCCAACATTATGTATACAAAATAGGATATTCATGTATCGGTTAGTTACTTAAATATCGAGGTCATTTACACCCCAAAATGTGCTTCATGGTAGAGTATTAGAAAGTTGATCGGCATTTTTTTTAGAAGTAGAGGCAAGTGCACTTTAACAACCAGAAAACAAGGTTTTTTATAGTGAAATGGTCAGATAAGTGGTATAATAATAGATATTATTGTTCGTACGATACAGTTCAGTTATTGAATATTTTATATCTTATTTCCTGTAATATTTTTTTTAATTAGAGGCATTGCTCTAAAGGCTAATTAGCATGGCATTGATACATTCAAGAAGGCTTCCAAATTTGTTCTAGTAGGTATATTACAAGTTATTAAGTTAAGGATAGAGTAGTACTATTGTGGCCAAAACATTTCGCACGGTTTGTTTGCCTTGTGTATGTACGGTTTTATCAAGTAGACTAAAGTCACTCAATTGTCAGTTGAACCGGGTTATTCATTATAAATTACCCACCCCTTATCATCGTTATTATTGCCTATAGAAAAAAAGTTTTAAATAAAAGCTGTGTGGTTATGACTGAATTTTGTTAAAATGCTATCAAAAGTACAGTAGCGTGCAGATTTCAGGGGATACAAATTTTTTTTTTTTTTAAATGGGATACCTTGTATATTATAAAATTTTTGGAAAATATACCATATGTTACTTACCCCTACCTTATAGCGTTTTTGAGTTATTAAATGTCGAATATTTTAGTTAAACTAGTTAACATTATTAAATATAACAAAGTATTATTTAGGAAATTTAAATATAAATAAATAATAACTCATTTTGATTATTTCATTAAAGAAATGTCACTTATCAAACAAAATAGGTGTCATTTGCATAGCTTACTTTAATGATGTTAACTTTTCCATATTTACAGCAACTAGTTTAACTAAGATATTCGACATTTAATAACTCAAAAACGGTATAAGTTAGGGGTAACATATGGTATATTTTTGAAATCAGGAAAAAAATTTATAATATACAGGGTATCCCATTTAAAAAAATATAATATTTTTTGTATTCCCTGAAATCTGCACGCCACTGTACTTTTGATAGTATTTTAACAAAATTCAGTCATAACCACACAACTTTTATTCAAAACTTTTTCTATAGGCAATAATAACGATGATAAGGGGTGGGTAATATATAATGAATAATCCTGTACACCTGACATTCTGCCTTCAAAACTTAAAATGCCAATTCGTATTCTAAGCGAGGCCGAAAAAGGCTTTGCTACTGCAAAACTTGAAGAGGGAAGGTCACTGCACGTATGGACGTTGAAGTTGGTCGCAAAAGAAGCACGATTTCTTAATATAACCTGAAAAAGCTAGTAATACGATAATAACCCCAAAATGAGAAAAATTACAAGTAGTCAGATAGTCAGATACACACTAAACCACACTGTGCGTACAACCAAGTAACTAGATTAAGTATCGTGCGAAATTTTTTGGCCGTGATAGTACATCAGAGGGATTCAAAATATCACACATTTTTTATATTCTTTATAATGGCTGTTGTTCCGTAATTAATGATATTTGAAAGTTTGCAATAGCTGTTGGCTCTCATACAGATCTCCCACTTGTGGAATTGTCTATTTTAGAAATGTAAAATTATAGAACACTGCGTCTTTTGTAAATTTGATTCTCAAGCGGTTCAGTGATGGGAGTTATGGTTGAGAAGATATTCACTTGTTTTTAAAGGGAACTATCAGATTCTGTGAAAATATTTTTTAATTTTTGAAGCAAATACTGTCTCATCCTAAAGTTCAAACCTCTCTTTTGGTATTACTCACAGAGTTTCAAGTTTATGGTTGGTTTTCTATTTGCAAAAAGCAATGTTTGTCAGTCGTTTTGACAATTGCCAATTTACAGCTTTATAATATTTAAAACGTTAAACATACTAATAAACTAAGCTAGTGTTTCATTTTCAGGTTGATACGGCTAGATGTGAACAATGAGGTTTTAGATGTTCTTTATTTTTACATAGGAATTGGCCTAAGCAAAATAATTAACTAAAATATGTGGCAAATGTGCTATGTCATATTGGTAAACATTCTCAATGCAGTAGCTAGTACGTACTGTAATACGCCACTACAAGCAAATGGTAGACTGAGTTCTTCAAGTATATACCTAATCTTTCCTTGGGTGATGGTTGGCTCACTGATTACATTAACTAGGAATCATACTAAAAAAAAGTGTATGATCTTCAATGATGGAAGTATTCAAAATTGCACAAGTGTGTCGTAAATATCAATGGACGTAGTTGTATTAAATGTTAAAGTAAGATGCTCACAATAATGCAATTATTTAATATTAAACAAATATTCTATTTTTATTTTTTATTTCAATATTTTAACAGTCCATCTAAATATTTGTAGGTACTTCGAGTTCACTCCATGTCAATAAATTGAGATGTGCGAAAGTGTGTATTTTAATTTGATTAAATTCAAACTCGGTGAATAATAGAAAAAAATTTTGGCGGATTTTTAAAAACACTCAACTCAATTCCAGGTTTATTAAATAATTAATTAGTTGTAAGGCAATTCTATAAAGCCACGTAGCAAATTATTGTTTCAACTTCTTAAAAGAGTTACTGGTACTTTTAAAGTAATAGTAAAATTCCATGTTACATACTACGTTTTAAATTTATTCAACTTTCTGGTTATTAGTTTCATAATATATTGAGTGGCATATCAATGAGAAAATACTGTGCATTTAACATTGTAAAACCAGTCCCACGACTTAAAAAACAACTTAGCAATAACCTTCATTAGATTGATTAAACTGACTGATTAGACACCTAAAACACAGTCCTGTGGTAAAAATAGAACCTTTCGTGTCATAAACATATGTAGGAGTGTAGACCTTTGCTAATAGCAGGTAATGCTACTTCAAGCTAGATAAATAGAATTATATGTATGCATGCAAGCACATATTCCAACAATAACATAAGCTATTCGTAGAAAACTTGTTTTTCTAAAAACGTCAAGAACAAATTTATAACTAATTTATTTGGAAAGAACGATTTTCAGCTTGTACTTTTGTTGATATGACAATTGTAAATACATATTTAGCAAAAAGTTTCAATAAATCCTATGTATGCCTTGATTACACCACTTAAAATCAGCTTTTCTTTACATTGGCTGTTAGCGGTCAGTGGCGCCATATTGATTTTTTTTAGAGTTGTTACGTCACACAACAAAAACTTGGTATGTCAGTAGGTGCTAATGAAGGTGGTTATTTAAACGTCATTTAATTTCAAATGTTTGTTGCAGCAATTTATATTTTAAGAGTAGAATGTTTTTATAGTGCACTAAGAATTTAAGTTAGTGCATTCAAATGGTACCTAATTAACAGTCGCATCTTACAAAATACAACTATTATGATGAAAATTACCACACATGCTTGTATAATTTATATATTAAGATGCCTATGCCATTTTTATGGATGTAAAATTTGTTAAAAGGAGATGAACTGTATCATCATTCATCACTCTTGCGACGAGTGACAGTTTTTAAAGAAAGCAGTAATTATATGTGGAATTATTATTACGATCCAGAGATACAAAACAAAAACTGATCCTCAGCGGGCTGTGGAAATTCAGACGTATGAATAATTATGTTGGTGGCATTGTAAGTCTATGTCGAATTCGAGGTTAGCAGGTTAGGTTTTGCATCACTCTGTGTCAAAAGTGACACAAAACCTAACCTGCTAACCTCGAATTTGACATAGACTTACAGTGCTACCAACATATTCATACATTTGAATTTCCACAGCCCACTGAGGATCAGTTTTTTTTTATCTCTTGATACTATAATGGCATACCAGCTGACGGAATATGTCGTTGCAGTGATTTTGAAGTATATGTCTCTACCATGTATAGGCCTCACTTGCCGGTACATAAATAAGGATCTGCAAGCATGATTACCAGCGTACATAAATCAGACAAGTAGAGACATTTGCTGTCGGTTCCTGTGATGTCTAAATACCTATTTGAATGACCTTGAACGACTCTCGCGAGGGGGGGGGACTTTCCGAAAATACCAACAGATGGCGCCACTAAGCAGCCCGCCGCATTTTTAGTTCAAGGCGTTTTTTATAGTTTATAGAGGTGCTACAGTACGTTGTGCTTGTGTCCTTGGTTGTATACGTCCACGGCCTCCTGGATTAATATTAATCTAGGAGGTCGTGCCTACGTTACAGATAATTTATCAAAAACCCAACAGATGGCGCCAAAGTACGTTGGCCTCAGAATCACAAAAATTATACAAATGTGGCGAGCTGCGTAGAGACGTCAGTCTCGCACTAATCCAGGAGGCCGTGCTATAAATGATCGTGATTTTTTTTCTTAGGTTGGCACTGTTTATGTTGGTGGCACTGTAGGTCTATGTCAAATTCGAGATTAGCAGGTTAGGTTTTCTGTCAGTTTTGACACAGAATGACGCAAAACCTAACCTGCAAACATTAAATTTGACAGAGACTTACAGTGCCACCAACATAAACAGTGCCAACCTAAGAAAAAAAATCACAATCATTTATAGTCACCCGGTATTAGTGAAAGTAGTCTTCTTATTTACGTTTGGATATTAAGGTTTGAATGCAAACTTTTGTTGTGCACTTACGTCTTTGTAAAAACAAGTAACACTCCAATTACAGCAATTTTTAATCGCAATTATTGTTTCAGGTCCATGGGAATTTTACTTCCACCCATAACTCAAGTAACTACTGTTACAAATACTCATTTAACACTGCATCACCGAAACCGTAGTCTAGACTCAGCCCTCCAACGCATTCCAGAGGTGGATGTGACTCCCAGCCCTGAATGTGAAAACGTTAACACCATTCTAGCAGCAGAAGGGCACAACACCTGCACGGTCGCTTCATCTACCACGAAGACTCAAAGAGATGAACTCGCTAGCCTCGGATCTGATGACTCAGGGATACTTTGCGGTTCGGAAAACGGTGGAAATGATGTCAGAGACTCCAGTGGAGAATTATTAAATAACGTGAACAACCAAAGTCGTGAAAGTTTAGACTCTGGCACTGATACGTGTGATGGACCCGAATTAACGCAAAGGACATTAAAGTTGCAATGTACAGTTAGTGTCGACGATTGTGGTGGTAACGATATCGAAAACTTTACTAACGGTTGTGAAAGTGCATGCGCGAACTTCATAAATTCTGAGCTGGCAGATTGTAGAGATGAGAGGGTTTGCAGTGTAGATGATTGTAGTCTCCCCCAGGGTCTAATTAGTCATAGTGTGCAGCCATCGGAAACCTCAAACGAGCTACAGACACCCAAGCCTAGTACAGGACTTCTGCGGTTGCTTGAAAGTAAAGTGTTTGATGTACCCATGGCCATGCATTATCTTTTTAAAAGCAAGGAGCCTGGTGTGCAAAGCTATATAGCAAATAGAATGTTTAGTTTTGAAGATTCACAAGTGGACTTTTATCTCCCGCAACTCGTCTGCCTGTATATTCAAATGCACGATGTTGCAGAAGTCATACATCCATATCTTGTTCATAGGTAAGTAGCCTCGTAATAAAAAGTTTATGGATGAAATTGCACTATTAAGTAATAAATTTCACTATTAAATGAACCCCTTTGGAAGGATTAATATAGGAGAGTCTATTTTTGGTTTAATTTAACTTCTCCCATTGAGTAATCTTAAAAACAAACAGAATGTTTTATATTTTAATAATAAGATTTTCAGTCATTTTGGCTAGTTTCACTGTGGGAAAGGATGTTTAAAATATTATTTAATCAACAAAAATTGTTTAATTGAAAAAATATTGTTCTGTAAAATCTGTTTGTATAATCATATATATAAAAATTAGCTTAAATTTTCTAAAAAGTATAAAAAAACTTTTATCTACGATCATGTAAAAAGTGCCTACTTTCTACACCGATATTAGTGTAAAAAGTTAACTTTTAGTACACTAGTGTTATAAAAATTTTATTGCACGCTAATGTCAATAAGAAATCTATGATACACTAATTTTAGTGCAAAAAGTTAACTTTTATTACACTAGTGTTATAAAAATTTTATTGCACGTAAATTTAAAAAATACAAAATGAAACACATACTTTCGTAAAAGATTATGATCGTAGATAAAACGTTGTAAGACACTCTTGCAAAAAGGCTCTTTATTGCACTCATAGGTCTTAGAATGCTCGCTAACGCTCGCATTCTAATTTGACCTATTCGTGCAATAAAGAATGCCTTTTTGCACTTGTATCTTAAATAACTTTTGAGTTATTATATTGAGTTACCATTTTAATATTCAAACTCAGTTTATTTAAATATTCTTAATGGGGTGGCTATGTTAGATATTAATTGTTGGTTTTTATGTTGTATATCTTCATTACCCAACTGTTTCTGAACAAAGTACAGGGTTTTCATTAATTCCCATTTCCCACGTGACCATTATTCACCGTAAATGCTAGGCAACCAAACTTAGACGATTGGCAGTACTCCGTAAATACAGTAACACAAAATTATCAGTGGCGTAGACACGACACAGATTAAATAACGCTTGAAATCTGTCGAAAATTGCTAAAGCCGACGCGAATGTAATTTTAGCGCTCGTCGCGGACGGTTCTCGCGTAGCGAGTCCTTGAGCGGAGGCTCGTCGGCCGCCAACCTCGCTCGGTCGGGGCCGTTGAAAACTGCCGAAAATTACTTCTACAACAGCAAAACGAAACGTATGAAGTTTACAGGTTAGATGTGACGAACGTCTATTTCGCGTTGGCAATTTGTTTAGGGTTATTAGCAATACCACCAACCTTCGAAAAACAAATTTATAGCGGCAGATTTAAATTTAGTCACGTGGGAAATGGGAATTAATGAAAACCCTGTATTATAAGTGTTGCACCAGGTAATTATGACCTTTTTCAATTCTTCCGCATACAATTACTACAAAGAACAAACATTTCAAAGTGATGGGTAGCAGGTACCTGCCACGATAGTTTGGCGACCAACAGGTACCCGCCTTCAGATAGAATTAATTATGCTCTGGTGTGCACTATACTGTACAAAGTGTTTCTATAGATCTCAAATTTCAACTGATCATAGGGGTTGTTTTAGAAGGTTCACATTTCACCAAAACAAAACTCCATTGTAGGCTTTGAAGAAATTTTGAACTTGAACTTTGAAAGTTGCTGTTGCTGCTAAAGATAGAGAAAGTAAAGTAACATGAAACCAAATTTTGTGAACAGAACTTCACTTGGCTCAATTTAAATTTAAAAATGAGAGTTAAACGTTTAAAAAATGGCAAATACAGTAGAACTCGGTTATAACGAATTCCACGGGACCGCTATATTTGTTCGTAATAACCGTTATTCGTTATACCCAAGAAGGTCATAATTTGAGCAAATTTCCAACTTCCGTATAATTTCTACTTTTTCGGAAACCGATATTTTTCCACAACTAGAAAATGCTTAGGTACATACGGAATGTCAGTAAAGGAACGACCAAGATACATCCACTTGAAGATTTTTGCAACTCTTTTTGTTGCGTTATAGGCCAACGTCTTGTAGCTATTGTATTTTGAATCCTGTAAAGGGTTTTGTTAATTACAATAGCTAAGACGTGGCTATGACGCAACACTTTCGTTTGCAGAATGCGATAACAGAACTGAGCCATAACATCGGGCGAAACCCATTATCGCTTTTCGAAGAACTGGATCCTGCAGGTAGCTGCTGGATTTTAAGAAAAACGGAGTTGCTTACAATGCCCACTATCTCGCGCTATTGTACAGAGTTCTAGAGAGAGCTAGAGAAAGTGGCCTACTACGAAATTTAACTGACCACTATTTTCCTAGAAAACCTTCCTTATTATAATGTCGCCACAATAAAATACCTAATATCTTTCAGTTACATTTTATTAGGAGATGAAAAGGATCAGTTCTGAGAAAGTATTCTTACATTTTGGTTCGTTATTCCCGTGAAACGAATTCGTAATAAACATGAAATACATGCATTATTAAATCAAATGTAATTCAAACATACCTTCAAAATTATTCGTTATAAACGTGAATTCGCTGTAACCGTGATCGTTAAAAGCGAGTTCTACTGTACATCAACAGCAATAACCCAGGTACCTTTTTAAGCTTGTGGAAAGTTTTTTTCTTTTTTTGTAAAAGTATTAATCGTACTTATAACTACTTTGTTGCATCTACAGAAAAATATTTTTCTACTCACTGTATAGAAAGTTGGCTTTTACGCCCTAGTTTTAAGAAACAAAACTGTCAATTTCCAACCAGCGGGAGCCAATTTTTATTAACTCCCGGTGGGAGCCAATATTTTTTACCTGCCGCATTTGTGTTTATGTCACCATGGATATCACACCAGCTTTACAACGTTGTGTTGATTTGGAAATTAGACAAAACCTCACTACAGAAATCTAGAGTCACTATAGTGATTTCCTAAAGCAAAATTTTTGAAATTTCACGCTGTAGAACATGCGTTCGAAGAAAAAATCATATATATCACTGGAGCAAAGGTTCATTTCCTCCCTTGTGTGTTTAATGCCCTCTGCTAACGCATCGGGCATTAAATTCACATGCAGGAGGAAATTAATACTTTGCTCACTAAATATACAGGATGTTCCACGACTCGACCGACAAACTTTTAGGGGTGGTAGGAAACATCAAAACAAACATTTTTTGCTGTATAAACATATGTCCAAAAACGCTTCATTTTCGAGATACAGGGTGTTAAAATTTGTATAAAAAGATTTTTTTGCTCAAAAACGAAGCAAGATATACGCAAAACTGTTGTGTTTTTATCTTAAAAAAGTATAAAAATTGCAAAAAAAAAACTACTGGGTGTTATTTTTTTATGCAAAAACACTAACAGGTTACCCCGTGAGCACGCCTCTGGAATTACTGTATTAACTGTAATAGATCCAAAAGATGGCTTATAAAATTACCAACAAACTGTGAAAATTTCATTAAAATCGGCTGAAGCGTTTTTTTCTACAAATTGTAACACCCTGTATCTCGAAAACGAAGCGTTTTCGGACAAATGTTTATACAGCAAAAAATTTTGGTTTTCATGTCCCCTACGATCCCTCAAAGTTTGTCGGTATATTTATGGAACACCCTGTATAAATAGCTATTAATAGTTATTTAACCAACAAGTGTGTTAATGAAAGCGATTAATAATCGAAACTGTTTAAAGCACGAACGAGCGATAGCGAGTGAGTGCCTTTAATAGTTGAGATTACTAATCGCCCAGTAACAAACGAGTTGATTACAAATTTTTTTCGTTGACCGCAAAATCTTTTTTGGTGACGAAAAATTTGATTAATACAACTAACCTCCATGCAAAATATCATCAAAACATCAAAATCACAAAAACCGTTAATTAATGAAAAAGAGTGTATTAATCAAAAGCAATGTATTAATAGATCTATTAATCCATCTTTTTTTTTAAAACAGTTAATTAATGAAAAAGAGTGTATTAATCAAAAACAGTGTATTAATGATGTCTATTAATCCATCCTTTTTTAGGAAAAATAATTCATTAATATTGAAATTAACAAGCGGTCAACGAAAAAGTTGTTTTCCTTCCTTTCTCATAATTTCAATCACCAAAAAGTAAATTTTGTCTTTCAGAAACCCTTCATGTATCTTATGAAAATTAAATGATTTCATTAAATTCAACAAGAATTTGTAGAAAGTGTATATAAATAGGTACTCATAAAATCAAGCATTGAAATCATTGGTGTACTGTAAATTTTTCTATCATTAGCAATACATATAGTAAATTATTTTTTCTATAATCATTTTCAAGGTCAACTTTCTAGGGGATAAGTTGCATTCCTGCAGGGTCCCTAGTTTTAATAATGTTGGTACATAGATTTTTAGTTCTTTTCTTCCACTAAAAAAATTATTGTCATTTTGACAGATATGTCATAATTTAATATCTCTTGCTTCATTTTTGCATTTACAGTATTTCTTGGTTTCCTTTTTTTATCCGATTTTATTGATGATGATGATGTTAAAAAAAGAAATTTGTCAAGAGTTCAAATTAAGAAACTTTAACATTCAAAATTGACACATAACCATAATTTTGAAAAAGTTCTACCAACACGAGATATAAAAATTTCCTAGCATTTTAATCACATGTCTACCAACATTGTAACACTTTGACAGTTATTATAGAAAAAAAAACGTACTTTATGCATTCACATGGTTCGGTAATTTATCAAAAATCTAAATTATGCTTTCAAAACAATTTTGTTTTATATTCACCATTACGTTTTAATTATGTAATCCATTTTAATAAAAATTCCAGTACATTCTTGAAGACAGGGAACAATGTATAAAATAACAATATCTAAAAACATCAGCAGAATCAGCTTTCACTTTCTATTTATGAGATTTTTTACACACGGCTGCCTGTATTTTGGATTGAGGGTTAAGCGGTTAACGAAGTAGGTACCTACAATATTTCACTCGCATACCATGCAGTACCTATTATTTAATACAAATTTAAAAATGATATTTGCTTTGTGTCTTAGCTACATATATAAATAGATCATTTATTGCCTGATCATGTATAATTATCTATCATGATTTCTTGACCTGGTTTTATTATTTTATAATTGATGTATGTGTAAATGATAAAGTAAAATTTTGTCAACTAGTTATGCCATTTGAGGTAGTCTACAGGGTGGTGACTTGCGCGACGCAGCATAGGGACTTCAATTGTATATTTTTTATGTGATTATTGGCTCCCCTAATTATTTTAGAGCTAAAGTGTACAGAAGTTTTTTGTACAGAAAAAAATACTGCATCTGTAGATACTATTGTTTATAATTTTCCAATTTTCAGAACCCTATAAATTAATGAAATAAAAAATGCTATTTTTGAGAAAATCAGTGGTGCCTTGGAAATATGTAAACAAACAACATGCACATTTACTTTTGTCATTGTTGTTTGACGTTTATAACAGATCATTAAATATTTTTCCCGTTAAAATATATTCAACTGATTTTCAGTAGCCCATACTCTGCAATTTTGCACATTTGCACAAACGTTATTCAAAAATTCTCGGTCTTCGTTACATTTGTCTATAATTTGGAAGCAAAATGCACTTCTCTTCTCCATATCACTTTCAAGCAACTCTTGATGACACTGATATTTGTAAGAGCGAAACTTGTGTTTTTTCAAAATTCGCATTACTCGGCTGTGATGCAAGCCAATATTTTGCGCTATTTGCCTTAAACTTACACTGGGATTTGCAGCTACTGCTGCCAAAACATTCAAGGTGTTGTCATTTTCCTCATGTTGCTGCACGTTTTCAGCTTAATTGTTACATTTACAATTATTTAATACTGTGCCTGTAGTTTAAAATTTACGTATTAATCTATCAATCGTTGAACTACTTGGAATTTACTGATTCGGGTATTTTACGCTAAACACGGCACTTACTTGACGAGCACTATTTCCAGCGTAAAAACATTTTATCATTTCTACTTCTTCAGTTGAATACATTTTAACGGGAAGAATATTTAATGATCTGTTATAAACATCAAACAGCAATGACAAAAGTACCTAAATTTGCATGTTGTTTGTTTACATATTTCCAAGGCACCTCTGATTTTTTCAAAAATATGTTTCGGAAATTGGAAAATTATAAACAATAATATCTACAGATGCAGTATTTTTTTCTCTACAAAAGACTTCGGTACACTTTAGCTCTAAAATAATTAGGGGAGCCAATAATCACACATTAAAAATGTATCATTGAAAGCCCTATGCTGCGTCGCACAAGTCACCACCCTGTATATCTAAATCTCTATGCTAACAAATTACCAACAACATGCCTACAACTGTTTGCAATTAATTCAAATTAGGTGTACGGGTTATGCTGGCAAATTACAGTTTCAGAGCAAATGATAAGGACACCATAGGGTCATTGTACTAAGATGATATCATATCATGCAGGAATGCTTTTATGTAAAGTTCAGCTCATTGCTCAACTTAATAAAACTTTTAGTAGACAAACATTCTTATTCAGCTATCTCTTGTATGTATGACCAATTTATAAAATGCTATTAAATGTTTGGTTTTACTTCACTTATGATTGCTGATTAGTGCAATTACCGATGACTTTTTACACTATTTAATCTATATTCTAATGTTTGTTAACTAAAACTGATTTTTGTTTCTTAAATAAGCTGGTTCTAAGAACTAGATTGAAACATCACTTTAAGTTTGTCTCTTTTGTCATGCCACACACTGTACCTTAAGCCAGTCCCAGGCACATCACGAATATCCCCAGGTATGAATACATACAAAGACACTGAAAAACGAAAAAAGTGGGACAGTTACTTCGACACGAAGTGTACGAAGTATTGAAATTCCCTCATATCGAAAACCACTCTGAGTCAAATATCTCTAAAATTCGAGCCAACCGACTAATGAACTCACTATATCAAATCTCCGTCTCGGCGGTGCGGATCTTTTGGTGATCATCCCAGCCCACTAGATCAATCCCCCGTATTTGGGGGTGCCTAAACGTGCTGTGCGGGGGATGTATGTTCGTATGTGTACACGATTCCGGTCGCCAGGAACCTTCCTGAAGTCTTGGATCGTTTTCATACGATAGGTCCTCCGAAAATGAAGGCAACATCAACTTTTGAGCTATGGTCGTCGGCAAAAAAAAATTTTTTTTTTTTATAATTAACTGGTTCATAGCATTTCATTGTATTAGCGAAACGGAGTGATGCTGAGTATCGAAGTATTCTTGGAAAGCACGGAAGGGCGCTTTTCTTGGGTGGGGGGTACCGTATATTTAGTATTTTAAGTTATCTTAAAAATAAATAGATATGTGTCTTTGCTTATTTGCTACTCTAAAATATCAAAATACAGTAGTTTTAGTCTTCATTTTCATATTTAATTCGAAATTCTTTTTAAATTTTAACAAAAATGTGAACATCATCTATTAGTCGATGTATATGTGCATATTTTGTTAAGTTATTGTTTTCTTGTTGTTTCGTGTTATATCTGTCAGTTTATGTCAAATTCATGATCATTGTTAGTTTTGGAGTATTTGTTCAATTTAACACATTTATTTATTGATCCTTGTTTGTGTAAAATTAATTATTTACTGCTAGTGTCTCAGACTGTTTCAAAATTATGAAAATATTGTGCCCCACCTTTTTTGTCTTTCGATGTACAGTCGTGTGCAAATAAATCTGGGACAATGGTTTTTTCATATGTAAATTCAGTTAATATTTGAAGCATATCTCCATGGATTTCCTGCTATCAGAAAGAGTTACATTAAACTTTGAAAAGTAAATGAAAATGTAGCTCTTTCTGGTAGCAGAAAATCCATGGAGATATGCTTCAAATCTTAACTGAATTTATATATGAAAAAACCATTGTCCCAGATTTATTTGCACACGACTGTACATATGTTTATAAGTATTTAATTTGGAATTCTAAGCTCCCATACAACTCATGCATATTTTTATAGTATTGCATTTGAACTTGCTTATACGACTTTTAAAAACTTGATCCACCACCTTTTTATGGACTATCAAATTAACTATCTATTTAAAGTTTGGTAAAGTATATTTGCAGGGAAACTTTATTTGCAATATAATTTTTTTTTAAATATATAACACCACTACAAAAACCTTTAACTTGCTGTGCAGTGTGTTGTATTTATGATCTTTTACTTACTTATCCCGTGACCTCTTCTACCTTTGGTGTAGAGGTGATAAACTTTCTCCACTCTTTTCTATCTTTGACCTATTTTTTTGCTTGAGACCAGTTAGATCTTTGGTCTTAAGTATATTTGCTATAAGACCTCGGTAAGCGCGTGGCGATCGCCGCTGCAGCTGGTCACAGTAAAAATCATGGAGTGCGAGCTGGAGCGGTTGAGAGTTCAACTCCCAGCACGGGCGGTCTAGACTTGAACTTAATTAAGGTTTAGGTTTAAGTGACGCCCTCATTTTTTTTATTGCCTGTGTTCTTTTGGTGTATCACTCTTACTGCCCTGTCTTCCCCCTTCTTCACTACTCGTCTGAACCATGTAAACTGTTGCGTTTCGATTTTCACAAGTTCACTTTTAGCTGTTTTTTATGTCATTTCTTATTTTGTCCATTTTTGTCACTCCTTCTATGTTCCTTGGCATATCCACTTTATACGCTTTTGGTACTGTTTGGTTTGGTAAAACCCTTGAGTCACTTCTGTATAAGAGCATCGGTACTAAGACTGATTCTTATATTTTGATTTTGGTTGCTTTAGACACTTCCCTTTTATTGAAAAAGGTGTTATACAGAGCTCCATACAAAGATGACCTGCGAATTCAGTTTGTTATCTCTCCTATTCTACCTGTTCCGTCCGTTTCATTAGTACTTCAAGAGATTTCGATTTTTTCTTTCTGTTATAGTCATTATTTCCGTTTTTTAGGTTTATCTTTATCTTATATTGTTATAACTGATAACGTCACCTTCCATTTCTCAATTCTTCTTTGTAATTCAATCTTGTTATCAAACAAGATGAAATCGATGATCTTTTATTGTATTTTAATAATTTTTCCTTACGTGTTCTATTTTTATCTGCTACTTATGTATACTCTATTCACTATAGTCCCGGATTGTCAATGTCAAAATCCAATTAAAAACAATCCTTTATATCATGGTTAATATTTTTAAGTCAAGCTATGGGTAACTAGAAACAATTAATAAAGCTACTAATGTCAAAACTATAAATTATAGGTTATATTTCGAACTGACTTAAGCAAAAATAAATAAAAGTTGCCAGGTAACAAAAACCCAAATTTTCAAAATTACGCTTTTGCGTTGTCCAACCTAGTAGTAACAAAAAAACCAATAGAAATTCAACAGTGCTACCATAAAACGTCATTTTCGACATTCCGGAACCATAGTGAACAGAGTATATTAATTTACACTTTTCTCTGTCATTGGAAAAAATTGATAAAATTGAAAAAAAATTTATAATCTATCAGTTGCAGAAGCAAAAGAATGTAACCCATATAATTTTCAATTATTGCTCTCCAGATAAGACTTGATTGGCAGCCTCGAACAGCTGAAATTAGTAATATGAATAATTTTTAGTTATTCCTAACAAAAGTTTGTTGTAAGGAATTTTTATAATATACAACTGCTGATTAGATAAGCATCTTAATTTTATTCTTGGCGACATTGTGACTAGTTTTAAGTCAAAGCACAAAACTAGAAATTATCAAAAGCAAGTCTCATCAAGAATACATTTTTGGTAATTTGTAAATGTAGTTGACGATCTGTTTCTTGATACTGTGAATCACATTTATTTTGTTAGGGCAGAATTTTTGTTTCAGTTCTGTCCCATTTCCACTTGCCAATGATTGTAATACTGGTGCGGGTGACAAAAAGAATACAACTTCAAATTTGAATTCCCAGTAGTAGCAGATTTATTTATAACTATGAGTAAAAGTAAATGTTTTGTGCGGTGTGTGATTCAGCTCCTCTCAAATAGAGTGTATCTTTTATCATCAATATATAAAAGCTGGAGAAGTTGTAAATAACATTCTACATTGTTACTGTAGTATTACACAAACTTATTGTAGTGGTGCATGATATAATAATGTAAAATTCTAAAATTTTGTCTCAAATTTTTAAAACGGGTAAAGTTGAAACAGAAATTACTTTATCTTTTCGTTTAGATGAAAATAAAATACAAAAAAGAATTTACGTGAAATGTATTATCATATATGACTACTGATACAGTTTTCTCCAGATTTTTTAAAGGGCCGGATAACTCCAAAAGCTTCTGGTCACTACCAGCTATTCCTGTCATCAAATTTAAAAAAAATATGGATACTTACCTTAAGTAATTTAAATTGCAGTTTAGCGTTTTTCAAATATAATTATTAATTTAGAAAATAATTAAATTTGCCAGCAAGGTAGTCAGTAAAATTAGACAATTACCCCAGTCAACAAAAATGGCTTGGGAGAACATCGATATTGTTTTTTAGATATATTTTTCCACTTTCTTAATAACAATTTTTATACCATGTCATTTGTTTTAATTTTTATCACTAAAATGCCTAAAACTGCCATTTTAGTATATGAAGATTTTGCTTGTTAATTCGTTCTCCTATTTAGTGCTCAGTTATCTTTTGTAACTATTTATCGTGCTTGTATTTTTAATAATTTTCTACTCAACCTATTTACCTTGCTTTTGATTTTACTCTTCCATGTTCGTACTTTTTCTAAAATGTTTGTATTTGTTCATGCCTTAACCTTATCTTATAATATTCTGTGGCCATTTTATTCAATGAAAGATGACAAAAATGTGACAGAACAAAGTAAATATTATATGGGGTTATTATAGTTAGGGGTATAAAGTACGTTTTTTTTTTCCTATAATAACTGTCGAAGTGTTACAATGTTGGTAGATAACTGATTAAAACGCTAGGAAATTTATATACCTCGTGTTGGTAGAACTTTTTCAAAATTATGGTTATGTGTCAATTTTGAATGTTTCTTAATTTGAACTCTTGACAAATTCCTTTTTTTAACATGGAATTATCATCATCATCAATAAAATGAGATAAAAAAAAGAAAACCAAAAAATATTTTAAATGCAAAAATGAAGCAAGCGATATTAAATTATGACATATCTGTCAAAATGACAATAATTTTTTTAGTGGAAGAAAAGAACTAAAATTCTATGTACCAACATTATTAAAACTAGGGACCCTGCAGGAATGCAACTTATCCCCTAGAAAGTTGACCTTGAAAATTATAGAAAAAAAATGTACTTTACTTTAAATGACATTTTGTGAATTTATGGCCACCAAGATCACCTGATCTTAACTCAGCTGATTACTAGCTGTGGAGTTATTTAAAAAAATTGGTGGCCAACAATGGTACAAGAATTAAAAGACGAAGTTAGGGGACAAAAGGGTGCAGTTCAACCAGAAATGTTACATAATGATGTAAAATTTGGATGAAAGGTTGGTAATCTTACACCAACATAATGGAGGTCATATTCAACATTTGCAGTAACCAGTTGTGATCGCACAAAATTCCATTATTTAAGCAATTCAATCTCGTTTCCTTCTTGTCCTTTATCTAATAGACTTGTCCGTCCGGGACGCTGTTTCAGCAGCCAAACCGTAAGAGATAGAGAAAAAAGTTATTAAAGTTGCATGTTTGGAATGGTCATGTCAGGTCAGGAACCGAACTTCAGTCTCTAACACTAATTATTATCTTAATTATAATCCTAACTTTTTAGGTTAGATTCTAGGCAAATTTTATCAAGGCGAATGCGACTGGTAGTTTGCCACCAATAATGACGTCATATACGTACGTGTGGTGAATACGCATTCTATTTGCAAAACGGTCTTTTTTGTTTTATTAAATGAGACATTTGTCTCACTGGACTGCTAGTTATTGGCTTAATTTGTTAAAAATATATAATAAACTGAAATATTTATCCCTTACTTTATGCTATCCTTCTAAAGTACGTTTTTTTCCTATAAAAATTTTGAAGGTCAAAGAATTTAGGGTTTATGTTGGCATTACTTGGATTCGTTTAAAAAATATATGTTGGTAAAATTTGTTTTAGTAACTTTTTAGAACTAAAAATTGGTGGGAAATTTAAAATCTGGCATTAAAGGAGTTATGTTTTGGGTAATCTTTCGTAAACTTCTTCTTCTAGCATGTTAGGCTGCAGATCCAATAGTTCCTCTGCACACTGCAGAATTGCTTTTTTTGCATTTAGTTTTAAAATATTCCCTTTTTACGCAAATTCATTTTCAAAAACAAAAAGCTGACAATTTAATTTTAAATGTCAAAATAACACGTCGTTTACAGAAAAACGTGACGAAAGTAAATTTTCTAATAATTTTAAAAAAGCAGTTTTGCCAATTTTATCTTAACCTTGAAAATTTTTATAGAAAAAATACTACTGGAGTGTATCATTCATTCACAATGTTTTCTCCTCTCAATAGGCTGTTAAAAATATATGTTTTTATTAGGTTGCACGCATGAATTCTGTTAAAAGTTAAGCAGTGACATGAAAAACGATGACATTTTTTACAACTGCTTTATTGAATGCCGAAAATTATACGGAATTACAGAAAACCATTCAACTGGCAACAGTTGCGTACCAACAAAAATGTCGCCCTAACATAGCCTGCCCGGAGGAGAAAACATTGTGACTGAAATATAAATTTTAAATGAAAAAATGTAGCACGGCAATGATAATAGTAATATTTTTATGTACATAGACTAAACTCACAGGTATTGATTCTGTACTAAATGTATTGTAATGAGAACAACTTTATTGTCAAATTACGAGTACTATACTTGTTTCGATCATAAATAGATTCAGTTACAACTGCTAGAACAGTTAGGTGCCAATAATTGTAATTTCATTATAAGTTCATTTTAATTTGTGGTGTAGTTAACTTTGCAGTTGTTGAAGCCATGTCGTGAATTACATCATTTCGTTGGACTCATAACTTATATTTAATTCAAGATTTGCTTCAAACTATACACAAGTTATTGGTCTTATTATTACAAGTTACTTAATGTCAATAATTTGTTCCTTGCTATTGCTGGTAAAACAGGTCACAAAACTAAGTTAGGTTAGGTTGTGTCAATGTTATGGCAGTTAAAAATATGAATGTAGAATAATATGCTACGATGTACAGTCGTGTGCAAATAAATCTGGGACAGTGTTTTTTTCACATGCAGATTCAGTTAAGAATTTGAAGAATATTTCCATGGATTTCCTCTTATCAGAGAGAGTTACGGGATTCAGTACCTGTTAAAGTTTAATGTAACTCATTCTGATAGCAGGAAATCCATGGAGATATTCTTCAATTCTTAACTGAATCTGCATGTGAAAAAAACACTGTCCCAGATTTATTTGCACACGGCTGTACATGAACAACGATCACAAATTCAAATGAACACCCGTTATTTTTAATTGTTACTTGTGATTATGTGTTTCTTACATATTACATTTATATTGCAGTATTTATTGTGAATAATTTATGGTTTGGGGAATTTGTACAAATTGACATTTTTTATAAGCTAACCGCTAATTTTTCCATTTATATTTCGTATGAAATGCTTAGCTGATATTTATATATAAACTAACACAAAGTTGCTTAAATAGGTTATTTTTTTGTTTCCAGATGTAGAAAGTCGGTAGATTTCTCACTGAAATGTGCCTGGTTGTTGGATGCCTACAGTTCGGATGCATCGGTGCCATCGAAAAAGAAGCCACATGGCGTTAGGTTAAGAAACCTCATTCTCTCGGATGAGCTAAGACCTAGAGACCAAAAAATGACCACTTCTTTTAATAGTGATAAACTAATCGTACCTAGCACTACCCCTGCCAAAAAAACACACCAAAGGTCCCAGAGTGATGCATCTGCACTGATCACTGGACTCCGTCGCAGCAATACTTCTAGTAAATTATGCCTAGGTGATTTAAGCTCAGGAAAAGCCTTCGACAATGGATGTGTGTGCTTTGAAACTTGCCAGGGTGTTGTTAATGATCTCAGGGGACAAAAGACTGAATGTACCTGCTCAGTAAGTATATGCTGCAAGAGTAATTAGCAGAAAACAATTTCACAAACTTTGTTAGGCAAGGTTGTTCTATTCAGCTATAATTAGAGCGAACTGTCTTGCAGTCGGGCCATGTAAACACAATGTATACAGAATTATAATTACAGTAACTTTATTTATTCATATTTAAAGTCAACCTGCTCGGAAACAGTAGGAGAAAAATGACTGCATTTATTAACTTATTTCTTAATGTCGAACTTCTTTTACAATAACAATTTTTTTTTTAAATTCAGGCCCCACGGTTGAGTCCTGAATTAGAATTTATGAAAGCTCTAATTACTATCGGTAAAGTTCTAAGTTCCATACCTACAAAAGAAGCCAAAACTACAAGACTGGTTGCCGAACTGACAACACTTAATTTGAATCTTCCCGCTCGTGTATGGTTGCCTCTCGAAAGTTCAAAACCACATCTCATTGTGCGCATTCCTCCTCAAGTATCGGCAGTTCTTAATTCTAAAGATAAGGTGATTTTCGAGAAATATATATGAAAATAGAGTTGGTTAATTGTGCTATTTTTAGGCACCTTATATAATATATGTAGAAGTTCTCGAAGTCGAAGATCTGTATAGGTCATCCATACCGCAAAAAGTAATGAGCTCACTGCGACACACTAAATCTGAAGAAAATCTTGGCGGAGATACTACGTCTATTTCAGCTTTTAGCATGTGCAGTGGTATCTGTGATGATAATGATCCCGACTGGAGTCAGGAAGATGATGAGATTTCCCAGCAAGTAAGTTGATCTCTGTAATATTATTACATTTTAAGTTTTAAAATTGTTTTGTTTTTAAATTTGTTTGGATAAACCTTAAAACTCATAAATGTATTCTTATTATATGAAATTAATAGTTTGATAAATATTTATAGTTTTATGTAGCAAAAAACTATAGTTGGTATAATTTCAGTCAGTAAAATAATTTTGTAGTCATTTACAGCATTATTTTTCCACAAGGGTAAATGCATTAAGCCTTGTTTTTTTTTTTAAATTAAAATTGCCCAAATAAATTAATCACTAGCACAACTTATACTAATAGTTCTACAGGAATCATAAAAATAATTTAGTTCTCATTTTTTGTAGTCATAAAGATGGTTTTGCTATTTAATAATACATGTGTAGTTTATTGTCTGAAAAATAAAAGGAATCCTTAAAGAAAATTAAACTTGTAAACATAATATATCGACCGTATGCTTGATAACTAAATTCACAGTTTTCAACTTTTTCAATGTGGAAGTTTCTGCTAAATTTATTCTTAAATTTTGTGGGAGAGTGATAGGAAGTTATTCCAACTACACAGATACTTTCTCGTTATTGTTTTGCATTATATTAATTAGGAATTGTGGGAATAATACACAAGTTCTTGCTATTCATTTTATCATAAGGCGGAAAGTGAATGTGGGTCACTCAGAAGCAATTGACCCTGTCTCACAATTTACTTTTACTGTCTAATGATATTCTAAATTAATTTTGAGAATGGATACAAAGTTTTCATTACCATAACTATGCATAAGTGCGAGCATTTTATAGTACATGATTGTATGATTAATATGTTGACCTAATTATATTAATTTTACTAAAGACGACTAATTTGCAGACATACTATTCAAAATCTTATTGATTTATCAATATACATCTGCTATAAGTGCCACAAATTAATGCGGGGTAATGAAATAAATGATACAAACAATTTTGTACAACGTATCTTTGATAAAAACGTATCAAAATAATGACCGGCGAAATTCAGCGATAATATATTTTCTATAAACGGCTATATTAACTTTTGCAATTGTAATTATTATAAATGTAAGCTCTGTATTTAATCACTTTAGTTATTTGTAGTTATAGTGTATTATAAATAACAATGTTGGTATCGTTAACTATTGAAAATGTAGTTCTACTAAATGTAAATTTTTTTAACTTATATATCTCTTCGATATAAAAGTGATTCGTGAAGCATACATTTGTATTTGTTGCAGTACTGTCAATTAAAGAAGCAACGGGATAGGGACACAATTTCTCAGTTAAGTCAAGAATCGAGTGATTCCCGTGAACCACCTCTATGGATACCAGCGGGAGAAATAAGGAGGCGGCTATCTGACTCTTTTCGCGAAGGCAAAAGTAAGGCTTTTACACACGATCCAGAAGATCCTTCGGCAGCTGCTCTGAAAGAACCTTGGCTGGTAAGTCGGATTTTGTACTAAAGCTATTTCAATATTTTTACATTAGATATTTTTTTATTGTGTGTAGGACAAAGAAAGGAGAGTACGGGATAGTTCACCATACGGTCATCTAGCTTCATGGAAATTACTCTCGGTCATAGTGAAGTGTGGTGATGATCTTCGGCAAGAACTTTTAGCATCGCAGCTGTTGCAGATGTTTCAAAAAATATGGGAAATTGAAAGGGTACCTTTATGGATTCATCCCTACAAGTAAGTACTAACATGTATTTGACATTTCTAATAAGCACATGCAATAATTTACATTTACATAAAAATGTAAACTTCTTAAAATCTTGAAAACAAGAAATTTGCAATTATTCTAGTACTGGATTCTGGTAGACCTCAAATATATTTTACAGTTATGCTACTATTTACGTGAAATTTGAGAAACTAAATACACACATATTTATAAATGTCATTCAAATACCATTTCCGGTTTAACCGAAAATCACCTTAACTTTTCTATTTCAAATGGAACACCCTGTATATTTTTATATTTTTTGATTCACTCTTAAATTCTGAATCTAATGACGCAGAACGTGCCCAAGTTTGAATCAACATTTTTTTGTTTAATTAATAATGAAAACGAAAACAAGGTTGCTATGAAACTTCACGATTTAAAACAAATAAATGTTTGTTTACATATTTGTTTGTTTGTCTGTCATTGTGGTGGTGGACAAATTACAGTATTATTAAGCAATTAAAACCATTGGTGGTGTATAAAATGGAACACTCAACACCACAAACGACTTTACTGGATTTACAAAATCGAGTCACAGCGGCAATAGCTACTATAACGCCTCACCAAATCCCTAACGTTATGCTAGAAGTAATTCAAAGAGCCAGGTTATGTCAAGACGCTGATGGTGGCCATTTTGAGCAACACACATACGAAGTTGGAATTTCTTAGTTTTTTCTAAATGGTACTGCTTTTGAAATAAAATGTTTTTTCAGTTTCAATAAATGGTTCAAATGTTACTTTACTCTAATTTAATTTAAATTTAAACGAAAAACTAATAACCGAAAGGTCACTTATGATACATCTATAAACTCAGAATTTAGAGACGAATTAAATTATGTAAATATATACAGGGTGTTCCATTTGAAATAGAAAAATTAAGGAAAATTCCGGTTGAACCAGAAATGTAATTTTTATTAAAAGTCCACATGTTGACACATTTTATTCCCAAAAAAATACCAAAAATTTCATCAAGATATCTGTAAAAATGCAAATGATATTTGGGGCTACCAGAATTCAGTTACACCCAGTATAGTTTTTATTTTGTTGTGAGAATTGTAAATAATGCGTTTCGTATTTGAAATCTTCAAATAGAATCTTCACAGTCCAAAATTTGATCCTGTTTATTCCTAAGAAATGCATCATTTAGAGCACTTATTTCTGATGTATTTTTTTTTCTTAAAAGTGGCTCGTAGTCACTATTTTTTAAATTATATAAATGAAACTTTTTGTAGGTAGTGGATTAAAATTGAATGTTTTCTTTGTTTCAGTATTTTATGTCTTTCTAATGACAGTGGCCTGATTGAACCAATATTAAATACTGTATCACTTCATCAAATAAAAAAGCATTCTCAGTTATCGCTATTGGAATACTTTGTAAAAGAATATGGATCACACAACTCCGAAGCATTTCTCACTGCACAGAGAAATTTTGTTCAAAGTTGTGCTGCGTATTGCCTCATCAGCTATCTCATACAAGTTAAAGACAGGTAAGAATAATTTTTGAACAAATTTTGTAAATTGTGTATATATACTTGTTACACCGGGGGTTATGTAACTCTATGACAATTCCTCAACTTTTATCAGTTTGAACATAAAATTTTATATACTGTTTATATCTCTAAACACTAGAGGTATAGATTTCAAATACTTTCTGGTATTGGATTTGAAGTATTAACAGCATAAGTCTTAATACATTTTTTAAAAAATCTCTGGAAATATGACAATAATTCCAATGATATTCAACATTGTTAAATTTATTGGTAAACGTTGGTTGAAAATTAAATTGTTGTAAATTTAATGTATTGTGTTTTCAAATAGAATTGATTTTAATCAAAAGTATCACAGCGGATGTGTTATCAATCCGTAAGGTAATTGCGTAGTTTATTCAATGTTACTACAATTTACAGTCAGTTTATTATGGAGAATCTTGTGCAACCTAATATTTAATTCTCTATCACTGAAAGTTTTAATATTTCTTTTGTAATTTTATATGGTTACAAAATTTTAACTTTTAACATAAACAATTGAAATGTTTTGCATTCAACAGCATCTTAAAATTACCGTTATACGGAAAAAGTTGAAAAATACAAAATCGAGATGCTAGTCATAGATATTTGTTATATTTTATAACATTATTAATATTTTTTTGTTGATTTTATGATTATTGATATTTTGCAGTGCGTAGGTGTCTGAACAGTTACATATTATGTTTTACTTTAAAATATATACAGTGACCGCGAAAAAGTCGGGAAAATATTTATTTTTTAATGTTTAAAAACTTGACGTCCATAATTTGTGCTTGTTTAAAAACCTATTTAGCTCCTATTGTGTATACCGAGCAGTGGTGTATTCTTCAACCTCTTCTACCATGGGTGTAGAGGTAATTTTTCAATTCTAATTAATATTTATTTAAATGGCTTCTAGAAACTCTAATCTAGCCCTGTTAATGAATTATATATTCTAGTACAACAGGCCTTGCAGGCCCATGACTTAGTATAAAATATGCCATTACAATAATTCATATTACAGTTAACCCTTAGTGTGCACACTTTTAGTCCATTTCTTCTATTCTTTTTGTCAGCTTTCTCCATTTGAGTCTGTTCTGTGCCATTGTCTTCCAATCCCCTACTCCTACACTCCGTAAGTCTTTTTTCACTGCATCTAACCACTTCTTTTTTGATCGCCCTCTTTTTCCTATTTCTCCGTCCGTAAGTGCCCATTTGGCATGCTTATACTGTGACATTCGGCTAACATGACCCAGCCACCTTACCCTGTGTGCTTTGATATAATGAATGATATCTGGGTGTCCGTATAACCGCTTAACTTTGTGGTTTGTTTGCCTCCTCCAGTTCCCGTCAGGCCGTTTTAACTCCCCCAAGTATTTTCTGAGTATTTTCCTTTCCCAAGTTTCTAGCCGGGTTTCATTTTTCTTTGTTACAGCCCACATTTCACACGCGTATGCTACCGTAGGTCTAATTATCGTTCTATAAATTCTAAACATGGCCGCCGATGATATTGCCTTTTCCCTTAATATATTAGTTAGTGCCCCCAATGCTCTATTTCCCTTTGCTATACGTATGTCAATTTCTGCGCTTTCTTCGTTATTGCATGTGACAGTCACTCCAAGATATTCAAAGAGTCTGACTTTTTCAAATTTCTCTTATTCTTTCCTTCGAATTCAATATTGTTCATTCTTTCTTGTGGTTCTCCTTTTAATTCCATATACTTTGTTTTTTGTCCATTAATAACTAACCCGTATTTTTCTGCTGCTCCTTCTAGTTTAGCGAAGACCTTTTCGAGCTCCTTTTTCAATCTGGATAACAAGATTATGTCGTCCGCATATGCAATTAGCTGATGTTTACGTTGGTAAATGATGCCATTATTCTGGATATCGGCCTTTCTCAATATTACTTCTAGAACAAAGTTGAAGAGTACCGTAGATAATGGGTCACCTTGCTTCAGTCCTTTTCTTCCCGCGAAACTATTACAGAGTTTCCCTTCCACAGCTACTTCGTTCGATGTTTTTGATAACGTTAACTTGACTAGATTAATTAGTTTGTTGGGTATTCCTAAATCACTCAAGGCCTCGTATAGTTTACTTCTAATAACGGTGTCATAAGCTTGTTTAAAGTCTATAAACAGAAGGTGTAGTCACAGCGTATGTTCGTAACTATTGCTCATTATTTTTAATGTAAATATTTGGTCGGATGTTCCTCTGTCCTCTCTAAACCCTCCTCGGTACTCTCCTAACTCTTTGTCGTACACGTCACTGAGCCTTTTCCTTATAATTCTGGCAAATACTTTGTAGGAGACGTTAAGTAGGGCTATACCCCTATAATTTGAACAAAGGTTTTTATCCCCTTATTAATTGGACTTATTATTGTGTTGTTCCACTGCTCCGGCATCCGTTCCTCTCGCCATACTCTCCTAATTAGCTCTCCTATTTTTTTTCTTGCAGTTTTTCCCCTCCATATTTTAAAACTTCTGCTGGTATTCCGTTCGCTCCTGTGCATTTATTGTTTCTCAGTTTCATGATTTCCTCCTTTATTTCAACGTTTGTGGGTTCCCTAACCTCTCTGTCTTCACCTAGCTTTTCAGTGCTGTTAGATCTTAGTCTATCTCCATCCGGGCCTTCATTTAAGAACTCGTCAAAATACTCCGCCCATCTATCTACAGGGTGTCTAGCGACCGGGAATTCCTGGAAAACCGGGAATTATACGGGAATTTGAAAGTGCCCTTGAGAATGCGGAAAATATGCGGGATTTTCTTAGGCAACCGGGAATTTTTTTATCAAAGGGAATTTGCAGTAATTTTTGCCATTTTACGGAAATAATAAGCGAAATTTCCGTAAAAATTTTCGGATTATCCGGAATAATTGCAAAAATGTACGGGACGCGAGAAAACAGGTTGTTGTTTTTTTTTTTTTTTTTAGTGAATACCCGAAAAAGTCAGACCGGAGGACCAGAAAGTATCCGGAAATCCTAATAAAATGACCGGGAAAATACGGGAATTTTGAATGCCATATCTGCTAGACACCCTGATCTAGTTTTCTTGCAGTGTCTCCTAACAGAGCACCCTGTTTACCTTCTGCAGAAGGCTCTTGTTGCACTGCCTTTACTGGCAGTCTTCTTTATCGCCTGGTAAAAGTTCCTTATTTCCCTATTGACATACCGTTCTTCAATTCCTTGTAACCTCTTCTGCATATGGTCTCTTTTCTTTTGTCTGCATACCGTTTTTGCCCTTTGTCGAAGTGCTTTGTACTTATTTTTTTTTTCTTCGGTATTATTTTTCAGTGCCTCAATTCTGGCATTGTTTCGTTCTGTCAAAACCATCTTACACTGTTCGTCGTACCAATCCTTTGACTTACGCTTTTCTAGATTTTCTAAACTATTTTTAACTGCGCTCTATTTGTGTCCATTCATCTTCTATATCTTCAGCTACTTCTCTCTCCTCCAATCGTGTTGTTATTGTGTTTTCCAGTTTGTTCACCATTTCTGCTTCGCACATACTTTGAACATTGTATTTCTCTGTCGTTACATTGCTTGTTTTCTTGCATTTTGGTAGTTCTTGCCTTAGTTTAGCTATGACCAGGAAGTGGTCCGAGTCAGTATCGGCACCCCTATAACTTCTAACATCCTTTACGGCGCTGCTATGCTTAGTATCTATTAAAAAGTGATGTATCTGATTATAGGTGTGTCCATCCGGTGATTTCCACCTGCAAAACACTTTCCGTTCGTGTATCATACAATATTTTTTTACGACATCCTAGTCCATACTTTCAAACTTGCAAATTCACTTTCGAAAACTCAAAAAAAGTATGCCATTAGTATATACTAGCAACCAGTGAGGCAAATGTCTCATTTAATAAAACAAAAAAGACCGTTTTTCAAATAGAACGCGTCCCGGACGGACGGAAATCACGTGATTTCTCGAAAACCGGAAGTGTCACGTGACTGAAATTCGGTTCCTGACCTGACATGACCATTCCAAACATATAACTTTCATAACTTGTTTCTCTATCTTTTACGGTTTGGCTACTGAAACAGCGTCCCGGACGGACCAGCGCCCCGGACGGACGGAAATCACGTGATTTCTCGAAAACCGGAAGTGTCCCGTGACTGAAATTCGGTTCCTGACCTGACATGACCATTCCAAACATATAACTTTCATAACTTTTTTCTCTATCTTTTACGGTTTGGCTACTGAAACAGCGTCCCGGACGGACCAGCGTCCCGGACGGACGGAAATCACGTGATTTCTCGAAAACCGGAAGTGTCACGTGACTGAAATTCTGTTCCTGACCTGACACGACCATTCCAAACATATAACTTTCATAACTTTTTTCTCTATCTCTTACGGTTTGGCTGCTGAAACAGCGTCCCGGACAGACAAGTCTATTAGATAAAGGATACTACAGAGCGATTTTTTAAAAACACAATTGCAGCAGGCCTTGGATAGCCTGAATGAGTTGGCAGTACTGAAGTGTATTGTCAGTCTATGTCAAATTCAAGATTTGCAGGTTAAGTTTTGCGTCAGTGTGTGTCAAATAACAAACAAAACCTAACCTACTAACCTCGAATTTGATATAGACTGACAACACACTTCAGTACTGCCAACTGATTCAGGCTATCCAAGGCCTGCTGCAATTGTGTTTTTAAAAAATCGCTCTATATAATGTTTGTAAAGTCCTTTTTTTTAAATCAGCTGTCAGTGTTAAAACTTTATAAAAAAACCAGACTGTGTTACCTTAAATTCTATACTTACCGACCAACTCTATAACAGTTTCCCCCATGTCAAAATTGAGGTTATGTCTGTCTAATGTAATTGAAATGTCGAACGTGCATGACCTTGAACGGCTCGACGCTGCCAATCTACAGTGTGAAATGCACTATTTGCTACTTTCAATTCCTCATACCAACTTGACAACACTTTGACAGCTGATTTATACAAAAAAAAGACTTTAGTCGCAGGTTTATTTCATGAAATCCTTAAATGAAAAAGCAAAAAAATAATAATGTAGCATAAAGACCTTGGCTGATTTTGTCCACGATGTTTTTTTTTTTATTAACACCTGTGCCTAAACGTAATGCAAACTAAATAGCTTTTAATGGAATTATAGATGTGCCATAAAAACTTTCCTTCCACAAAAAACATTTTTTTCCCATTTGGAAAAGGTAATGGCACTTGGTATATTCAGCAAATTAAATTTGGTATGAACCATAGATTCATTTACTTAAGGGTTAATAGTATATTATGGGACAAGTGGTTGAAATACAATTTCAACGTTGAGAGTGGTTTTTTTCAACGAGCGAAGCGAGTTGAAAAAAGTAACTCGAGACGTTGAAATTTTATCAGCCACGAGTTACATATACTATTTTTTCTACGAATTTTCACTTATTTTAAAAAGTTAATGCACTTTAGAAAAAAATAAACATAAAGTGACATTTCTCTTGTCACCAATTGTATGTCAAACAGTTTGAAATCCCGGTAGTCCGAGCATTTCAATCAATGTCAGAATGACTGATTTCAATGTCATGAGTAGAAAAATACAATTTTGGCTTGTTCTATATACGAGGTTTAATTAAAAAAATTGTAGACTATACTTCATGGGAGTCGTAACCGGTGTACTGCCAATTCTGAACGGCCAACTGGCATCATAGCTTTGCTTAAATAATTAGGGCCGAGTGAAGGTGACTATTTTTCACCAAAACTTCTCTTTTTCTGGTTTTATATCAAGAACGAGGAACAAACTAGACAAAAACGCGACTTATGCCGAAAACATTCGTCAAAATGTCTTGGCAAGACTCGAGTGTTATGTTATCTGTGTAACAATGAATCACCAATTGTCAGTTTACAAGCTTTGAAAAACTGTTCCTTGGTTTTAGAGCTTGTCAGTCTACAGGGCTTTTCATTAACTTTGATTGAAGGTCTACCTTCTTTAAAGTGCCTATACCACTCAAAACATTAAATTTGTTTCTAAATTTTTTTCCATATATCTAATAATAACTTTTTCATTTTCTTAACAGTGGATTTTTTAAGATTAAAGAATTTTTTATGAAGGTAATTTGAAAGTAACAGGATGCTAATAAATTTCATTTAAGTGTCTTTAATATTAATTAACATTTCTTTATTAATTAATGTACTATATAAACCTAATTAATTCATTAATTCACTTTCCTTTTAATTGACAGACATAATGGGAACATTCTATTAAACAGCGATGGTCACCTCATACATATAGATTTTGGTTTTATTCTTTCAACATCACCTCGCAATCTTGGATTTGAAACTTCGCCCTTCAAATTAACACCAGAGTTTGTCGAAGTCATGGGAGGAATTGGTTCTGATATGTTCGAATACTTCAAGATATTGATTCTTCAGGGACTGGTTGCTGCCAGAAAGCATCAAGATATGATCATACCACTAGTAGAAATTATGCGATCAGGTTGGTGTTGCCTTGTTTTCGTTTTAACTAAATTTCAACTAGTGAAATGTTAGTAATATTCGTTAACTTCATTTGCAGGTTCACAGTTACCATGTTTTAAGTCTGGCGCAGCAACTGTGCAGAACTTAAAAAACCGATTCCACTTGAACATGACGGAGGAACAGTTGCAGCTAGAGGTCGATCGCATGGTTGAAGGCAGCATACATTCACTTTCCACAAAACTTTACGATGGTTTTCAGTATTTTACGAATGGGATATTATAACTGTGTGACATGTCCATAGACTGTGTGTTTTAAATAAAATTCGTAATGTATCGCCTCAAAAGCTAATGGAAGGGAGTGTAGTGAAGCAAACTGTCTCTTGCTGATTCCATAACAGAGACCGCCGTTGCTGTTGATCGCATCATCTCTAGCAAGTAAGAAAAGTAACTTCCAATTAACTCAATTATTTGGAGTGTTCGTTTTAATATAAATTGTTTTGTAAATAATTGTTTCGAAAGACATTTTCAAAATGAAATGTGAAATGTGAAATGCTCAATTTATTATAACACCAGTGTGTTTTTATTATTAAAATATTAGTGAAAAGTTTTGTTAACTGTACAGTGATCCGATTTTCGTCTTGAAATATATGATGCCATCGATACATTAAGCTTGTATAATAAGTTCAAAGTTATTCTTAAGTTAATTTGTACATATTAATAGTGTAAAGTACTATTTGATAATTTTTCTGTTCATATTTGTGACGGTTTTTAGTAACGGCTTATTTTAATATATCAATTCAAATAATAAAATGTAATTAAGTTATTTTCATTTTTATCAGAACTAACATTGTATTTGTATTAAAGTATCATTCCAATATTTTATAATTATGTTCCAAATGCAGATAAGTAAGCAAAATATTCAACATCACATTCCCACATATAACTTGCGCGTTTATAAATAACATAATTTAACAACAAAATAATTTTAGTACAAATACAATGTGCCCACCAAAATTAAATAATATGTAAATAATTACATTGAAACGACTATCTTTAATGTATAAACAAAGTATAATGAATCAAAAATTATGAATGTTTATGTCTGTTGCTGTTGTCTAATTATTTAATAACATAAGTAATCTGCAGAGTTCGAAATAATTTAATTTTTTCTAAAGTTGATGATTGATCTTTGTTTAAAACTAGTTTTATCATTTAAATTATGTTATAATTATAAGCTATATTGATCTGAAAGCCAGAGAACGACTGCAGAAATGAAATGAGAATCGTACTTTTTTGAGCTCCGACTCTGATATTAATTTTACTGGATTGCTTGTGAACGATTGTATGTAAATTATCGATATTTAATTCAATTTACAGTTATCCATCCATTATATACAAATTAGGATAATGTAGACGTAGTTCATTTTAAAAACGAATACCTCTGACTGAGAAATTTAAATTACAAAAAGACTGAGATCATTACCTTGTGCAGTTTGACATAAGTGAACACAATCCACAGAACATTTTATTGCTTTTTACAGGTAATAGGAACTAATGTCATCCACTACTAAATATTGATGTAATCATCTTTATTACTTCATATTACTGAAATTAGTTATTACAGTAATGGAAAAAATGTGTTATACTAAATAACATAAGACTGCAAGTTGTTGCGAATTTAGTTACTCTGTGGATCGTGTTACTCTGTAATTAGATTATTTAGTATTTTTAGTTGAACATTGGGCCAAAATCAAATAATGAAACACAAAAACATTTTATACGTGATTAGCTTGTACGCAAATCTGCTGCTAATATAACCTTAGTCTTTATTTGAAAGTCAAGATTAACAGTCATGTAATTTATACTCGTGCATGTTTTAATATGAAATTTTTAGTATAAAGTTGTATTTTATTATATTTATGAAGTGTATTTACTTTAAAACCGCCTAAATAAAAAGGATTTGAATTTATGTTTTTTTTTCTACTAACTTTTCACGATAATACAAAATTATAGCTTTCAATTCAATATCGTTATTTTGGAATGTTATTTTACGGCAACGTTATGTTTTATTTCTTGTTGAGTAAATTGCTGTTATTTTGTTAACGACTGCTATGGTACAAAGTGAGATAGGGGCAGTTTTTACACAACGTTAATGTTAAAATAGCGTTATGCCCGTTATTTTAGCTACGTGTTACGTTAAAGTTCCCTAAAAACAATGGTATAAATGACAACGGCCTGCACATGGAAAGCTCTCATGGCAAATATTACAAATGGCATTGAATAACTAAATCATTACTAAAGAAAACTGGGAAAGAGAGAACGAACTAAGACAGAAAATAAAAGCTTTGGAAAGCAGACTAGCGACCCACGAAAAGAAAGACTAGAAGAACAATATAATCAGTAAGAGGGCAAAATTAGAGACCCCTAACACAAATTTGAAACAGGAAGTGAGCCGGTTTTTCGAGGAAGAACTTGAGATAAGCACTAACATAGAAGAGGCATACAAAGTGAGGAAAGGAGAAATAAAAGGTATTGTGGTGAAGTTCAGATAAAGCAAAAATGGAAACTAAGAAATAAAAACATCTTCCTTGACAGCGACCTGACATTCGAAGAGAGAAGAATACAAACAGCAATAAGAAAAGTAGCAAAAGAAGAAAAAGAAAATGGTAAAAGTATAAGAGTAGGATACAGGAAAATTACAATAGATGAAGTGAATTTTGAATGTTCAGATGAAAAGGGTGGTAGTCTACAGAAGACTGGGAAACCAACTACAAAAAACTTCTTAAGACAAAAAAAGGACTGATCATTGAAGACGAAAATGGCTAATGGAATAGGAAAATGCAAAAGGGATATAATTAAAATCGGAACATGGAATACAAAGAGCTTGAGAGGAAAAGAGATAGAATTAGTAAGAGAATTCTACGAAACAAAATTGAGCATACTGGGGATAACAGAAACAAAAAAGAAAGAACAACGCTGCATGAAAGTAGAAGACTGACACATCTACTGTATAAAAGAGTGGATACAAGAGAAAGAGCAACAGCAGGGGTAGCGTGTCTAGTGGTTGAAGACCTCAAGAACAAAATCATAAGATGGGATCTAAAGTTGGAAAGAATGATGAGTGTAGAGTTAAGTTTAGAGGAAGAGAAGTCGACGACGCACCTTGCGATAATGAAAGGAAAGACATTAAAGAAAAGTTCTATGAAGAATTACAAGAAATTTGGGATGCAGCCAAAGGAGTAAAAATATTATTGGGAGACTTAAACGGAAGAGTAGGCAAAAACAGAGAGAGATTTGGAGGAGCCGTCGGAATGGAAGGGGAAGAAAAAGTAAATGGCAGTGGCCTAATGCTGCTAGAATTCTGATTATCACAAACACATTTTTTAAACATAAACATATACATAAATATACTAGGAAAGAACCAAGCAGAAATGAATACTCTATCATCGATTATATCATAATACCAGAAGAAAACAAGAAAATGATCAGAGACACTCGAGTAAGAAGAGGACCGGAGATTGGAAGAGACCATTTTCTAATGATATTGGAACTTATGCTGGACAACAAATCAAGACAAACCAAAATAAAAAAGGATAAGATAAAACCAATTTTCACTCCGCTTAATTGTTTTCTCCATTTACCCAATTATTTCAGGCTTAACCTGTATATTTTAAGTTAAATTATAATCAGTTTGCATTTCGAATTGTTCAATTTCCCAGTTTCGTTCATTTTCATACCTGCCTGAATCCCCGCTCCCTATCGTCTGAGCGCAGTGCTTTTGTTATCTTCTCTCCAGCGACATGTGACCTGGCCTGGACGCATTTTTCCTTTGGCAACTCGGCCTAGCAGCTCGCTGAAAGAGAAAGTATCGTGTGTTTAATTAAGCATTTTATTTCGAGAGCTGAAAATAAATCAGGTATGATGGACTTTCAAATTTTGTAATTCCCATATTAATTAGTTGCTTTTAGCTCTCTTATTGTAGCCTTTGGGATAGGCGTTTTATCTCAACAATTATCCTACGAGGGAATATCTCACCACGATTTTCCTGTGCTCCTGCGGTGGGCGAATGGATGCAAGTTTTTTCCACGTTTCAATTCCGACAGCTTAATCGAAGGAACCATGTCCAGCTAGCCCGTTGATTTTGGGATTCCCTTGTATCCCCAAGTATCCGAGCACCAGAGGCTAGTGTGCTGAACTTTAATTATTTGCAACGCCAGTACGTGAAGAGTTACGCGTGTTATTGATATGTTTAAATTTCTAAAATTTCTTAATTACTATCACAATATTTCATGTTCAGATTTATTGTAAAAGGCGCACTCACGCTTGGGTTATTGGTGACCTAGGATTAAGGTTTTTACTGACAGTGATGTGCACATCTCTCGATTAATCGGACGAGCCCACAAAGAGGTTCCTTAAAATTATGCGTGTGGAAACCTTCCGCAAAACTTTGCGATATTGTTTTGTAATCTAAATAATTTATCTACTTATACCGTTTTGAGGTTCAACCAACCTTTTATATTTAATAAACTCTAGTCAACCGTTGTTGGATTATTCCTTTCGGAATCGCTTTGATTCCTGGCGCCCTATTGTGTTTTGTAGCTGCTTGCAGGTTGCACAGCTGAGCTCCAAATCCACGACCTATAAAGTGCTGAATAGAGCTAGTTTGGCCCACACGGTAAGTGTGGTTAGCTCAAGAAAAATCAGTCAATCTGCGTTCTGGCGGTCACAGATTTATTACCCTAACTAGAACGCAAGTTGGCTTTTTTTTGTGACAAAGAGAATAATAGAAAAAATAAGGGTATACAAATTAAAAGACATAGAACATAAACAAAAGTATCAACAGTGCATTAGAAAAAGAATAGAGAGAATGAAGGGAGGGGAGGAGGGAAGCTTAGAACAGAGGTGGAAAAAGTTCAAGGAAATCCTGGTAGGAGCAGCCGAAGAAGTATGTGGAAAAAGCTGAGCTAGGAAAAACAAGAAACAGACAAAATGGTGGACACAATAGCGAAAAAAAAGAAGCTGTGAAAGAAATACCTGGGTACACAGCAACAAGAGGACCTGGAGACATACAACATTCAAAGGAATGGAGTTAAAAAGAAAGTGCAAGAGACTAAGCTCAAATCGTGGGAGAAAGGAAATAAAATGAAAGAAAACTTGAGAGAGAACCAAAAACTCTTCTACCAAGCATTAAAAACCATGAGACAAGAAAAGAAAAGTCCACTGAGACAGCTGGTAGATAGCAATGGGAAAGTCCTCACAGATGGAAAAGTAATAATGGGAAGATTGAAACAGCACTTTATGGAACTTTTGGAAGGTACGGATAAAGTAAACAAGGAAGGAGAAAAGACGGAACAAGGGAAGGCAGAAGGAAGTAAGCAAGATGGCACAACAGATGAGGAAATATCGCCCAAAGAATTACATGAGGCAATCAAGAGATTGAAATTAGGGAAAGCGTGCTGAAACAATTCTTTGGCTCCGCTTATTTGTTTCGCCATTTACCCATCTATTTCAGACCAACCTGTATATTTTTACTCCATTGTATTTCAAATTATTTCAAATTTTTAGTCCGCTCATTTTGTACCGATTCTAGAAAGTCCGAATTGCTCGTTATCGCGAAGCTCCAGCCTTCAGCTGTTTTTCGCTTGTTGGCCGATCCGCGAGCATTCTTTTCCTGCATTTCGATGAAGCAACTCGCTTCTATAAGAAGGCGTTGTGCGTGCTTATTTCGCCACGACAACTAATTTCGTTTCCAAGAGCTGATAATCCGAATCAGGTACGATGGCGCTTTTCTGTTTTGTTATTCCCATATTAATTACATTTTCTTTAGCTCTTAAATAATAGTTTTAACAGAAGAATTTAATCTGGGACGCAAGGTCGCCGTTCTGCTTTGATTTTCAACTCCGGTTAATGTCCAGCCTAACTGCTGCAATCTGGGAATCCCTGACCAGATTTTCCCGTCAACAATTAGTGGGTGCTGGAAACTCAAGGTTAGTGCCGCCCTTGGTGGTAATTACTTATTGAAAGCAGATGGTTTCCCCGGCCTTCTAGTTGATTTGGTCCAGCTGTCGACGATTATTTTCACATATAATCTCATAAGAGCATTAATTATTTCCGGAAATTTTTTTGAGTGCGTTTCAACAACGTCGTATTAATTTGCCCGAGCGGGACGCGAGGGCAAATTAGGACGTTGTTTAATGCACGAAAAATAATTTCCGGATATGAATTAATGCTCGAATGCAGATTCGGTAAGAAAATCGTAACGACACAAACCCTAAAAAGAAGTAATGTCTACCTACAAAAAATTTCCAAGAAATTTTTTTGTTGTCTTGGATACGGCTCGTGAACTAATTTTTCTATTGGTCATTAATGAGTGTCGTACGATTTTCACATATAATCTCATAAGAGCATTAATTCTTTCCGGAAATTTTTTTGAGTGCGGTCCAACAACGTCGCATTAATTTGCACGAGCGGGACGCGAGGGCAAATTAGGACATTGTTGGAATGCACGAAAATAATTTCCGGATATGAATTAATGCTCGAATGCAGATTCGGTAAGAAAAACGTAACGATACAAGCCCTCACAGTTAGGCTGATCTACCTACAAAAAATTTCCAAGAAATTTTTTTATTGTCTTGGTTACGGCTTGTGAACTAATTTTTCTATTGGCCATTAATGAGTGTCGTACGATTTTCAGTTAAATTATATTCAGTACTTGGAATTTGAATTCCAAAACCAACCACAGTTAAAATTGGCATTTACGCTCGCTGTCACTATTTAACTGTAAAGCTCAATTTCATACATGCTTTTGGTTTTAATATTTAACCTTTTATGCATATATTTAATGATGATTAATATTAAAGCTACAATTTTGGTGTGTAATTGAAACTTTTGTAAAAGGAGCATTCACGTTTTTTGCATTCAATAGCCTGAGCAGGAAGGTTTAATGACATGACAGAGATAAGTTTATCCCTTGATTAAACTTGTGGTCACAATTCATTTATTAACCCGAAAGGGGTTTTTTGCTCTTTGTGCGTGTCGCGACCTTCAGTTATTTGCACATTCTTTTATTATTATCACATTGGTTATGACAGAACTATTTTAACTATTCATTATTGAATTACAATTATCGACTCTACAAGACTATTTTTTTAATTATTAAATAAACGCTAGTCACTTGTAGTTTTTTTTTATTTGAAATCGTTTGATTTCTGGCGCCCAATTTCTTTTTTTTAAGACATTCCAGGGTACACAGTTGATGATTTGAATCCACGTCCATATCGCCGAAATTGAGTTAGCTCGGCCATCGCGGTAAGTGAAGATTTTTCAGAGCTTCCGTGTTGTACAAACTATAGGGGGGTTGATCTGCGATTTTTCTTACTACCATTGCTTAATTTTAATTAATTAACCGCAGGTCAGTTTCTTTATCGTTTCAGTGCGGATACGATAAGATGTACTCCGAAATAATAAAGTGTATAGGACAGGAAGGTGAAGAGCTGCTACTCAATATTATGGAAGAAGCATGCAACAACAAAACAATAGCAGTGGTAGCAGTGGACTGGGAAATGTTGCTGATCCGGCCTATACATAAAAAAAGAGACAACAAACAATGTAAGAACTACAGAGGAATCTCATTACTTAGCTTACCTAGTAAATTATATGAAAAAGTACTCGAAAACAGACTGAGAAGAGCAACTACTAGAAGAATCACCATGCGGATTTAGAGCAGGGAAAGTAACAAACGACCTAATATTTAATGTGATACAACTGGCAGAGAAGGCTATTCTACATAATCAAAGAAATGTATGCTGCTTCATCGATCTTCGACCTAATAAATAGAGACGAAATATGGAAGGTGGTCAAGAATAGGGGAGTAAACGAGGGACTCATCAAAGGTATACAAAGCCTACATAAAAAATGATAAATTCCTGGCAGAGGTAGGGGTCAGACAAAAAGGAACGCTAAGCCCTCTGCTTTTCATACTAGTTCTAGATGAGGTGATAAAAATGGTGAAGAATAAAGTAAGGAATTTTCATGTGGGCTACTACCAAATGAAACCAATTGCAGTGTCAGAACTGTTCCTATACGCAGACGACATGCTTATAATAGCTAAACGCAAAGAGGACCTGCAACACAATTTAGAGATATGGTAATAGCATGACAACAGGAGGAGATCAAAGTAGAATTAAGAGGAAATAGGCTGGAACAGGTAAAAAGCTTTAAATACCTAGGTGCGACAATCAGTGCAGAGAGAACGATAGAAGAAGAGCTGAACAACAGAGTAAAAGTAGCAAATAGACTGTATTGTGCCATGTACAATAGTTTGATCAACAAGAAGGACATTTCAACAGAGGTTAAAATAAAAATCTAAAAAACAATATACGTTCCAACCCTCATCTACAGTAGTAAATCGTGGGTACTGAACGATAGACAAGCAAAACAGAAGCCACAGAAATGAAATTCTTAGGAGTTACAAGAACAGATAGAGTGAGGAGCAAAAAAATTAGGCAAGATCTGGGAGTAAAATCAGTAGGGCAATGTATTGCCGAAAACAAACTAAGATGGTTTGGACACTTAACTAGAATGGGATATGAAAAATCTCACCAAAAGCGTATGGGAAGCCAAACCACAGGCACGGAGGCACAGATTACGACCAAGAACGAGCTGGAAGAACACAGTCGGGAAAACGCTACAAGACAGGGGCTTCACATGAACGGAAGCTATAGAACTGACCAAGGTCAGATTGCTTGGAGGAAATTCACCAAGGCGCATCCACTAATAAACACACCTCGACACGAATAATGGTACAAGAGGACCGGATTAAGTAAGTAAGTAAGTAGTATCTGTAACCTCTTTACCTACCGGTGCAGAGACTGGTGCTTCGTACACTTGCGGCTGGGGGTACAATGCTCAACTTGCCCCGGATTCAGGTTACAAAGTTGGAGCGTGCCTTTTGTGCTTGCGTAGCAACCATTATGTGAGATGTATGTCTTGGTAATGTGTTGACCTTGTTACTCTTAGGTCTGTGGTTCTGAGTAGAGCACAGCTAATTTGGTGCCAACTATGAATGGTCTCACCGAACCTGCTTCCAATCGCCAAGGATGTGGAAAAATTCTACCCACTGTCGGATTCAAACCGAAAACTTGCTTAATGCAAGCCCAACGCTTTACCAACTGCGCTACTCGGCTTCTATTTTTCGTTTAAAACTAAAACTTATAGTTAGTTATAAACATAATGTTTACTGGAGTAAAAAGGTTTCAAATAACAGAGGTCTTTCTTGAACTCAGTTCTACTACTAAGTTTGTAACCACAAACAAGCATATGATACTGTAAAAATTTATTTTGGTGGGTGAATGGTGGCAACGGCCACGGTACCGGGAGGCACTATTCGCTATTAATGTCCTTGCACAAGGAAGCCGTGATATGTCAGTTGATATTTATGTCTGCTTTATAGACTTTCAAAAAGCGTCCGACCGAGTTAAACATGATGTCCTGGTGGAGACTCTCAAGCTGATTGGACTAGACGGAGCGGATATCAGAGTAATAGCAAATTTATACTGGAATCAAATGTCGATATTGAGAGTAGAAGGAACTGACACAGCAGAAGTGCTGATCATCAGGACGAACACAGAAATACAGAATATATTTCAAAGGTTGGAAACAAGTGCAAAGGAATACAAGCTAATTAATAAGAAAAAGACTCAAATATCTGGAGGTGTAGTGCGGTGGGTGAAACAAGGCTGGCTAGAAATTTTAAAGTCACAATAGGTGAAGGAGAGAATTATTTATTTAGAGGAATGTCAGAGTTTAACTACTTAGTTAATTGTGAACCGAGGTGGAGATAGTACGGAAGTAAGTGCCATTTTTGTTTAGGGGAAGCAAAAGTGCGGATGCTTTTTTACGGCGCTTTCAGGCAAACTGTATATCTAGAGCTACTAAGTTGCGAACATATAGAGCTATCATACGACCGGTTCTAACGTATGGAGGTGAATTCTGGATAGGTACTTAACAAGAGTGAACAAGAAAAGCTGGACATATGGGAACGAAAAATACTTAGAAGAATTTTCAAAGGTAAAAAGGTTGACAACCGCTGTGAAAGATCAAACGCAGAAGTAAAAGAATTGTATGGAAATCCTAGAATAACCCACAAAATCACAGCACAAAGGATTCGTTGGTTAGGGCATGTGGCGAGATTGGGAGAAAATAGTCACAGGTTTTGAGTAGAAGGGAAAACCCAGAAGCAAATGGTTGGGCCAAGTGAGGGCGGATCTCAAAAAACTGTATGTTGAGAAATTGGAACAGGCCGCTATGAACAGAAAGAAATGAAAACAGATAACTCAACAAGTCTTGCTCTTAGCCCTGTTACTTACAAATTCTTTGGAGATACAGCCTTTGAATCTCACCTTCTGATAAATGAAAATGTCAAGGATAGAATTATAGATTGGAAAATAATAAATAAAAGATTAAGTCTATTAAGAATAAGAGGACCATACAGGAAAATAAGTATCATCAACACATATACGCCAACAGAGGTAACCGAAGATGAACAAAAAGAAGAATTTTATGACCACCTAGAACACACAATCAGCAAAATCCCAAGATATGATACAATTCTAATAATCGGAGACCAAAACGCGAAAATAGGAAAAGGGAACGAAATAGAAGCAATAGCCGGAAATTAAAGCCTCCACGCGAAATCTAATTACAATGGTGATCGTCTAGTAAATTTTGCTGCAAGAAATAACTTAGTAATCAAAAGTACAATGAAAAAACGAAAAGACATACACAAAGCAATATGGCGCAGTCCAGATGGGAACACCACAAATCAGATAGATTATGTGCTTGTATCCAAAAGGCAAGCGGAATATGTAAAGCAAGTAAAATCAGACAGAGGAGCAGAGATAGGCTCGGACCACTATCTGCAACGAATCAAAACAGAACCGTTAAAACCACAGTATAAAAATAAACAACAAACCATGAGAAAAAGTATCGCAGAAACATTAAAGAAGGAAGAATCACAAATGAAATATTTAGAAACCCTAGAAGAAAGCCTACAAAAAACTAATACAGGAAAAGAGATAGAGGACGAGTGGCTCCAGATAAAATCGACAGTAATAGATTGTAATGAAAAAATCGAAGAACACGAAGAAAAGAAAAAAAAGGATTGGTTTGACAGGGAATGCAAAGAAGCAATTGAAGAAAGTAAAGCAGCAAAACGACAATGGCTACAACAACAAACACAAGAGTCAGCAAGCCAATTCAAGAAATCAAGGAACAAAGTCAAAACAATATGTCGAAAAAAGAAAAGAAAAAAAACCAATGAAAAAATTAAGTAAACTAGAGGAATCGTATAATAAAAAAATGCAAAGGCTTTCTATAGGATTATAAAAAAAGAAAGAAAAGGATTCCAACAGCAAACAATAGGCCTAAGAAACGAAGCAGGTGAACTATGCATGGAGATTTACCGACAATATTTTGAAAACATTTTTAGAAGTGAAGCAGCAAGGAATATAAAACGAAAACAAAACTCAGAGGAAGAGATAACCATACCGACCTGGGAAGAGTCCCAGGAAATATTAAATAAGGGAAAAAACAATTAAAGTCCCGGAGTAGATAATATCCCCTTTGAACTAATAAAATACAGGAGCGAAGACTTGGGTAAGCGAATTTTTAACTTGATTAAATTAATATGGGTCAAGAAAGAAATGCCAACAGATTGGGACTAATATGTCCGATCTTTAAAAAGGGAAGCAAACAACTTACTGAGAATTATAGACCAATCTCACTCTTAAACACCACATATAAAATACTGGCATCCTTGATAAACCAAAAGGTTAGAGATGAATTCCAAAACAAAATAGGCAGGATTCAAGGAAGGAAAATCTACTATAGATCAGATCTTCATATTAAGACAAATTCAAGAAAAATGTAGGGCAAAGAACATAAGAATACATGCGCTATACCTAGACTTCAAGCAAGCCTTCGACAGCGTACACAGAACTACCATAATAGAAGCAATGGAAGAGTTGCAGTACAGTCAAAATACAATAGACTTAGTAAAAATGACCCTGAGAAGAACATAAGGGTTAACCATGGAAAATAAAAAGTAATATCAACAGTAAGCTTTAAAGACAACAATCTTTAGAATTTTCAGTCATGGTATCAGCATATAATATAAACTTACAATAACAACAACAGTGATGACAGTTAATGAATTCTAAATCTTGCTGTTGACATTACTTTTATATTCCATGGCCAACCCTTATGTAATTTCTTTTTGAACAAACCGTATAATAAAATTATCGAGTACTAAAACTTACCTGGAGTTCAACGATACATTAAACTTTTAAGAATTAGGCCAGTGCAATTAGTGTACTGCAATCGTAATTATTCTGATAGTTTCAATTTTTTAATATGTTTTATAAACTGGTCTAATGTTAAATCCTTGTTTTCCAGCTGAAATCACGGAAAAATTTAGTTTTTCCTATATACCTATCTCCTTTCCAATGCAAATTTCGGTTAAAGTAGTCTTAACAGATTTTGTAGAGCAATCTATTTTCTACAACTGTGGTATTTAGATACAATTTTCTTCTATCTCTAATAGGTACCGAGATATAGACCGTAAAGATGCGTGTAAGTTTGAAAAAAAAGTAAGATGTACGACTAGGATTGGTTTTTCGTATCTCATTTCCAGTTCAATTTCAAGAAAAATTTACCAACACCAATTTAGTAGAGCTTAAAATTTCATAAAGGACGTGTATGTTTTATGTTTTTTAATCTCTAATAGTTATTGAGGTTCTAGTCCACCAAAATCAGGTCAAAAATGTAAACAATGGTATAGTGTTTTAAACTTGGCATTCGTCATTCTCGTGACTCTAGTTTCTGTCTCTTATTCCGGCCCTGAACAGCTTCAATAGTGTCTTCCTCTGTCCCATCAGCCGAATCTGTGGCGACTGGGTCACCAAATTCCTCGTCATCATCTACAAAGGCAAGTATATCTCGGCCTTGCTGGTCAAACGATACAAAGGTGGTTTGTTGATTCTGACAGCGGCTCTTTTCACTGGCTACTTCCAAGGAGGTCAGCACTGTGTCATAATGAGTAGGTGGGGAGTCGATGAATGGTAGAAATACCTTTGACATTTAATAATTTCCATTTGATGTTATCTTCTCCATAAATTCATTCCACCCAGGGAGTGGAGAAAATGTAGACCATTTCCCATACAACCAAACAATGTTAGCTGATGATGGTAAAATATCTTCTGACAAAGGATGAATATGTGCAACGTCTTCAACTCGGATTGTCTGCAAACCTCTATTCTTCACTCCATGAAAAGGTTTCAAAGGAACAGAACCAAAATTTACCACTTGAAGATAAACGCTGGACACGCTGAATGTTCTGATCTGGCCCTACAGATGTAACAGGGGTCACAGCTACAATCCCTCCCGTCCAACATCTCTATATCAAAATCCGCATTATCAAATACGAATTTGGTAAAGGCGTTACCTTGGATTGGAATTTCCGGATGAAGAATGGCAGACTGTTCAAGTTGAGTTGCCTCTTTGTAGGAGCATGAAAAACCAAAGGCTGAGAGAACATCAATAAGGATTTTGGAGCCAAATTTTTTGTACATATAGGCACCTACACCAGTAAGAAGTAATGAAACGAAAGATCGTGGCTTTGTTGCTGAAATCAGGGTGTGCGGTAAGGCAACACATTTCTTTTTCCATCCTCCTGCCTTGCCATGTTTGCCTTTGCCTATCACTCTCTGATACTGTATGTGAAATCACGGAGTTCACATCTTGAAGAAAGTCATCTGATGTAGGTACTGTAATTTTCCAATGGGTACATTTTGGATCGAATATCTTCTCTAATAATATCTGCAGCAGTTCTTACAATCTGACGACGTTCCTCCATGGGGTCGGAGCTCCTGTCTTGATACCACTGGTTAGTAATTATTTGTAGCCAGTATTTTTTAAACACACCACTGGCGTGTTTTTCCCCTTTCAATAAATAGGATGTCATTACCATAATGGCTTTCAAGTATCACCCTGACAGTTTTTATGTTAGGCCAAAGGTCTCCTTCTATTTTATCCATTAACTGTTCCAGTGAAAACTGACATTCGTCTGAATTGTTGAACAGATAATTATAAATATCTCTCATGGCTTTATCAACATTTTCAGTAGGGGGTTGGCCGGGTTTCAATCCAGAAGAAGGTACGTAAAATAACTTTTTGTAGCAAGACGCATGATATCTTGCATCTTATGCCACCAAGTCAGAGCCTTTAGAAAGAAAGAAAGAAAGAAATTTATTTAGCACTTGGCTACTAAATTCTACAATTTAAATTTACAGTAAGCAACTTACTAAGTAGACAAAAATATAATATTAATTCCTTTAATGTTAAAGACGCTTTAATGTTTGCAGGCAGAGCGTTAAAAAGACAGACACCCTCATAAAATAATGATTTTTGAAGTTTGGTTGTTTTTACTTGTATTACATTGTAATTTTCTTTTGATCTTATATTATATGAGTGTATTTCTGACCTTTTTTAAGTATGAATTTTTTTTTTTTTTTTGGCAATAAGTTGTGTTCAATTTTATAAATTAAAACTAAATTTGCCTTATCTCTACTCTGCCTAACTGAGAGCCAACCTAGTGTTGTTAACATATAATTAGTAGGTGTATATCTGTCACAGCTTAACAGTATTCGCATAACTTTATTTTGTTGCACTTGAAGCTTATTTATAACATTTTTATTACATGAAGTCAAAAGAGACATACAATAGCTAAAATGGGGAAACATGATTGTCTCATAAATATTTTTTTTAGTCCAGGCAGATAGATGTAGGTGTACCGCTAGCCTCCGCGTAAATTATAGTTACACAATAAAAATGTGTTTAATTTACGCATCGCCCAGTCTCGCGTTATCTCAAGTTATATTTTGCCCGTAATGATAAGCGCGCAGGGACCGACGTCACGTCCAGAGATAACAAGGAAGTACCGAGTCGAGCCGCGAGCGCTGCTATCCCCACTTGAGAACTTTTCTAATGCGCATAAAAGGAGCTGCACAGTTCATTTCGGAGAGATTCCACGAGACTTTCCCTTCCGACTCCGAGACCTTCCATACAGATTTCCCCAGTTCCAGATCCCCAATCCTGACCGTCCCGTCCGACTAAATAGAGAATTATTCTTCTACCTAGAATTCCTGATTTCCTTCCGATATCCGCTGGTAGCCCAGAACTAGAGTACGTTAGAAGTGCATGATTTTAATAGAAAACCCACTTTGCGTATTTAAAACTTACTTGATTAATAAGCCCGGGGCTCGTTAGAAGTGGATGATTTCAATAGCAAACCCACTTTGCGTGTCTAAAAACTTCCCTGTTAATAAACCCAAAGCTTGCTTGAAGTGGAAGCTTCCGCTAGGAAACCCACTACGCCAGCCCAAATTGTTCCCCTGTAAATAATCCCGTCACTAATTAACCTAATAAACCCATTAACCATTTTGGCATCAGCCGCCCCGAGATTCAATTCTTGCCCTGCAGACAACTGCCGAAACATTCGAGTTTCAACTCGAAGCTGTCCATTTTTGATTTCAATACATTTAATTTCAAGCCAGCATTGAAATAATCCGCACCTGAACTTTAAACTTGTATTTTAATTCATAATTGAAACCGCCCGTACTCAAGCCCCGAAAAATAACATTCGTTGTAATTCCAATTCGCCAGTCGAAAATAGTCCGAGCGCGCGAGGTTTTTCGGCCGGCTTTGGAGGAAAAGCGGTCACATTTGGCTCGCGCTCGGGCAATGAAATTAAAGGCATATTTATTAACGCAATGCGGCGTTTTTAGTTTATCCGTCTCCAGACGTCCTTAAATTAATTTAGAGGCAATACGCCGGGCTTAACCCCGCGTCCTATCAGTTAAATCTCCAGAACCGTGATATGTTTTATTGTATAATTGGCAGACCGTTTGATTCTATTTTGATTCCAGCTACCTACTCCGCAGGGACAGAAACTCTTACCAACCGCGCCTGCAATGCCTGGCGGACCGCCCAGATAAGAACGCCGGTTATCAGCTCCAGCCGTCCACAGGAATTTATCGTTGTAATTTCTTGTTCATAATAATTTTTAAATATCTAATATTGAAGTGTATCATAGCTAAACAAATTAAATTGTTTAAATGTATTTCCATGGTGTTTTGTGTGTTAATCTATGGTATATCTGAGCGAACCTTATCTCCGACTGATAGCTATCCGTTCGCAGTAATTTTAACACCCTTATAAGAAGAGACGAGTGTTACATAGGTACTGATATTCTTTTAAAAAACCCAATTTTTTTCCTAATTTCTTAGATAGATATTGAACGTGATTGCAAAAATCTAGCTGTAGGTCTAGAAAGATTCCTAAATATTTGATTTCTTGTACATATTCAATAATTACTTTATCCGAATAAGTTGCTAAATTCCTATCACTAATTTTTTTACAATTTATCTTACTTCCTAAAATCATACATTTAGTTTTTTGAGCATTCAACTTTAACTTATTTACACACAGCCACTTATATAGTATTGACAGTTCATGATTTAACCTTGTAGTAATTTCCTCAAAGTCAGTTCCAGACACAGAAATAAGAGTATCATCAGCAAAGAGACTAATGAAACTGTTTTTTAGGATTTTATGAATATCATTGATGTATATTATGAATAATAGAGGTCCCAATACACTGCCCTGCGGAACTCTCCATTTGTTAAGTTTCTTTGCTGATAGTCTATCTTCTATTTTTACACTTTGATATCTGTCTTTAAGATAATTTTCAATCCATTCCAGAACTCCAGCACCGACACCTTAAACTTTAATTTGTTTATTAAAATGTCTCTGTCAATAGTTTCAAATGCGCGTTTTAAGTCTACAAATCGGCTTAAGACAACATTGCCCTTATTAATGTCTTCTCTCCAAGCTGCAGTCACATGCTGAATAGCAGACTCACATGAGTGACTGCTTCTAAATCCGGATTGGCCTTCAAAAAGTAAATTATTTTCTTCAAAGTAGGACCTTATTTGGGAGCACACTATCGTTTCTAAAATTTTGTCGCTATATCTCATCTTCATAGGTTATCAAAAGGCATTCGATTCCATAGAACATTGGGAGATTGAAAGGGGTCTACAAAACTGTCGAATCGATTCCAGGTACATACAACTCCTGCACAATATATACGATGAAGCCGCTGCTACAATAGAACTGCACATAGAAACGAAACCATTTCTTATAAAACGTGGAGTAAGGCAGGGTGATAATATAAGTCCGAAACTCTTTATAACAGCTTTGGAGGATGTATTCAAGAAAACAAATTGGGAACAAAAGGGTATTACAATAAATGGAGAAAAGCTTAACCACCTACGATTCGCAGACGACATCGTCCTAATCTCAGATAACTTAGAAGAGGTAACAAAAATGTACAACTATCTTACAATCGAATCAGAAAAAATAGGTCTCATCGTGAATACATCTAAGACAAAGCTTATGACCAATATGGATGAACCAGACATAATTTCAGTAGGGAATAAAAACTTAGAAAGGGTCAACGAATATATATATCTGGGGCAAAAATTATTAATCAATAAAGAAAACCAAACAGCGGAGATATGTAGAAGAACACGTCTAGGATGGGCAGCTTTTGGAAGAACTTCAACGATCTTGAAAAACCAGAAAATACCACTCAACTTACGGAAAAGAGTATTTGATCAATGCGTACTCCCTGTCCTCACTTATGGCGCCCAGACATGGACGCTTACTAAGGCAAATATGGACAAAATTGCTAAGATACAGAGAAGCATGGAACGTCAAATGCTGAATATAAAGCTGAGCGATCGACAAAGGAACGAATGGGTGCGTCAAAGAACTCAAGTCATACATGCCATAGAGCATGTTGCCTCACTTAAATGGAGATTCTGTGGACACACGATGAGGCAAAGCGACAACCGCTGGAATAAAAAAATCCAGACCTGGAGGCCATGGACAGCAAAGCGTTCGAGAGGAAGACCACAGCTTCGATGGGCCGATGACATAAAGAAAACGGCAGGGTTAAATTGGAGAAACAGAACGCAGGATAGAGACGTCTGGAAGAGATATGGGGAGGCCTTTGTCCAACAATGGGCGAATGAGGGCTGAAAAAGAAAAAAGAAAGAAAGAAAGGAAATGTACCAGACTCTAACGATGCTGTTATTAAATGCAATAAAGGATATCCGATCACGCAAAAGATATCCTTCAACAATTTTATACTTAAATTATTGTCGCTAGTGCATTTGTTTTTAAGATTAAACACTATTCTTCTTAGTTCTGATATATTGATGGTCTTAAATTTCAGAAAACTTGTTTGTTTATCTTCATCGAGTTCCCGGAGATCAGCACCATCCCAGTTTACCTTCTCAATACTATCAATCACTTCTTTTATTTAATTATCCTCAATCTCCCCACTGCATGATCCAAAATTAACCCCCGAGAAATTGGTGATTTTTCCTCTGCGTCCCAATAAGTCCGTTAGTCTTCCACATTTTTTCCCATTTCCTTTGCAACCATCAATCTTAGACTCAAAGTACGCTTTTCTTTCGGAGCATAGCTTTAAAGTGACTGTATTTCTTTTTTGCTTATAGTCTGCCCAATCTTCCTCTTAGTTATATAGAATCTCCTATATGCAAAATCTCTTTCTTTTTGAGCTTTACACACTTCTTCCGAGGTCCATGTGTATCTTTTCATCTGACACTGTTTCACCGGTGCAATGGTATCAAGAGCACTTTGTATATTATGCATCAGGTCGGTATACAACACATTTACGTCTGCAGATGTATTATTCCAGTTTTTTCCTATAAGTTCTAAAATTAAAGCTGAGATCGTATTTTCATTTAGGTTCTCATATTGTCTAAAGAATGTTCTTTCTTGAAAATCAGTATTATTTATCCAAAGTTGAGTACCCACAATCTGATGATCACTTATAATAGGAAAGTTTCGTGGCAATTCTATGGCATCAAAATCATTTGTAATGATGTGATCCAAAAGAGTTGATCAGGTGTTTGTAACCCGTATTTCTTTTGTTACAATTTGTCTAAAACCAGCAGCCTCAAAAACTTCCCTACATTTTTTTGCCTTGCTTGTATCTGTTAACAAGCCAACATTTAAATCTCCTAATATATAAGAAGTATTTTCTTGAATAATGTCTTCATTCAACTTTTCTTGTAGCACTTCTAAAAAATCATTGGCTCTAGAATTAGGAGATCTGTAACATGTACCAACTACGAGGCATGCCTTTTATGTATTGTCATTTACATATTTACCGCCAATTTCGAATATAGAACCGTACAGCCTTTGAATCTCTTTAAATCTAGAAGCTCAAAATAATTGAAAAATATAGGATTAGTGAAATTGCTTAGTCACAGCGTCATTTCAAAGTTGTCAAGTCGCGTACGAAAATGAATTTCTCTAAGGAAAATGTACGTGGAATAATTTTCTACAACTTTCGAAGAGGACTAACACGATTTCAATGTTTCGAGGAGCTGACTTCAGTGTTCAATGATGAAGCCCCATGTCTTAGAACCGTCGAACGCTGGTATTTAGAATTCCAGCATGGACATTCCAGCCTTAGTGGCAAATCTCGTGAAGGACGTCCAAAAACCGCCTTTACTGAAGATAACATCGTTGCTGTGAGACAACTAATCATCGAAGACCGTCATGTGACATATCGTGAGATTGAAACATCATTAGGCATTTCAAGGACAACAATTCAAAAGATCCTGCATGAAGCGCTTGGTGTGAGAAAGCTGGTCTCCCGTTGGATCCCGCATTTGCTTTCCGACGATCACAAGGCGGCTCGTGTTAAATGGTGTAGGTAAACTCTTCAACGATTCAACCGAGGAGAGTCAAATTACATCTACGACATCATCAGTGGTGATGAATCTTGGATTTATGCCTATGATCCTGGTTCTAAACAGCAATCGACCATCTGGGTCTTCCAAGAAGAGCCAAAACCGACAAAATTTGTTCGCTCCCGAAGCACTTCAAAGAAAATGGTGGCCACGTTCGTAGTGAAAACAGGTCACGTTGCGACGATTGAACTAGAGGATCGTAGGACAGTTAATGCAGAGTGGTATACCATTGTCTGTTTACCACAAGTTATCACCGAACTTCGGAAAACCAACCCAAAGCGACACATCATCCTGCATCATGACAACGCAAGCTCGCATACCGCTCGCCAAACAATTGAGTATTTGGAGCAGCAAAACGTAGAAATTCTGGACCATCCTCCCTATAGTCCTGGCTTAAGCCCTAACGATTTTTTTACTTTTCCCAAAATTAAGAAAAATCTTTGTGGTCAACGGTTTCAGTCTAGTGAAGAAGCAGTCGAAGCTTTCAAATCGGCGATTTTGAGTAACCCTACCTTGGAGTGGAATAAATGTTTCAAAAACTGGTTCGAGCGTATGGTAAAGTGCATAAAATATCGTGGTGAATACTTTGAAAAACAATAAAATATATATAAGGTTCTAGTTGTTTATTTTTTTCTCAAACGACAAAACATAAAAGGCATGCCTCGTATAAGTGTATTTAGATCAATATGAATTTTAAGGACTAAGATCCAATAGGTATTAGTTACTGACTCATTATATAGTACTTCATATTTAAAGCAATTTTCAAGATAAATTATAGCCCCTCCCGTATGTCGGCTGTCAGAGTAACACACGACAGTTTGATAATCAGGAACATCAAATTCTGCATTTTCAATATCTGATGTCACATGAGTCTCCGTGACACACATAATGCACGGACTTGTTTTACTTAAGAAATCAGCCAACTGCAACATATTTGATGTTATTCCCTGTATATTGACGTGAAGGATATCTACAGCCTTAGGAACTCCAGATGCGTATGACCCTTTTAGTTGCTATGCGTACTGTGTTCTATTTTATTGTTTTTCTTGAGCTCTCTTATAACAAACACAGTTTCTATCAAATACAGTATGGTTAAACACAATATTTGGTATTTTTAAGACTTGAGAAGCATACTCACAATTTGTACATTCAAATGAATGTGACTGGCAATCTGTACTTTTATGATTTTGATTACATAAGGGGCATACAATTTGTTCCGCTTTACAGTGTTGCGCTTTGTGACCATACTTCTAGCACTTAAAACATCGCAATACTGCAATATATTCAAAAACTAGAAAGCTGTCCCACTCCAAAAATACTCTCTTGCTATTTACCAAAAATTTTAAAATGTCCGGCGACACTACTAAGATTACATTATACAACTTCTTATTGTACGGGATATATTTTTTAATAAACTCTATATTATCGGAATCCAATCCATTTAAACAGTTTTGACTTTTTATGCTCTGCAAAAACTCCTTTTCATCATTCAAATGTTTTCATGTATACCAACAATCAGTAATTTTGGACGAATTAAATTTGGAATGTCAACAACATAGTTGTCTGAGAACTCGGCCTTTGCTTTATTCTGCAGTTTTTCTAAGGATTGCTTATCTTCGCAATGAATAATAACAGAACCATGGCCGACAGATTTTAGTCTTTTTATTTCCACTGATAATCAGTTGGATTTATTTTCTGCATGATCTATTTTTGGTTGCTTCGCTATCTTGATTTGCATTTTTCGGTCTAATTATTAACACGTTGGCGGACACCCTGTTTACGCGATAGTTGCCAGAAAGTCACACTGATATCTTACGCGGCTTTTAGGTTAGGAAAACGCCGCTTGCACTCAAATTTGTTATTTTTTCTCTATTTTCAACTAAGATAATAAAATAGAGGACGTGTCCTGTCAGGACTCTCATGGTGGTCTACATGGACGTCTATAGCCGTTGTCGGTGTTTTTGAGGTGTCGACATACATCAGCACTGAAAAACTACTGCAGTCGTCATTATTTTGCTGGATAATTATAAATAGATGCTCTACTCTCAAAATAAGCATGCAATTGATAGGATCTACAACATTAAAATGCTTCTGAGCAATGTTGATAGAGTATATATTTGGAAAAATAATAACGGGTGTTCATAAACAGTCGTCATCCCAGTTGCTTTGAAAAACAAAATGTTATGTCTTTGATTAATTCGTGCAACACAATGAAACGTCATTGAGTACTGTCATAGCGCATTTTTTCTCAATTTTAGTAGACATACGTTTCTGAAGTCAAAACCTACTGGGATGACGACTGTTTATGAACACCCGTTATAAAATACAAGCTAGAGCAAGTTGTTTCTGTAAAACCAAAAATAATTCTAAAAATATACATAACATATACTTAGTAATCGAATGGTATGGTACATCTATATCTACTTTTGTTTGTGCCAGTTTTCAAAGCATGTTCCTGCACATAGCGGGGGCTAACTGGGGCAATCCTTGCATCGGAATCGTGTTTCCTTTCTTACTTCCTTCTTAGTACATTCCCGACATCTTAGAAAATGGTTCTTTTTTTTACTATTTTCAGGGACTGGTATTAGTTCTTGAAAATGCGGAGTTGTATTATTCATAACTCTCCTTTTTTTTACTTGTGGAAATTTTGAAATAAATTGCCTTCCATCTTTTTCATTTTCATTAATGTTTAGCAAGGACCTTATAAGGGTTTCTCTAAACCGAAGAAAATTCTTTTTGCAATCTGGATTGCTTGTCTTATATAAATAAAATGCATTCCATACACTAATGTCCAACAGGTGAAAGAGGACTTTTTTGTACCAACGTATGGTCTTGCGTGGACATGATTAATAGCTGATCATTTGATCGCTTTTGTCTATACCTGACATATTTTCATTGTAACCAGCAACCTCAGCTGGCTTCATTGATTCTTTTCCATATCGATTCGTTACCTTTATTAGTCCTGGCTGATAGCCTGTTGTAATTGCTAGAACATCTCGCTTATCTGGCCATTTGGACACATACACATCTTCGTTTCTTCTCCAAACATATTCTCCTTTTTTTAGCTTTGTTCCAGTAACTACTTTCGGATTTCCTCGCCTGTTGCTACGCAGTGTGTCTGTTGTATGTGTTTTCTCTTTTAGCAATGTCTTAGATAATTCTACGTTATTATAAAAATTATCCATATACAGATGATGTTCCTTATTCAGGTATGGTTTCATTAGACGAAGAACGAGAGAATTAATTTTTGAGTTATTGTTGGATTGAACAGGATCCACTGCATCCGATTTGGCCTTATATATTTCAATATGCAAGATATATCCATCTTGTGTACACAGCTCATAGAATTTGATGCCATATCTGGCTTTCTTATTTTTTATGTATTGCCTAAATCTGAGACGTCCTCTGAATAATAACAACGACTCATCCAGCGATAACGTTTCACCTGGATAAAATACGCGTTAACTGTTACCGACTATTAATTCTACTAATTGATGTACCTTTTTTAGTCGATCTTCTTGTAATGCTTTTTCATTCGAACAGCTCAGGCATCTTAATATTTGTTCAAATCTCCTACCCGTCATCTTAGCCAAAAATAGCGGATGATAGTATAGTGGATCATAAGAAAAGAGTTGTCAAATTGTCCGAAATTTTACCTGAGCTGCCAATAAACATAATCCAAAGAACGTCATAAGTTCTTCCAAAGTTATTTCTGGAAATTGTTTGAACCTACTGTGTTTTCGTTTTGGCCGGTTCGCGCTAAACAGGTCATATCTATACTTATTAGAACTTTCTAAAATTAACTCGAGTACATTCTTGTCCCATATTTTTCCGAATACCTTCAGTGGGGTGGCATTGGTCAAGTCTTCTTTTACTCCAGGTTGACTATTGTCGAAGTATAAATTTACGTTATCTTTTAGTGTTTCAACCCACACATTATTTTCGGTTACTGAAATCAAATAAATTATAGATTTAGCTGATTTATGATTTTTTGAAATGTTTTATATATGTAGGTTATTGTATACTCACCATTATTATCAAGTCCTGGATCTACTCACTGAGTTGCCTGGTTTAGGTCATTTCCATCCTCACCTATAAAAAAGTACTTACTGACTTTTACAAATTTCTAAAAATATAGTTACCATCACTATCGGCTTCAACAGCCCCGTTAGGTTCAGCAAATGTATATTCAGTTTCAGAATAATTGTCACTGTGTTCAGATGATTCGTCAAATGCTTCATTGGCACTTATTTCATCAGAATCACTGCCGCTAATAAATTTTCTAGAACGTTTCTTCGAATTTTCTGGCGTATATTCTGAGTCCGAGTTCCCATCAGTGCTATAGGGATCGTCTAATGCTATGTCGTCATCGCTTTCCTCAAACCATTGCATTAATTTAGCGGCCTCTCTTTCATCCATTTTAAAATAACACACTTTTCAACGTCGAACAACACGCACCAACAAAGCCAAAGGCGTACTGAGACGCTGAGCTGCATCCTTGCAGTAGGGCCAGACGTGATGATTCAAATTTCTATAAATAGCACAGTAGCACCTCACACCCCGCCAAATTTTTACTGAGGCTTCTTGTGGGACACCTTTAAGAGTCTAACACGGAAATACGACGTGAATACACGTTGGAGTCCCTACAGAGCGATTTTACAAACAACGTGATTACACGTCCTTGTCCCGTAAAAATTTTCGAACACGACGTCTATAAACGTCGGTGTCCGCCAACGTGTTAACGGTGGATTTTTTTGTTTTACGACGTCTGACCATAGTTGATTTGGCTGTGTTGAGTCCATACGTTCTAAATGCTGCACTAGGTTCTCCGTATGCACTTTACATTCCTCTGTCTGCCTTTGGACTCTTGCCAGGTGTTCACTAATCATAATTTTTTCAGGCACTGATATTAAACACACATCGCACATCCAAAACAAATTTTTACAGTCACTAATAACTCTTTGAAACTGATCCTTAACATTAAAACAATGATAATGATACTTATTTTGGCAAAATTTACACGTCACATACTTTTTGTTTACGATAAAATTGTCGCTGCAGCGGGAACACACGAGTGTACCCATCGACATACTGTACTGTACAGGCACTAGAGCAATACATTCAATCACTTGCTGGGCCCACTCATCACCCCGTTCTTCAGCTGTTTTGATAATCGTCTTATTCACACACAGCTGCTCCACCTTATGTACAAGATCGCGTCTTGACATAGGCAACTTCTTCTACCTTTAAAGATATTTTTCAGTTATTTCTTCGCCACAAAGAAAACACTTTGGGGCCATTCGACCTGAAGGGAACGAGTTTGCGCTGACGCTCTACCTCCATGAATAAATGCCAAGATGAGTTTATCATTCGTGTAGTTCTTTTGACAAGCAACATGCACGGTGACTTCCATCAAGTTCTTCAACAGCGACTGACGTGAGGTGATTCCTTGTTTCACACTTGCATTTCGAAGTGAAAAACTCATCTCTCCTTCACTAACACCACTTCACCATCACTCAAACTTTCGTCACAAAAGACACGTTCACTATCCTATTTTAACGACGCAAAAATATTGACAATTGTTTCGCACTGAACACTCACGTAAAACACTGAAGAGCTGGAACTAGATTCTAGCCACAGCATTTTTAATTTATATCTCGGTAACTATTAGAGATAGAAGAAAATTATAAATACAACAGTTGTAACGGGTGTCCGCCGGCAAATTTCATTTTTAAACTTGAGATAAAATTTTTATTTCTTAAAATATGTTATTGAAAAAAAATACAAAATAAACCTTAATCTTTGGGAAATTATTTGTGAAACAGCACATCCGTCAAATGACGCCCCTCACGTCGTATCACTTCTTCCAAACCAACTTGAAAATTAGAATCACACGCGTAAGCATAGCAGGTGTAATCGCACGAATTTCTCGGGTGATGTTCTGCTTTAACACATCCAAAGTGGGTAGTGCATTCTCGTAGAAAATTTGCCACTGGACACCCACTTTTTTTGTGGGGATATCTCAAATCAAAAGTCTACGAGAATGCACCACCACTTTGGATGTGTTAAAGCAGAACATCACCCAAGAAATTCGTGCGATTACACCTGCTATGCTTACGCGTGTGATTCTAATTTTCAAGTTCGTTTGGAAGAAGTGATACGACGTGAGGGGCGTCATTTGACGGATGTGCTGTTTCACAAATAATTTCCCAAAGATTAAGGTTTATTTTATATTTTTTTTCAATAACATATTTTAAGAAATAAAAATTTTATTTCAAGTTTAAAAATGAAATTTGCCGGCGGACACCCGTTAGGAAATTTTATGCTCTACAAAATTTGTTAAAGCTACTTTAACCGAAATTTGCATTGGAAACGAGATATATGAGAAAAACTAGATTTTGCCGTTATTTCGGCTGGTTTTTTCAAGATGACGATGCGCGCCAAGGTCAAAAACTTAGATTTTACTACAGGGGGCTAGTTTATAAAACATATTAAAAAATTTAAACTACCAGAATAATTACGATCGCAGCCCCTTTTTTTCGCTTATTACACTGGCCTAAATCGATAGCCAACTTTTATCTAAACTTACAGAATAACAACACAACTGCAAATGGTCACTGTTTACAGATTTAAGTTTGAAAGGCATCATTTTTCTATGATTACGGCATGTGGATTATAGTACCGGGTGTCTTAAAATGAAATACATCTACTATGCTTTGAATTTCCCATAATGCAATCTAAAATTTTACTTGAAATTGGCAAGACTGTAAGTATATGTCAAATTCGAGGTAAGTAGGTTAGGTTTTGCATTAGTTTGTGTCATATATCTAATACTTAATATATTGCTAGCGGCTATGAGTGGGAAACTCACAAAGGAAGTGAGACAGACAACCAACTCTTCAATGTATAATGGTGAGCTGTGCGCAAGCGCGGCGGCGTCGTCCGGCCAATGGGGAAGTGGTCAAGTTTAAAATTCGCTTCTAAAGGCGGAGTTCGAATTCTCACGCATGCGCAGGAGACGCGTTATACTCGAAGTGAGACTATGTCGGCGCCGTAATGTTTTCTGACGTTTCCAGGCCCTACTAGCAATATATGTGTATTATATATATGGTTTGTGTCAAAACTGACGCAAAACCTAACCTACTAACATCGAATTTGACATAGACTTACAGTCTCGCCAATTTCAGGTAAAATTTTAGATTCATTATGGGAAATTCAAAGCATACTAGATGTAATTCATTTTAAGACACCCGGTAGTTATTCACATGCTAATATTCGCCCTCACAGTTACAAACTTAATAATTAAAACTTCCTTTTGTAATAAAAATTACATGAATTTCATTTATATTTTCAGTTAGGTCCATAATACAACACTTTAATAAATACACTGAAAATTTGAAACAAGGACAGGCTCATATTAAAAGAAATATACTAAATAAAAAAATAAATACCCAATCATTTTGTTTCGTACAAGTAATTGGTACATATCTTTATCACAAATCAGTCTGCATACATAAACAAAACAACTTACAGCTTAAAATAGGTCTTTTAAGTACGAATGGCAATATTTGGAATGAAAGCCTACCAACACGATTAGTGTCAAATGAGATTCGTGTATAAAGTATTCAGAATTAGATTCTGGACAATTGTTGGAGGAGGTTTGACGGCAGCATGCTTTCAACTTTCTCATAAATATAGTAAACTGGTAGAGAAAGCCAATTTAATACTGATTTAGCTACGCAGCCCATTGGCTCAGGATATTGATGAGTCAAAAGAGCCAAAAGAGCAGTAAAAGAACACAACCCTGCTGTAAAAATGATAAAGAATGGTAATTCTTTCTTAGGGTACACTGAAACTTCATGAAAAGATGGCAATAATTCCCTGTCTGCACATTCTGTGCAAGTTGGGTAAGGATAAAACAAATGTCCACGCTCTAATGGATATGGCAACATCCTAAATGTGCCTTCCCATGTACAATGCAATAAATTTAGTGCTCCTTCCATAGTTTTCCAGTGTGCTAAATGAAAGAAAGCGTATGCTATTGCTTCAGAGTCACCACGTTTCAAAACATGTTCTGGCGGCAATATTAAGGGTTTCATTTCTAGCAGATATTTTGGAACATGTGGATTAAATTCTACTGCACGATGTATTGCTTCCACTGCTGCCATTTCCGCAGTTGTTAATCCTCTTTTACTTGCTATGTCAGGTGAAAATTTATCAGCAACAAGCCTTGCTTTTAACAAAGCAGCTGTATAACAGATTGTCGCCGATTTTGGAAGTGAAATATCATCATATTTTGCCAACACTGCCTGAACATCAGCATATGCCTGCATTTCAAGCAAAGCTTCTATTAAATTTTCGTGGATATTTAAAACATTCATAATGGGTGGCACTTCTTTAGTTAAATCGCGAAACATTTTCACGGCTTCTTTGAGTTTTCCCAACTTTCGAGCACACATTGCTAATCGCCTTTTAATGTAAATTAATACATTTGTATCTCGTCTATGCTGTGCTTCCATTAGAGCTCCTTGATGCTGCATTTGCTGAGATTTTCGATAATTTGCTTCTGCTACCTGTGAAAAATCAACAGTTTAAATGTTTATCGCTTAATAATATTTATACAATTACTACCTTCAAAGCTTGCCTCAAAATCTTTTCTGCTTCCGTTATCGTCGTTGCTTCTTCTTCGGCAAGTAGAATGTATGCTGGTGCACATTCAGGATTGGTTTCTAGTGCTTTATGAGCTGCTTTGATCCTCACCATGGGATTGCGTTCACGCCATGCTGTTTGCATAATTTCATACTCCGCTTTACCAGCATCTGCTTCACAAGTAAAAAATGTTTGGTGATCTTGAGCTGAGAGATTCATATCGTAATATGTCAATGGTTCCTTGTTTGTGGCCCAGTAAAATCTTTGATATTCAGCACCACGGTATAGATTTAATGGATTTCGCCAAACTTTGCATTCTGGCACGTTATTTTGCTGACTACTTGTGCTTCCATTGCTGCCATTTCCATTCTCACTGTTATCTCCTCCCCCGATCCAGGGGCTTATGTGGTTGAGGGATACTTGTTCGATAAACGAAGTTCCATACTTGCGAAAATACCACCACTCGAATATTAATATTAAGCCTGAGATCAATGATGAGGTGCCTGTTAATGCAACGTAAAACTTCGGAGTTAGAGTACTTAAAAACATTGCAGAATCCCACATGTTTATAACCATTACACCATCGAGACAACACTAAACTTTTGTTTGAGGTTATGTTGCCAAAATTTCGTAATTATTGATTGTATTTGGAGAACACGGTGGCAAGCTATTCTAGTATTTAATGCCGTTTTTAGTCTGATAAATAAAAAGCAAGTTTTGTCTCTAATATTTCTAAAGTAATAAAAACTACTGTTTCGCCGACAATTCCATACCAAATTATAATAAATACAGGGTGCTCGTTTTTTAAGTTTATGTGTGGGAATCTTGCTTATCTTCAAAGATACCATGTCGGTTAAAACGGGGTAAAGTTGCATAATTTAGCTCTGGTAAAGGGAAAACTGCAGCATCCGGGACCAATTTCCCTCCTATTGTTAATATTAATTATTATTCACCCTGTTTCTCTAGTAACCACAACAAAATTTATAACGGAAGCAAATAAAAGGAGGGGAATTGGCCCCGCATTCTGCATTTTAGCCCTGGTTAAATATTCTAAAATAGTAATTTATTATACAAGACGATAAAGTTAAATTTTATCCACGAGTGAATCGTTTAACGTCGAGACGAAGTCGAGAGGTTAATGATTCAAGAGTGGATAGAAATAACTTTATCGTCGTGTATAATACAATATTTTTTTCTATAGCAAGAACTTTAACATTTTCAAAAGAAAATAATGACAGTCAATCACATTTCAAAATGTCAGTAGCTAGATTGGGTTGCTACGATAATACGAAGCTGTCATATTTAATTTAAACAAAAGTTAGAAAATTAAATTACTTTATCTATCCTTGATGTTAAAGTGCTACTTTATCTACCCTTGCTGTTAAAGTAAAACTTGACCTTTTGTTTTGAGTTGATAAAAGCACACTTTAACATGTGCTATAGAAAAAAGAAATTTGACTTAGTCCACTTAGTTTTTCAGATACTATATGAAAAATAATGACAATTTGAATTTTCCCTTTTGTCTATGCCGCTTTTATTTGCAAAGCTTTCTGAATTCTGCGAAAACTATTCTTTTTTTAAATCGGCTGTGAAGAACGTCGAAATCACCATTACAATTCCAAAAATCGGCAGTGGAGTAATCCATTATTTTACGACTTTTTGTAGGTGGCGGTGCTACAGATAAATGTCAACCGACGTCAACATAACCTACAAAAGTTGGTTAAAATGTTGTATTTGCCCGATTTCTACATTTAATAGTTATTTACTATACAAGTGGGATAACAGCATCATTAATATACGTGTGTGTAAGTTACAAACGAGTGCGTAGCACGAGTTATTATCCATTCACAAAACTCGTGAACTGTCAATGTCAATTTTTTTCAATATTTGCTGAGTGTACCTGGAAATTACAATTTTTTTGGGAATGTACTTCGGATCTAGTAATTTCTGGTAATATTTGAAGTTAGGTTATGTTACATGTGTCAAAAGATTTTCAGTGTAATAATTAACTAAAGCCTTTTTTTCCTCTTCAATAATAAAACCCTTTGTCGTTTTTGTTCCCTTGCAAGTGATGTGTGTGCACAGAAATTAAAGCATTTTGGAGATAATTTTTCTACAAGAAAGTGTGACATAAGTCAAGTTTGTAAATTTAAAAAATTTCTTTGCTGCCAAAATCAGCAAGCAAAAGTTTCTAAACAGAATTTAAACAAGGTACCAACTTGACAGCTTTTTGACAGTTTACGAGTTTTGTGAATGGATAGTATGTAAGCACACAAGTATATTAATGATGCATTATCACACGTGTATTGTACAAAATTTTATCTACGACTGCCTAAAATTGAGAAAAGTGCATTAAGAGAAATGTCAGATCTGTCATTTTCAAAAATATTTTAGTAGGCAAATGTCATTATGTCATTCATTTGACACTATTTCAGTTACGTAATGAAGTCATTACACATCTCAGTTGCGTAATGAAACCATTACATAACTGAGTGGTGTAATGAGCTTCATTACCTAACTGAAATAGTGTCAAATGAGTGACGTAATGCGTTACTTATCCCACTGGAGTAGATAAAAAAACATAATGTACCCGTCGGCACTGAAGTTTCTTTTTATCCCTCATGTGTTTTATATGCCTTGGCCCTACGGGCCTCGGCAACTAAATCCATTCGTCATAAAAAGCTAAACTTAGTGCCTTGGTATACATTAGTAGGTATATTGATTTATTAGGATTAAAAGTGGCGCTTTATTTGACGAGCAATTATGTAACGCAAAAATTGCAAATGCAGATCGTCAGATAAATAATGCCAAGGAACTTTTTCTTGTTTTTGCCGCTTTAATGCTTAACGTGATTGGTTGAAATTTGAAAATTGGATACCAAACGATTGGTCTATTCAGGGCCGGCGGTTGACGTGGGTAGTATTGGTAGTACTACCCATTCGAAAATATCCGTGTGAGTAATTACCCACTCGAAACTTTCAAACAAAAACTAAAATTTGAAATTGGGGATGGGTCCTATTCGGAACTACAGCCAGAGGTAGTCATAGAGATCTCTTTTACGCTTTGGGAAAATGAACATTATATGAAAATCGTTCCCGAATTCGTGCGTTTTCTGAGGTTAATAATAACAGTACCGGGTTCTTCTTGTTCTAATGAAAGAAGTTTTTCAGTTTTGGGTCGAATAAAAAACTATTTAAGATCGACTATCGCACAGAATCTGCTAAACCACGTTGCCATTTTGCATTCCTACCCGGATTGAGTTGATGTGCTCGATTTAGAAACTTTAATGGATGAATTTATTGTTCGTAATAGAAAACTAACATCTTGTTTTGTCCTACGAAAATAATTTATTTGTATCTTTAAACAAAAGCAAATAAATTGAACTTTGTAACATCTCGAAGTATATTTTTATCAATTTTTGATCGTAACCCTGTATTCCTAGCTCCTTAATACGAGTGTATTGTGAAAAATCACTTGGAACTCCCAACTCCCCCCCCCCCTACCTACCCACTCGGGCTAAAAGTGTGACGCCGGCCCTGGGTCTATTTGATATGAGGGAAAGAGTCTACAGAAAAGGCTCAAAAGATACCTATATACAGCAAAAGCTCTATTCCATTTACGCTGTTAAAGATATTGAAATGGATCAAGTGCCATCGAATACAGGAAGCCAGAGTTCAGTTTGTAAAATTATTTTCCCGCATTCAACTTTATTTTTTAAATGGTACCCTCTATATATTTGTACACATTTGGATTTTTGCTTTTTTAAGCTGTACTTATAACTACGTTTAGTTTTTGAAATTTGCATCAGCCGTTCTGTAGTTATTCTATTATTTCTCTAAATACTAGCGCTTGTACACACTTTTTTCAAAAAATCACAGTGAACTTGATTTTCAGGATATCCAATTGAGATTCCGTTTATGCCTAAACAACTCTTTGGAGTATCTTTGGCTACGAGAACATTTATCTCGATTGTGGTGTTACCTTGCTGTGATACGGCATCTTTTTGAAATTTTGAAGGGCCATATGTAACTTCATTTTTCAAATGGCATTTCCCATATTTTTTTGCTTAATCGTCTTCAATGTCTCAGTTTACATCTTTCTCACCCAACATACCTCATAACAAAAATTGATAGTTTACTAGATAATTTGGATTCTTTTAAAAATGCACACGTATTTCATAGAAACCTACTCAGTGTGCCATGGAAAGAAGTGCTATTAATGAATTATTACTTGACATAGTGTAATTGACGTACGAAATAACTCAAAATTAATGCAAAACAGTTTTATCTACGACCACTACTAAAAGTAGGCCTTTTAGCGCTAGCTTGTTTCACTTAAAGTGGCGTTTTATAGTTTACCTTGGTTAAAGAAATCAGCTTTTAGCTCTAGTGCTAAAAGTGAATTGAGGTTATAAAACTACAATTTCGAACTGGAAGTGAAGTTGTAAAGTTATTCTAGTTGCTTCTTGCGTTACAGGTAAAGTGTTTTTGAAATAATTAAAGCGTTATGAAATGAATACACTCAGATGTGGAGTATTAATAATTACATTTCGTAACTGACCTTGACAGCACTGGCTTTGCAAACATTTGCCCGCGCATGGCCTACTATTTATTATGACATAAATTAGAAGTGTCGTAGACGCAAACATTCGTTAAATCGATATTTATGGATTAATAACGGTAAAATTAAGGTCGTAGATAAAATATTGTATGCAACGCGTGCTAAAAGTCGTTAATGCGCGAGACATGTTATGAAACTCAGCCTTCGGCTTCGTTTCATAATTTTCATGTCTCGTGCATAAACGTCGACTTTTAGCACTTGTTGCATAAATAGCTATTATTGAGAAAAGTAATATTTATGAATAATATTTATCGAACTAAACATGCGTCTCCGTCAACGTTCCAAATAAAGAAACTGAATAATCCATTTAGGCGACGTGATGTAAGAAGGCCTGTGAATCAACCGATAACTTCCATCTCGATTACGTGAAGGTACAATAGGTACGTCAAAATAGCACTCGTTTTACGTCACGTTTTTGATTTGTAGGCAAAATGAAATTAACTAAAGATCTATTGGTGGAAAGTACCCCATACGAGATACTCAAATGAGAACTTCTAGTTATACAAATTTCATAATATCCACAAAAGTACCCAAAATCCACAATAAGTATTAAGGACTTCTTTATTTATAACAAATAGAACGTAGAATTACATAACATGTTCAAAATGACGGCCCCATTGGGTTATACAATTGTCAACTCATTCACTGTTTCAGTTATGGCAGGGTCAATGCCATGATAAGGCTCTATAATTATTTGCTGCATATTTTTCCTGTTAGTGATTTCGGCTGCATACACCCAATGACGAAACCCCGAAGAAAACATCTGGTTTCGTTCGGTCAGGTTACTTCGCCGTCGCCTTAAGAACACTAGTTTTCCATGGCACACTGGATAAGTATCATTGAGATCAGAGCTGGGCAAATTGCTTTCAAAAAGTAATGAATTAGTAATTACCAATTACCGCCCAATGAAGTCGTTGCATTATCAGAGATTTCGATTACTCAAATGAAATAGTAATTCAATTACACTAGTCAACAAGGTTTCAGTAACATGGACAAAAATAGCTGATCCACACTAACTTGGCCTCCCTGATTCCAATACGTCACGTTTTCACGATATTATTTTTAAGTTGCTAGTAGAATAAGGACACTTATCCCCCACTCCTTTTTATTTGATTAGCGGATTCGCGGTTTAATTCCCGGATTTCGCGGTTTAATTTTGGTCCATTTTAGTCGAAAAAGGAGCTCAGCCGTTGGTTCTGGTAGAGCCGTCGTGAATAAACTAACTTAAAATCAAGACTTTCATAATAAATATATGGCAGGTGCGGGAATCGAACCCGCATCCTCTCTCGTGACCAGAGCTTAACAGCCAGTCTTATAAAGGCCACTAATCTGACGTTAACTTTAATTCGCTGTTAAAATAAACAAAAGCGCATCAAAACGTTAGTGCTTATGACATTTTATTCATTAGTAAATAAATTTTGATGCGAGTTTGTTTATTTTAACAGCGAATTAAAGTTAACGTCAGATTAGTGGCGTTTATAAGACTGACTGTTAATCTGACGCATTCACCATTCGGCCAACCTGCCTCCCTGTATAAACGAGCACTCTCTGTATAATTAAGAAAACATCTAGTTTAAAAGCCTTCTATTTGCAATTTCATACAATATTTCATATAAATTAAGTCATGTACAAATTTCTAAACTGGGTTTGATATATATTTATCGAAGGACTTGACCCTCAGCTGACGTTTTATTATTATTTGTCATGATTCATCATCGCTGAATTTTACAAGAGCCAACCCGTCTGCTATGCGACGCACGCAATGTTTCCACCCCCTTTTATTTTAAAATTTTATAAAACCAGAGGTCCAGGATGCAGCCGCACCAGGTAACAGAGTACAATGGTTTAAAACGAGTTAGTGTGGTATCAGTTCTCCCTGTCTGTATGCTACCTTTGTCTGCCTCTGATTATCTGGGCGTATTGCTCTATCGATGCATCTGCCCCATCCTTTCTCTCCAGGCTCCATGTGAGCGTTTCTTTAAATGTCTCCCAGTCTACTGTTATCACAGTTTGCTCCGGCTTTCCGGCCACCACTTGATACCTCATTTAAAAGTATATAATATCAATGTTCTGTGATGGTTTCCTCTTCCATCATCTTCCATTCTTTGATTTTTAGTTCCGGTGTTGTGTGCAATTATGTTTTCCGTTGCTAGCCATTCGCAAAAATACTGTCCTCTTTGATCGTAGATTGGCGATCCCCATTCGGCCGCTTTGGCGTTTGTGTCGCCCATGATAATGCACTCCTTGTTGGCGCTATTGCAGTTTCTTATGATTTCGTCCACTTACCTCTTGTACTCTTCCAATGGGATATTTGGCGAAATGTAGCAACAGAAGATATCGCATTTTTCTAGGCTTATGATTATAAATTTCCTCTTTGGTTCCATTTTTTTAACTTCTATCTTGCAGTTTCTGAAGTAAACGCTTTCCTCCTTGTCTTTTATCCATCCGCGTCCGTCCGATATTTTCTTGTTTGGTTCACCCACCACCATGATATATATGTTATGCTCTGCAGCCATGGCAAAAGCGACGTCGTGGGCTGCTCTTTTTCTCCCCAGATTTGTCTGCAGGATTCGAGTTTTTACACTCATTTTTGGGGCGACCTTTCTTTGGCTTTCGCCAATGCTTGCTTGAATTTTTCGCATCTTGCCGTTCCTGCGCAGTGTCCTTTTATATCACATATTGGGCAATATTGCTCATTTTGACATTCATGAGCCTTATGTCCTTCTTGTCCACATCCATGGCATAGTCTGCTTCTGTCTAGCCCAGTGTAGTGTCTTGCATCGTGCCCATAGTTCCAGCATGCAAAACATTTTTTGTTTTCTAGTCTTTCTTTTATTTTGCATGTACTTATGCCTATTCTGATCTTCCGCTTCTCCAACAGTTTCCGTGCTTGGCTGTTGGTTTTCTGGATAATTACAGTCTGGTTTCCCCCAGAGATAGACCTAATTTTTCATATTGTAATTGTGCCTGTTGCCCATCTTCCTGCAGCAATTCTCTGATAGCAGCGTCTAGTTCCTCCTTCGTGGTAAGGCTGTTCAGACCCTTTACGTGTAGGGTTGTGATGTCCGCCTTCTGGGTATTTACCGTTACTGTCTTCTTCTCTGATAGAGCGTTTGAGTGCGTCTCCAGCCCCTTTTTCCGTCACCAGCAATAGCTTTCCCTCTCTTGTTTTTCGGACAGACCTGATTTTTTGTCATCCGGGTTGTCTTTCATACCTTGTCTCACTTCTCTCAGCAAGTCCGCGTAGCTCTTGTCCTTTTGTTGTAATATTAAAGCCTCTGTGTTTTTCATTTTCCGCCTGTCTATCGTCTTTCCCTCTTCGATTTCGCACCCTGTTGTCCTTGCCATTTCGAAGAGTTTGGCTGTTTTTGATTTCGGCGGTGTGTGTATGGTAATCGTTATCTCGCTGTCTATGAAGACTATTTCTGCGAGTTTTCGCAGCCTCTCTTCATCTATTTCTTTAGTGATCGGTAGTGCCACCTTCTTCTTTCCTGTTTCGCCCATCTCCCTTCTCAATTCTCTCAGCCCTTCGAGTAAGCTTTGGTCTACATTTTCCGATATGTTTAGTTTGTGTATGTTCTTTTCCCACTGTATCTCCTCTCCTCCTACTTTGGCTTTTGTCACTTGCTTGATGGTCGTCAGTCCCCGTTCTCCGAGTTCCATCAATTCTGGGTACTTTTTCCTGAATTGTTTGGGGAGACCTTTTTCCATTTTCTGTTCTTCGCCCATTAATATTCTTGCGACGTCATCCTTTGCCATTGTTAGTGAACTTCTTTGTGTTGTTTGTGTTTGCACATATACCTCTTCTAGCCATTTTTTCCCATTAGCTCGTCTAGTTTTGTTGCATCTTAGATATTTCTGATTGTTTCTATATTCGCTATCATCTCCTCCTCGCTCTACGTCTGCGTGCTTGCGTTCTGTACTTTCGGTGTTGTCTGGTAGGTAGCGTCGGTTTGGTTTTTTCTGTAAGGTTACTAAATCATAAAGGTACCGCCAACTGTGCAAACATATATCTTTTGTCTCTTTTAATTTGGGGTTCCTGTCATTAGTGTCTCACTCTCACTCTCACTTTCTTACAATGTTCTGTCCTTTTTAATTTGGGGGAACAAACTCTTGGAATGGAATGGCGGTACCTTTATATATTTAGTGACCTTATTTTTCTGTCCTCTTTAATCGCTTTGTTTTCACAGTACGATTCCATGCTGTCGATTAGCCAGCTTGTCAAACCTTCTGTCATCTTTCTCACATTGTGAGATGTTGGGCAGAGTCTTTTATTTCTTTTTTAGGATTGTATGAGTTTTCTAGTGTTTCCTGTAGTTTTGCAATGTTATTTCGGAGTTCCTTTAGAACACTTTTTACTGTTTTCATGTTGTTTTCACCTACGTCCGCCCTCCCTTGAGGCGTTGTCTGTGGGCTATTTCCAAATTTCCTCTTCTTTGTTATGGGTTCTAGATGCGGCTGCATTTTAGGACTACTTCTGCCCACCTGTATCCGCTCTGACTCCATAGTAGCGACTGAATGTGCCCTCGGTTTGGGTGGAGTTTGAGATAATCTGCTTCGCCTATCAAAGGGGTCTTCTGTATCTCCTGTGGTAGCCAGCCCTTTTATTACTTTCTAAATACACGTTAGAAGTTTTAATACAAGCCTTATTTTAACTTTATTTCCACGTAAACCATGTTTGTGATGAACGGCCTATATATTTTCCCACCAGCCGGAACCGCGCGGGTGCGGGGCCTAATAGCATCGGGGTCTGAAAAAGAAGAAGAGTTTGGTCGAGAGAGGCCGAAGAGAAGGGTAAGTAGAAACAAAGGGGAGACCTGACCAAGACAAGTTGAAGCAAGGTACAGGTCTGGCTAAGGCGCCTCGGGAGATGCCCCCTTCCGTACCCACTAGCGTGGCTCCTAAGTTACTTTTTTAAGGAGGTTGTCCCCCTCCGGGTGTCCAACCCCCCAAAATGGGGTGGCACCAGTGCTATGACATACTCCAGACTGGAAGTGCATGTAGTCCCCCCGCCAGGTGAAGTAAGAACGACCTTTTAACGAATGAAATGGTTTTTCGACAGTCCAAATCCGAGATTGTGCAAAAATATGGTGAAAATGTTTCTCTCCAGTGTGAAACAGTTGGCAACGGAGGAGAAACTGACCTAAATGACATGGCCGCCGTTTGTTTACATGCAGCTTATGTAAGTACCTACGCAATAACACAAGGGGTGGACACTTACCCCAAAGCACTGCAGCACACCCGCTGGTTCGAAACTCCTCAAACGCAGAGTCCGCGAGGTTCCATAACAGTGAGATTACCTGGCGAGGAGCACCACCACTCACCCTAGACCTCCTCTGTAGTATCATCTGTCATCTGTTAGCAGTTATCTCTATTGTGTAATTTATCATATGTCATCTATCATCTGTCTCTTCTCCCGAGTTAGTCGCACGCATGTTTCCATTTCATTAGCTGCAAAGCTTAACATAACCAAAAGCCTATTTTTGGATTCTGGTTCAATGACTATTTTACAAATAGCTTCCATTGCTAGTCTCACAGACTCTTCTATAAATACGTCATACGTAACTCTATCACTGCTCTCATGAATTTTTTACTTTAGCATATATTTTCATTACGTAGTTGACTAAAGACTAACCTCCACAAGTTTTTTCCATCTTGTTGCATCTAAAAATGCAGAACATAGAGATCATTAGATACAGACTGATTTACTATAGAGCACTGATATTGTATATATTTCATACATTAAGTAACATACATTGTAAAATAATTAATTACATAAAGTTTATTATAATATGTAAAAGTCTATATAGAAGTAAACTACAAAAAAATCAAAAAATAATATAATCGACATTAGTATGTAATGTTTTATAAATAATTTTGATGCACCACTTTTTATTCGATATAAACAATAACATGGATCGCCCTCCTGTAGGTAAAGTCTGAATGGCGTGACTGCTCTCGAATGCTTCAGTGAGTAATTATTATCAACAACATCAACATGTGTTTTATTTTTGTGGACAGTTAAGTATGAAGGTAACAGATCAATTTCAGGTGAAGAAAATTCTTTTAAATTAGGAGATAATTCAGTAGCAGTCAAATCTATTTTGGGAGTAACTTTAACAATCCGTGTTTCTGAAACAATAATAAGAAATATTAATTTGCACGTTAGATTTTTTCTAAATTTTAAACAGTAATTGGAAAATTTAAAGAGTTGTTTATTATTACATCGACCGATGTGACTTCACGTCACGAAATCCTAATTACAGATCATCAGATAAAAACCAATTCAGCAAAATTGTCATAATATTTAGACAATATGATGTCATATCAGTCAGCATCCAATATTACTATTTACAAGTAGTATCCAATAGTACTACTTGTAAGTACTTGTAAGTAGTACTATTGGATCTTGGTGTATTGGTGTACGTAAAACTTCACTATTATTAAATCAATTTTAATATTATATTTTTTCTACGATCGTGTCAAAATGACAACTTTTTGCACTGTTTCTAGTGTCAAAAGCGACGTTTGTAGCTCTCTAATATCACTGAAGAACAAAATACAAAAAAGGGTGTAAGACCAGGAGATACTAATTCACCCAAGCTATTTACTCTTACATTAGAAGACGTATTTAAAATATTCGAATGGCGGAAAAAAGATATAAATATCAACGGCCGATACCTAAGTCACCGTCTGCTTCGCAGATGACATTGTGCTCATTAGTAACAACGTAACAGAATTACTATGTTACAGTAATCAAACTGTTTTAACGACACTCACGAGTGAGTGAGTGTCAAACACTGGGACAAGTTCGGGAATCGTCCACACTTCCCTGGAAATCGCTACAAAACAGGCTAAAGTCTACGGCTCGAATACGCTCAGGGAGATGGGTATAGTCATAAAATGGGACAACACAGAGTAAGCGTGTCGGTATGTATAGGATGTTATAAAATAAATGGGCGCCACAAGATCCAATAGAGAAAACCCACGCTTAACCAAATCTTGAAAGCCAAACGGGGCAGAAATACTCAAATACCGATTCTGGGAGCAACACTGTAGCGACAGCACGTCGACCTAGCTGCAACACTCGTACTTCACTTCCAGGTCTCACCTCACATCGATCTTGACGTAAAAGTGGGATCACCCTGTAAATAAGCATGCGCACGCCCTAGGAATTATCAAAAGTCCGATACAGTGATCAAATCTATTAGGCCAAACCCATGGCCAAAAGTTACATGATGGCCGACCAAGATCGGCGCATACAATAGTGTACAAGTAAACGAATATTAATTAAGCCGAGCTGGAAACGCATTATCTCTTACCAACGCTTACATGGGTACAAAACAAACATTCAAGAAAGGAGCGCCCAGTGCATGAAAAAAAGCTATCAGCAAATAACTTAATTGAGTACCCGAAAATGAAGTGCCGCAGTAAACGTAACCGCTTTGGTCAAATGCTGCTAGCCAGTATAGATCTAATTGAATACCAAAAATGTGAAGTACAGCACTGAACGCGGCAAGCTCGAGTTAAATTCTAGTAACACAATTATTTAATTAAGCACACCAAACTGTAATGCAACAAAGCATGCTCAATAAGCTAAGAAAATGCCACTAGCAAAGATGTTTGATTAGTTACGCAAGAAGGCACAGCAACAACGAACGCGCACTGTATTAGGAAAGCACCTCTGGCGATTATATTTCATTTAGTTACACACGCTAAAACGCCGACAGGGGCGTGCACAACTGCGATTGAAAAGTTTTTAGCAAGCGTGATTAATTTAGTTACGCACAAGCTCGAATCCAAACAGGAACGCGTACAGCGCCGATTGAAAGTTATTAGCAAGCGTGAGTCATTCAGTTACACACGCTGAAATGCAAGCATGAACGCGCACAGCGTCCATTTAGTAAGCGTGAATAATTTAGTTCCATACGCTGGAATGCGAACGAAAGCGCATACAGCTTCGATCTTGCAGGCGTGAGTCATTCAGTTGCACACGCTAGCCAAATCCACGGCAACACACAGCAATTAGCGCATAAATTAAAGAACACTAAACACTATGTTTTCTGATTTGGTTCGGCCCATCGGCGAAGCTTTGACTGCAGCAAACAGGCGGCGGCTATCGCACAGCGTTCAAATTAGCCTGAAGAGTGGCGGGGCTCAAAGATGTCCGGAAGATCCCTTTGATTGATACGGGGCGGTTGCATAACGCTATCCTAGCGACCACAAACCTGCGGAGCCGATATTTAGTCTGCTCGAGAAAATGATCCCATCCTCAGATAACGGAAATAATGGCTGACAGCCGTCGTAATTACTTAATGAGCGGCATCGGGGTACTCATGACACCCACACAAACCACGAGCACAGGCTGCTACCTTCACCACTGGCTGAGAAGCGTCTGACTCAAAAAGCTGTAACAGCACGGAAACTGACACCGTGCCCGAAGGCAACGGCGCCGGCGGCTCCCCAAGAGCTAAAAGCGCTCGTAGAGACGCGCTATCAACACCAGCTCCAGCCTTACTAATCGTAAAACCAACGCTAAAACGGAGCTTTGCGCCCAGACGCGTTGTCCAGCAGGAGCAAACAAAAGAAAGACAATACCCTCACCTGCTGACGACTAAGCCGTCTGCGTGCGAGAGAGATCGACTGATGTTGTTAATATTTGAAGAAAGGTATCTCATCTGCTCTCACGGGCTATATTTTTGAATAATTTGAAAATAAATGCTCATACAACCAACAAAGCAGACAACTGCACGGCTAACGATGTAAAAACGAATTTTTGCGATTCATGCTAAAATCTGAAATATTATAAAATACAGTTTTACCAAAACGGACCCGATATACAGGCAGAATCGCCAACTTTGTACCAAAACTGTTCCAAATGGTCACGGACCTATTATAATTAAAAATGGCTTGACAACTAGACATGACATGACTTCAAATGAACTTGGGAAAACAAAAATCCTATCTCCCGAAAAAATAAACATTCTAGTATACGGAAATGCAATTGAAAATGTGACAGAATATGTCTTTTTAGAACACCTTATAAAACTAGGGAAGGAAAATCAAACCGCCGAAATAAGCAGACTAGTCCGCACGGTTTTTAATGCATATGATATGATGACGTACAGTATGGAAACAATCTCTCTAACTGTAAAGTCTGCCAGCACACTGTTAGGGATAAGCCTTAGAGACCACACAGAAATGAAGCAACAAGAAGAAAAACGAGAGTGGAAGATGTGATAGCGACCATAGCAAATAATTCAAAATGAAAATGGAGAGGACACATCGACAGGCAAGAAGACGATAGATGGGTAAAATATGTCGCACTGTGGAGGCCAAGACTAAATAGACCAAAAATGCGCTGGACAGACGAAATAAGAGAAAAAGCCGGAATAAAATGGTCCCAACTAGCACGAACCAGATCAGAGAAAAAACAGGGGGAGGCGTATGTCCAAGAGTTGATGGAGGAAGGCTGCTAAAGAAGAAGATACGATTATAGCAGTTGGTGTTTAATATATCTGGTACTCCTCATATCTAAACTTTGTCCGATTAATAAGTAAAGCCAATCATAGTTAGTACAAAATATATGGAACTGTCAAATAGAATTACGAAACTTTAGACTATAGAACTATGACATGTATAGAAATACAGCAAGCTACGGTTCGTGTGGGATGATATACAGGGCGATTCATAACTATGGTTATTAAATTTAAGTGTAGTTAGATGACATAAAACAGAACAACTTTGCATAATAAACTATTCGTTGAAGATTAATTATAATCCCACAAAAATAAAAACCGTTAGTTGAGTAAACTGATTCATGGTCGCTGGAATGAAGTTCTATGAACTAAAGTTTGCACCGGTGGTTAAGATAAGATGCAGACGCAAAAACAGTTGTTTGGGTATTCGAATAACATTCGGTAATCCATTGTTTTACGACTTTTTTGAAGGTGGCGAGCCGACAGATAAACGTCAATCGACCGAACATAACCTACAAAAGTTGGTTAAAATGTTGTAATTTCACGATTTCTCGATTTCAAATAAAACATAGTGTACACCTCGGCACTGAAGTTCCTTTTTAACCCTCATGTGGTTTATTTGCCTTGGCCCTACGGGCCTCGGCAACTAAATCCACATTCGTGATAAAAAGTTAAACTTCAGTGCCTTGGTATACAAACTACTATTGTAATGCCTACATACAATTCGGTCATACCTATTTTTTTTTAATTTATTTTCATCAAAACGCTAGATGTGCGTAATACTCGGATAAATTCATTAGCCTCGGCCTGATGGCATCGGCCTCAAATTTATCCTCGTTTGTTAGATGCTTCTTAACGGCCTTATGTTGTTAATAACTATAACAAGTAGGTATTACAAAAACTGGTTTATAACAATTCTATTTCAAATGACAGAGAACAACTTACTAGCTAGCTTAAGTTTATGTGTCTAGGAAATTTCATCGAAAACAATTCATCGAAACACAATTCGTCGAATACAATTAATCGAAACGCAATTCATCGAAACAACAATTCATCAAAGGGATAATTAATCGAAATCCAATATATCGAAATACAATTAATCGAATCAACAATTCATCGAAAGGAAAATTCATCGAAATTTCGCATTATAGGAATTTCCTCCACTTTTTTTAAGGATAATAACATTTCAGTTTTATTATTTGTATGTATTGTATTATCTGTAACCTCATTTACCTTGCGGTGTCGAGGCTGGTGCTTTGTTTTGAGTTTAATTATACCGAACAAATCTTAAGAATTGCAGCATGTCGCTAGCGTGCTTAGGTTAACAACCATTTTACGCCAGGCGTGTTATTCGTTTACTTTTAGATAAATATTCTTAATTTTATACAGTGTGTCTACTTAAGTTGGAATCATATGGAAAAAAAATTATTGGTTTTAGGAAAAAAAGGTATTCTCGATAAAAAGTTCTGCATTGTCCAAAACTCAAAATACAACCTTCAAATATCAATTTTTTTAAGCCGTATACGACGTTTGTGAAAAAATATTAATTTTGCTCAAGAGTCAAGTACGTTTATTTTTGACAACATTTTCGTGGACAAAAATTGATTAGAATTGAAAATTACATTCAAATATGCAATTATACCGATCTATCATGAAAAATCAGATTTTATTATTTTTTTTACTAACTTTTCTACACATTCATTCTAAATATTTGAAAACGTTATAAATTACGTTTAGTTTTTAAACATTATCTCTCTATTTTCGATTTTGTCAAAAATAAATGTACTTCACTATTGAGCAAATTTCATAATTTTTGACAAACCTCGTATACGGCTTGAAAAAAATTATATCTGACGGTTGCATTTTAAGTTTTGGACCATGCAGAACTTTTTATCAAGAATACCTTTTTTTCCTAAAAGCAAAAAAAAAAATTCCATATGATTTCAACTTAAGTAGACACACTGTATATTCAAAGGTTATATATGTACAGAACTCATATTTCGCTTGAGGAAAGCAATGATGCCTTTATTTAATTATTTTATTTTTTTTCTATTTTTCTCTTTTTTTTTTGGCTGCGATTTTTTTTGTATAGTTAGGTTTTTGTGTTAGGGCCCAGTACCAACTGATTTGGGTTCTAAGTTTTCCAAATTGTTTATTATTGCAATTGTTTTGAGGATATACTGGTTCGGATTTGTTCGGTATAATTAAACACAAACCAAATTAAAAAAAAAGAAATATATTACCCTCAAAGAATCTGATGATATTCCTACAATGCGAAATGTTGATAAATTGTATTTTGACTAATTGTCCTTTCGATGAATTTTTGTTTGGATGAATTCCGGTTCGATTAATTGTATTCGATGAATTGTGTTTCTATGAATTGTTCTCGATTAATTTTTCGGTACAAATCAACAAACGATATCGCATTTGTAAGAAGAGTTACTTCAAATTATAGCTGAAAACGTAGAAATATACTGCTCAAAATGAATTAGGGATCAGTTTATAAATCACCGCTATACTTTAGTTTTTATATGGGCAAATGTTTTATTCTCAGACGAGTCACGGTATCGTTTGAGTAACTGTGATGGTCGTGTAAAAGTCTACAGAAGGCAAGGTGAGAGATTCGCAGGCAATATGGTGCAAGAAAGCCTGCATTTTGGAGGAGGCTCTATTATGGTATGAGATCGAATATCTTTCAACGGCCGCACTGAGGTTGTCATTGTAGAAGGGGACTCTCTAACAGCTAAACGCTATATCGATGACATTCTGCAACCTCACGTTCGACCGTATGCTCAAAATCATGGTCAAGGGTTCATTCATCAACAGGATAACGCCCGCCCTCATTCTGCAAGAATTGTTCAAGAGTACCTGAATGCCCATAATATTCACACTATGGACTGGCCGGCTTACAGTCCTGACCTGAACCCCATAGAGCATGCTTGGGACGAACTAGAACGACGGATTCGAGCAGGAGAACCTCCTCAAAACTTAAATGATCTCAGAAATCGTCTTGTGCAAGAATGGGAGCAAATACCACAAGAACGATTTCAAAATCTCATCAACAGTATGCGTAACAGGTGTCGAAGTGTCTCACTTGCGAGGGGAGGTCATACCCGTTACTAGCTTTAATGGCAGAAAGAATTCTGGGCCGTTTTCTTTATTTGTTGCGGTCTTTAATTTTGTACGTTTTCTGTTAATGTTAGCTTAAGAACCTTGTTACTTGCTTTTGAATTAATTTTCCGTATTTAATAAATACTGTGTTAGTCCATAGATAATCACTGAAAGTTTAATTCAAATCTGTGCATCCTGTATAAAGTAATAGAAAATATAAAACTGATCCCTAATTCATTTTGAGCAGTATATATCTCCTTCATTTTAATTTAAAGTAAATTGCAATTATAATGTAATGCGTAGTATAGTATCTATGCAACATAAACCTCGTGACTGCTTTAAAACTATAAGAATATAAAAATATAAAGAAAAGAGAGGATTGATTTTAATATTCGTTGAATTAACCGGGTGGATTGATCATTATACAGGGAGTTCAACCTCGTTTGCATAGTACTTAACCAGGGTACTTTTGGCTCAAAAGCAAGCAAATAAGTTTTAATAGACATACTCGTATGTCCGAAATGAGATAGCGGGTGTTCAAATAACAAATTATTCAGTATATTTTCCTCAAATTCTGGAAATAAATTCTGCTTATTAAAATATGAAAAAATCTGGTGTGATAGACGCACTCAACTTCGTTTTTCAGTAATCTTATAATTAGCCAATAATTTTATTTTTAATTTTAAGCATTTGTCAAAATTTTTCAAAAACTACAAATTTTACAGAAACCGTTCAAAATAGAGCGTTAGTTGAAGAGACAAAGTTTTTCTAAAATTTTAAGCTGAATTCAAAAACTTAATAATATACCAGGTGTTCTATTTAAAATAGCCGTTAATTAAAAAATAGAAAGAAAAACAAATTAAACCCATTGTAGAGGTAGGTATTCAACTGTAAAATCACCTATTTTTGAAACAAAACTGACAAATTACAAGAGTAAACACTATACTTCCGGTTATGAGATTTTCTTGAAAAGCTTGCTGTCGCATCTAGATAGTACACAAAACTTATATATGAAGTTTCAACGCCATACCTTTTTTCGTTTTTGATATATTCTGTTCACAGACACACTGACACACACAAAGACAGACCAATGAACAAAAACATGTTTGTTGGGTTCAGGGAATTCTAAAACGTGAAAATCTGTTGAAAACTTAATTTCGAATTTTTGGGGTGAATCCAATGTAAAAGGAGATAAAAATCACATCAACCTGGGTCCGGAAATGCGTTGTTTCGGAAATACTATGCTATTCTCGGTGCTATCACCATCAGTCTTGTGTATCTAGCATTGTATCTTCAAAAGAAAGCATCTTGTAAACAATGCATTTTTGAATGTACCTATGTCTCTTCAGACTTTTTTGCTCGTTTTTGTCACAATAATACCCTGGTTATATGCAATCAAGATGGGGCAGCCTATATATAGCTTGAATCAGACCAAGATGTACTGCAAAAAGAATGAATGCGTCTAGAGTAGCACTGTTTTTGTGTGCAAAACGCCTCTAAACAATAAGACCGTCATAAATAAAGCATAAAAATATTGTGGTAGGTAAAATTTCTTCTTTAAAACAATACGTTGTAAAGTCACGTGCCTATATGGTAAACCGATGAAGTGCATTTCTTATTAGACCAAAAAAACTTAGCTGTCAAACTAATGTGTATGGAGCAAAATAATCATGTGGCGGAATAATAGACAAAGTCTAATTTAAAAACTGAAGATAATAAACTCTTGCGATATATATTTTAGGTGAACATGTAGATAACAAGAACATAAAGTTATTATGCTTTTGATTGTGCATTTATTCTTTTTTATTTTTGAATTAAAAAAAGTGTTAGCATTATTTGTGTTCAATGAAGTCATAATTGCCTTTGAAACGAAACATTGCTAAAATTTGAGTTTTCCATATCACTGTAAACCCATCGTAACACACAACACTTTAAAATATCAATACTGTATTTACCTTTTTCACTCGAAATAAAATTTACTTGTGGTGCCTCAGTGGATTGCGTTGTATTGGATACTGTACTTTTTTGAGATTTGTTGATTTCAGTGTAGTTGTGTGATTCTTTTTGGACATGTTCTGATATTGTATTCGCAATTGTAGATACAGATGTGCTCTTTGTTGCTTTTATTGTATCGTTATTTAATGTATTATTATTATTCTCTATACTCTGGGTTTTCTGTGAATAGTCACTTAGATTCATCGATTGAGATCGGTTTTCTATATCTTTTTTGCTTCGAAATCCAATATTGTCAATATAATCAAAATAATTTGGTTTTACAGGATCCGCCAGAATACCTTCCATGTCATTACTTACATTAATATCATTACTCTCAGTACGTGTTTGTTCCAATAGCTTTTGAAATACATTTAACACTTTTGGGCGATTATTATTATTATTAACTTTTTGTACAGTATTGATTTTAGTTTTATTACTCCATTTTCTTAGCGTTTCTTGTTGAGTTGTAAATATGTTTGATACCTCAAAATCATACACAGTCTGAGGACTGGTAATAAAATGTTTGACTCTGTATGGTGGCATCCTTATTTGCTTTCGTCGTCTCTTTTCTGCTTCTAAATTTGGTGTTAATACGGTGTTATTATTCAAGTTTTGCAGCACATTAGAAGAATGTTCTTGATCTATAGCATGGTTGTCTTTAATACCATCGAAACTATATATGGTTTGAAAACCACTAGTGCTTTGTTCAAGTAAATACGATGCTGCCGTTGTTTCCTTTTCTCCTGCGATTGTAACATTGTTTGGTTCTGAGCTGATATGTATTGCACTATAATTATTTGCAGTTTCATCTATAAAGGTTCATTAGTTATTGTATTTAAAATTTCTATGATAGCTAAGAAGTCAAAGACATAAATTTTTTAATAGAAGCATACATACCATCACATAGAGCACGATATTTTTTATGACATTTTGCTGCACAATTAGAGCAGGGTTTTCCAGTTTTGTATAAAAAACTGCTGGGCATATTTCGCGATGTCCCATACTGACAGGTCAATCTGTTTAATTTAATATTCATTTTACTTTTTAATGGCTGTTCGATTAAGGAGGTGTACGCACAACCTACATATTTAGCTAACGCCCATAGCATTTGTGAATAATGGCTATATTTCTTCGAATTACTCATTGAACTATTTAGAAAATAATGATTATTATCAGGATTAGAACAGTTGTGACTCTCTTACCTCTGAAAGGATGCAGCTGCATTGAAATTTACGTTTACTACTTCATTATACCATTGCAATATTATTTCAATTGCTATTTTCTCATTTGTTAAAGGTTGTACATCTTCAATCAATTTAATAACATATTCACCAACTTGAAATCTATCTAAGATAAAGACAACAGTGTGGGAGCAGTGTTACATTGTGATTTATCAGATTGAAATATACCTGCTACTTTGCATTCATTTGGCTGATCTTCTTCAAGCATTGGTCTACAATGATTTGCCCATCTTTGAGCTTTTGCCTCTAATTCATTGTCCCATCTCTACAATCTTCAAGTTAATGTCATTTGAAATTACTGTTCTGTTACATACCAAAAGAAACATATTTTCAGCTGGAGGCTGTGGACCCGGATTTCCTCTTTTTTCCATACCTGAAGCAACTACATTGCGAAAATGATTATGTAATGTTACTATTACATCCTGTATTTTAGGTGTCATTGCAGTCGAAGTATAGTTCATGCATGATATAACTATATCATTCTAAAACGTTTGCTCTTAATTAATTAATAAGTAATATCATAGGTAATTACCTCACGTTTACACATTGTATAATATTTATTCTTACAAAATTCACAGTAATCGATGGTATATTTGCTTGCCAAAGTTAAATATATGCAGTAAATCAGAAGGAATGGTGTTAGCATAATCTGAAATAGGTATAATGAAATACCGACATTGTGTTAACTGTCAATGCCAAAATGTGAGCTGTCAATATGATTTATTTCAAATCTAAATTTTAGATTTTCAGAGCAGCCCTTGACTTGAAATTAATTTTTTCTACAGCCGTGATTTTAAACTGTTTCCAAGGGTCATATGCAGCGTGTCTATAAAACACGCCATTCCATTTAAAGCACGGAGTACTTTAAGAGTTTAAAACGAGGAATATATAATTGCACTTTTGACAAATTCTTCTGACTTTGTGCCTACAAACTATAAAACTCCAGATTTGCACTATGCATTAGTTATATCTTCACTTTAAGCTTAATCGCTTATAAAACTTTATTATTTGTGAAGATTAAAAGTACAGTTATTATATTGGACCGATTTGTATGCGGAGCTCCGAGGCCCCCCTTGGAGAGGAGCGGAGCCCCGAAAGCCCTCTTGGAGAAATGCGGGGCCCCGAGGGCCCTCTTGGAGAGGAGCAGAGCCTCGAGGGCCCCCTTAGAGAGGGTCGGAGTCCCGAGGGCACCCTTGGAGAGGAACCGAGCCCTGAGGTCCCCCTTGGAGATGGGCTGAGTCCCGAGGCCCCTTGGTTGTAGAAAAAATATTGAAGCCAATGTTTTACAGTTTAAAAATCTCGGTTGATCATAAAATTCTCGCTTCGCTCGAATTTTAACATGATCGACCTCGATTTTTAAACCCTCTGTAAAACACTAGTTGCCTTATAGCTATTGCAGATGTTTTCTCTGTAAGTACTAAGTTTTAGCAAAGAGTACTATATTTATAGTAAAGACCGCTACCCGTCTTCTTAAATCATCTCAATAGTCAACATCCAGACATTAACTGCACCATGGAGATAGAAAGTAACGATTCTCTTCCTTTCTTAGATGAACAGGTCTCTCTCCAACTCAGTGGCACACTTGGTTATTCTGTATATCGCAAACCCACTCACACTGATCGCTATCTACATGCCGATTCCCACCATCATCCTACACAAAAACTTTCCGTTATCAATTCGCTTGTACACCGGGCTGTTTCCATTTCCCAACCCGATAATATCCACACTGAATTAAACCATATTCGGAAAGCTCTTAGGAATAAGGTTTACCGTGCTAAGGATATACAGTCTGCCATCAATCGCCATCTTTATTCACGGCCACCCAAACCTCCAAAACCCGATTCTACTGCAGCAATAGCCTTTCTTACCTATAGCTACCAAGTCACCGACAGCGTAGGAAAGTTTCTTCGAAAACAAAACATTAAAACAGTATTCAAACACCCGAGCAAAATCTCACAGGTTCTTCCTTCATCTAAAGATAAATTAAACACTATGTCATCTAAAGGTGTTTATAGAGTCCCTTGCTTTTGCAATGCTATATACATTGGTGAAACAGGTCGGTCAGTGAAAACTCGCATCTCTGAGCACCAGCGCTGTCTCAAGTGGGGTCTCGTTTCATCATCAGCCATCGCCGAACACCAGCGCGATACCAGCCATAAAATCCGTTTTGATGAAACTTCCATTATCTGCAAATCCCCATTCTTCTTTAGCAGAAAGATTCGCGAAGCCATTGAAATTTACAAACATTCTAACACTCTCAATCGGGACGAAGACTTTTTCCTTCCTTCTATGTGGAAAGTGCTAATTGCTAAGCTCCGCCCAACGGCACTGAACCGCGACGGCACTTGCTGAACCGCGACAGTATTCACCTATAAATTCTCGCCTTCCTCCTTCCGATCGTAAATAGAGTTTCGACTCTGGCGTGGTTTACGCGTTGAGTTACCGTGCTCTTTTGATTTTCCTCCTGATGAAGCCCCTTACGAAAGTAGGCGAAACGTTGAGTTTTTCGACCTCAATAATGATACGGTCCAATCCCGGAAGTCGTTTGTTACTTAATGACAATGGCCGTGAAAGCCTCCGAAATTATTTGTCACCTTACATAATTTTTATATATTCTGTTTCATGGAATTCGGCATTTCTGAAGTACTGGTGACTATTTTCCTTAGAGAATATAAACCAATCCCGTCAATCAATTTTCAAAATTTGAACCAATCAGAGTCGAATACAGCGAATATTTTGCACCAGTGCAATACCCGGGTATTTGCACAAGTGCAATATCGAGTATTTGGGGGAAGAAAAGCAAATCAGCTAGGTACACAAGAAATTTCAGAAAGAAAACTGAAAACTCTTTAAAAATGAATAGTGTGGTGTATTCCACAAAGGATGTAATTTCTTCGAGGAATAGTCTTGAAATATACCCCGCGTGCATTCTGTATAATTCGAGTATTTCTCTCGAACGCTACGACTTTTATTTATCGCCGCACAAATATAAAAGTGGTGTCAGTGGGATTGATAAATAAAAATAACGGAAGTGCGCAGCGCAACGTAATTTCCACACCGATCACGTGCAACCAGAAGATTGCCCGCAACTTGACAAACAATGGTTGACGTGTCACCGGAACTCCTCCAAGCAATTTCCAGCATATTGGCCAACGCAATCCAGACGTCTGCAGCACAAACGGATTCAAATGCCACGGCAGCAACGACCACCAGTATTCACCGTAAGTGCATGCAAATCGTCTGACGGCATTTCGATCAACGACTACTTTACACGCTTCACCTGAGCACTGGAACTGAGTAGAATTCCGGAAGAGCAGCATGCAGATTAGGCTCGTTTATACATGGGTGTAGAGCTCAATGACGCCCTGAAGTTCATCGCGAGTCCAGACAAGCCAGAAAGGCCTCTCCTATAACGAAATCCTCGTGAAACTAACTGCGTATTTTGATTTCCCACGCAACGAATATGCAGAGAGTATCAAATTACTGCAGATAAAGCAACACAAAGGTGAAATTGTCGCCAATTTCTCACTGAGATTGAGGCAGGGCGCAGCAATTTGCGAATATGGCGAATTTTTCGACCGCATATTAATCGAACAACTGCTACTGGGTCTGGAAGCTGGAGACATATGCGACGAAATTATCGCTAAAAAGCCCACCACATCCGCCTCCGCCTATGAGATCGCATACGCACTTGAGGTAACCCGGAACACCACGGACCAAGTGCAAACCCCAGGAACCGAGCCGACTCACAAAATAGGCTACGAGAAACCTCGCTCTCGAAGAAATGGGACACACTGACCAACGAGCAACCCACAGCCACAGCATTTCGAAAACAAACAGGCCCAAGGAAACTCCTCTGCCTCACCTCAACAAACTAACCCGGCTCAAGAAGGGCTCCAAAACCGTTGTGGAAGATGCGGTGGAGCACACTTTCGCAGCCATTCCCGATTTCTTGACGCCAATTTCAATAAATGTGGTATAATGGGGCACATCATCAAAGTCTGCAGGGCACGCATACGAACTAAAAATACTAACCCATTTAGTTGCCGAAGTCGAAAATGTCGAATTCGAAGACCCCCCCCCCCCCCCCGGAGCAAATCGCCGCCACGCAGCAACTCAGCAAGATAGAGATCATCAGCACCATGCCATCTCCTGGACGGAAGTTGCTCGACGTGCAGTTAAAAGGATCAAGATGGAGCTTGACACTGGAGCCCTTTGCTCAATCATCAGCAAAAAAGCTAAGTATAGTTAAACGGAATTTTGAGTTACAGAAGACAGACAAAATCTTCGCCAGCTACACGGGCCACCGCATTAACTGCATCGGGAGCATCGAAGTAAATGCCACTATTGGAATAACGGCCAGGAACCTCAACCGCTACGTGGCCAATGGCGAGTTTGACACGCTTTTGAGGCGCAAATGAATCACGGAGTTCGCAAAGGAAATCGATTTCGAGAAACTCTTCTCGAACCCCGCCCCAATACACCAAGTATCACTCCCAACCGACAAATACTTAACATCAGACCAACAAAATCTATTAGGCGGCCTTTTGTTATGCTATTTTGACTTATTTAGTAACGTCCCAGGAAAGTTAATAGGTCCACCAGCAAAGATGCGTTTGAAACCAGAAGCCGTACCAGTTTTTCTCGAGCCTGGGATATTCCACTTGTGATTCGCTTATGCTAAAAATATCGAGGTGAAGATAGCGTCGGGTTTCTATATGAGAGGTGACTACTCTGAATTGGGCTTCGACGACGCATACAGTCGTCAAGAAAAACGGCAAACTGAGGATCACCGGCAACTACAAACCAACCCTGAACCCCCGACTGATAATCGATGACCATCCAATTCCTAAGATAGAACAGTTATTTAACAGAATGAGAGGAGCTACGCTATTTTTCCACCTAGACATCACGGATGTGTATACCCACTTGGAGGTGGACGACACATTCGACCACGCTGTGACACTCAACACACCCGCACATGGCCTGATTCGCCCAACACGAGCCGTTTATGGAGTAGCCAACATTCCCGCTATTTGGCAACGACGAATGGACACAGTGCTGCAAGACCTCCCCAATGTAGTCAACTTCTTCGACGACATAATCGTGTTTGCAAACCAATTCGATAACCTCATACAGGCACTAGGATCAACTTTAGAACGTTTCAGAACACATGGATTGAAATTCAACCGCTCGAAGTGCACGTTTGCAGAGCCCGTTCTAGAGGCCTTAGGTCACAAGGCGGATGCTGAAAGTGTGCGCAAATCTGACCTACACATATAATACGAGCAGTTCGGGATGCCCCGAATCCAACAACGCCCGAAGAACTGCAGTTATTTTTGGGTAAAGCAACCTACTATAGCTCATTTATTCCGGACCTATCAACAAAGAATCGACCGCTCCGGGAGATGTTGCTGCAGGACCCCTTCACATAGGAAACAACAGAAAAAATGCGTACACAGAAATCAAAGACGCACTAACCTATCTACAAGTCCTAACCCGATATGACCCATCACTCCCACTGTTGCTGGCCACGGACGCCAGTAAAACCGGACAGCACACATAGGGATTGTGAAAATAAAAGGAATTGCAGGTTTTTTCGTTTTTTGAAGTTTCGAAAACATCATTGGAAGTATCCGAAGATATCCTGGGAAGAGTCCACATCGACTTCGCAGGTCCAGTTGCAGACACAATGCTACTCGTCTTCATGGACGCCTACAGCAAGTGGCTGGAATTCAAAACAACAACCTCAACAACGGATACTGCAAAAATTGCAATCCTCGACGAAGTATTCGCCGCCTACGGTGCTCCTGTTACCGTTGTATCTGACAATGGACCGCAGTTTACATCAGAGGAATTCCAGAACTAATTAATACTGTTAATTTTTAAAGTATGAAATGTGCACTGAACTTGCACAACAAAACGAAGAAACACGAAGCATAAGCACAACTTCGAATTCTAACGAAATTATGCGCGCTACGTGCACGTGAAATAGGATACGCGAAAGGTCAAGATCCGAGCCGAGCGCTAAGATAAGAAAAACAAAACCTAAACAAATATAAACATCTGTGAAGCCGGAACGTGAAATTTTATTTTGTGTTACAGACACACAGACACACATTAAGGAAAATTATATTATAGATGCGTACAGCTGCTGACATATGCGCCAATGTACTGACAACCTTGATCTTCTATAATTTTACAGTGTATCCACCATATTTGCTCTCAAAATACAAAACACTGGCGCAATCAATTGAGGTACTCGATTAATACAGGGACTCTACGTTGTAGCAACTCTATTTTAATAACTGTGCTGTGCACCGTGTTGCTGCACAGTCGCCTGTCAAAGGCCGCCCGCGTAACATTATCGTCAAATTTGTTTCTCGACTTAAGAAAGATTCTTTCATCGCTGCGGCAAAGGCTAAGAGAACCATCTCAGCTGATGCAATCATCCCCGACTTAAACGGGCCACCACCTAAGGTCTACATCAACGAACATTTGACACCCTTTAACAAACATCTTTTGGCTGCAAGAGTAAAATCGTACAAATACGTCTGGATTAGAAACTGCAAAATTCATGTTAGGAAGGATGACGGAGCCCGCCTCAAAGTTGTCTCCTCTGGATCCGAAGTGGCTAATATGTAACCGGCAACGGTTCTTTTTATTGTAATTTAATATTTGTTGTTACTTTTTCACCTTTCACTATGGAGCTAAAACTTTATTATCAGAACAGTCGCGGCTTACGAACTAAAACAAAAGACTTGTTACTTAATTCATCCGAACAAGAATTTGATATTTTTATGCTCTGTGAAACGTGGCTAAACGACAATATTAATGACGGTGAACTTTTCGGTGATCTTTTTAGCGTCTTTAGAAGAGACAGATCTCCCCTAACTTCCAACAAACTTGATGGAGGCGGGGTACTAATCGCTATCAGCAACTCTATCTCCTCCTACGTCTTTTTTGAACAACCGGAGTGGAATTCGAATTCCGAAGACATCTGGGTTACCCTACAATCTACCTCGAGTGCGTATGTTAATAAAATTCATCTGTGCTGTGCGTATATTCCCCCTAATCTTAATAGCGCCTTAGCGAACTTCACCGAAAATTTAAATAATCGTATGAGTGATTGTCCAGAGGACATTTTTATAATTTGTGGTGACTTCAACTTACCTCATATCTCATGGACCTCGCGATATGATACGGCTTATCTTCTACCTCACAACCATGTCGTTTCGAATGTAGCTAATAGTCTCCTATTAGACACTCTCTCTTATTGTAATTCAGTTTAATTGTATACTTAATTGTAATAACTGTATACTCGATCTAATAATGTGTAATAAAGAAATACTTTCTGTTCAAGAATGCGATAATCCAATCAGTATTGTTGACGCTCACCATATTGCTGTTGAGATAACAGCATGCTTAGACAATTCCAAACCATTTAAAAGTAACAACACTAAAAATATACTCCTATACAATTCTGCAGACTATGAACTTATAAATAAGGAGCTCAGATCTTTTAATTGGGTCTCAGAACTTTCAGCTTTGAGTGTCAACGATGCTGTCACCAAGTTTTACTGCATTTTTCGGTCTACGGTCGCCAAACATGTCCACGAAAAAAGGATTCCTTCTGAACGTCGTGTCTATCCCCCATGGTTTAATGGTTATGTCATCAGGACTATTCAATTAAAACATTCTAGCTGCATGAAGTATAAGAAGTCGAAAGCACTTGTCGATTTAAATATGTACAAAAGCTACAGAAAGTATACTAAAGTCTTAATTAAGGAAGCTACCCATCCAAAAAAGTTCTGGAGTTACATTTCTAATAAGACTAGCAACCGCAGTTTACCATCTTTATTAAAATATAAAGACAAAGTAGCCGTCAATGGGCAGGAAGTATGTGAAATATTTTCTGAATACTTCAGATCTGTGTACTCATTACCTAGTTCAACAGCATGCCTAACTTTAGAGCCTTCTACCAATGCTACACTACACGACTGTGCTATCGACAAATCCTCGGACATAAACCATTTAACTAATATTGACGTAGCTAAAGGTGCTGGTCCTGATGACATCCCTGGAATTTTTTTGAAATCCTGTACAGTAACACTTGCTGAACCCTTATCAATATTATATAATAAGTCCCTATCTACAGGGTGTTTTCCGGACGACTGGAAAAGAGCCTATGTTGTTTCTGTTTTTAAAAAAGGTAACAAAAGTCTTGTTGAAAGTTATCGCCCAATATCCAAACTTAGCATAATCAGCAAAATTTTTGAAAAATTAATTTATGAAATACTATTTTCTCATTTTAAAACTTGGATTGTACCTGAGCAGCATGGTTTTTTTGAAGGTCGTTCGGTGAACACAAATTTGATTATATTCGCGGAATACGTACTGGGTAGTATGGACAATGGCTTTCAGGTGGAAACTGTGTACACCGACTTCAGCAAGGTTTTTGATACCATTGACCACGTTATTCTTATGTCAAAACTTGCTGGAGCCGGTGTGCATGGCAACTTACTGCGGTGGCTTGAGTCCTATTTAACCAACAGATTGCAGACTGTTGTAGTGAACGGGTATTCATCAAATTACAGAGCCATTACTTCCGGTGTGCCACAGGGTTCTCATCTGGGACCACTGCTGTTTAATATTTTTATAAATGACATGTGCAATTGCTTCCACCACTCCAAATTCCTAATTTACGCAGACGATCTCAAAATTTTTCGCTCAGTAAAGAGTGCTCTTGAGGTCAAATTGATACAAGCAGAGATTGATCGACTTTGCGAATATTGTGCAGTTAATAACTTAAAAATAAATACCAAAAAATGTTTCCACATCTCTCTTACTAGAAAAAGATACAAGGTGCCTGCTTCTTTCTCCATTTCACGCGAAATAGTGTCGACCGCTGTGACCATCAAAGATCTTGGGGTCATCTTCGACAGCAAGTTAATTTTTGACCAGCACATAGATTCAGTAGTTCGCAAAGCCTATAAGATGCTTGGATTTATTAATAGAAATTGTAGAGATTTTCATAAAATTTCAACCTTAAAAGCCCTATACTTTGCATTTGTCCGCAGTCATCTTGAGTTTGCTAGCAACATATGGGCTCCACAATACCTAACGTATATCAACAGAATAGAGAGCGTACAACATAAATTTCTGAGACTTGTTGCTTGGAAATTTCCGGGTAGCATATGTTTGCTTACTCCTCTCAGCCAGTGCCGTGAACTACTGCATCTATTGATACTACACAAACTAGTCAATAATAATATTGACTGTGCGGAACTCCTGAATCTACTTAGTATACGTATTCCCGTTCACTCAACAAGAAGCAATGATCTGTTTAGTTTAACATTTTGTAACACCAACTCTGCGGATAACTCTCTACTCATGCGTTTTGCAAAATATTACAATCTCTATAGTAATAAAAATCCAAATATAGATGTCTTTCAAAATTCATTTTTAAAATTTAAAAATCTTTGTCTTAGTTTGATTTAATTTCGCTACTTCGCTTAACCTCCCTTTATTCTTTAAGTTAGTTCTTACTTTGCGGTGTTTTTTTTTAGCTTAACTATATTCTGTAGGGTAACTGTAATTGGTCTTTTTGACTGTTGTTACCCCATTTAAATGCTAAATAAATAAATAAATAAACTAAAGTATGAACAAAAATTATTTTCATCTATGGAATAGTTCCTCATTTATGAATGCAACTATGTTCATACTTAAATGACTTACAGTTGCATTAATAATTTAGGAACTATTCTATAGCCATACTAAATGAAAATAATTGTTGATCATACTATATATACAGGGACTCTGCTTTCCGCTAGAGACCCTGTATAAAAAGTAAGATAAGAGATGGGTCACGTGGAACCAGTTTTCAAGCATAAATTAATCAATTACTATCCTTTTGTTTGTTTGTAATGGACAAGGTCTAGACATGTGCAGTATCAGGTACCTTAGACACCAACTGCTATGATTATATGGTCAAAGTCCTACTTAGAATTTTGCCGAGACTAAGGAGTTCCAACCCTAGCAAGAGATCTTTTACATGCTACACACCGTAGTACGAGGGCGGGGTGAGAAATCTGGTAATAATAAAACAAAACAAAGAAAAATTGAACAAAAAACATTGTATTTTTCAACGTAGGCGCTTTTTATGAAAATCATACGACACTCATTCATGACCAATAGAAAAATTAGTTCACGAGTCGTAACCAAGACAACAACAAAAATTTCTTGGAAATTTTTTGTAGGTAGACATTACTTCTTTTAGGGTTTGTGTCGTTACGATTTTCTTACCGAATCTGCATTCGAGCATTAATTCATATCCGGAAATTATTATTCGTGCATTCCAACAACGTCCTAATTTGCCCTCGCGTCCCGCTCGGGCAAATTAATACGACGTTGTTGGAACGCACTCAAAAAATTTCCGGAAAGAATTAATGCTCTTATGATATTATATGTGATAATATACTTAGTCCAACGTTTTTCCAGTTTTTCGATCCTTTCCGAAAAATACTATTTTTCGAACTCTTCAAATATGCGTTTGATGAATCGATGATTTCTGTATTAGAACCGAATGTCTCTCCGCCAAGCATTTCTTCAAGTTCGGGAACAGGGAGCTAGGTCTGGAGAATATGGTGGATTGGGAAGCAATTCCTAGTGTAATTCATGAATTGTGGCCATGGCAAGCAAACACGTGTACATTGTCTTGATGGAAGAGAACTCTTTTTTTCGCCAAATGCAGTCATTTTTCGGTAATAATGTCTTAAGGGCGAATGATTTTGCTGGTAAAAATTGTTTACGAAAGTTTGTTATTTTGGCAACGTCACGAGACAAACTAACTTGATCAAATTCCCGAGCCGAAGGCGAGGGAATTTGTTAATGTTAGTTTGTCGAGGGACGTTGCCAAAAAACAACAAATCTTGAGTAAAAAAATTTCCGAGCAAAATCATGTGCCCGAAATACATTTTGTGGACTATTTCCCAAATAATAATAAGTCTGAATGTACTTTATTGCAATTTATTTAATCTCAAAATTACATTAATATTGAATTATAAGTAGGAACTTCATTTACCTACTTTACCTACTGTAAAAATTAGTGCAATAGAAAGTGCAATTTTGGTAAACAGAAGACGGTCCTGGTTGAGATGGATTTTGAGGAGCATAGACACCAGCAGTGGAACTTGAGGTAATGTTGGAATGTGCCTTTGGTTGAGGTGAATTTTGGGAAACAAGGTCAACTGCAGTTGAAGTTGATGTAATGGTGGAATGTGCTGTTGGTTCAGATTGATTCGACGGTTTATTGTTCCTAATTGCTTCTATCAATTTTGAATGATGTTCTTCGTCCAACTGCAAATATGGTGAAATTGACTTAGCACTTGAATGACTAGATATTTTAATGATCGCTTGTTCCTGTATTCCAGATTTTGACAAATTTGATACAGCTGCTGAACGGTGTGAATGATTGGTAATTTTTTTGGACATTACGTCTACGCCGATTTTTCTCACAAAAGTCTGAGCTCACTTTGACAAAAGGTTTTTTCTAATTGGAATATTTACATACCATTTCGACAGTTTTTGATTGTTCCAGTGAGGATTGGCTTTCAAAAATAAGCGATCACATATAATAGTTTGGTCTCGCTTTGATAATAACTTTTTAAGTAGACGGACTGGACAAATATCTGCTTCTGTTTCGTTACGAGCTAGCCACTTATTTTCAGTGCACTTTGCTTTTCCAACCTGCATAGTTTTGGAAAATATAGGATTGTAACTGATTCGACCAGTCCATTGGCCATTATTATCAATTTCAACTTTAAAATATTGTATCTTACAGTTAACGCCCTCACCTCCTCTCCAGGCCAATTCATATGAAATTATATGGAACACCTTTCTCTGAAGTCCATCTGGATTATTTTCATCCCAGGCTCTGGCTAAAGAATAAATATCTGCTTTATTTAAAGCGGTTGAACTTTCTTTCCTCTTGTTAGGTATCTGTTGTAATAGTTTACGCTTATCGTGTTTTGCATCCCGGGCCTTTTTGAAAACAACATCTGTGAAAGGATTAAATACCATTTGATAATTCTTGTAGTAATATTCCTGTAGAAGCTTTGCAGTTGTATTCCAAATACTTTTTATGCAAGTTTTCCTTGTAATCTTCCCATCCGATCGCTTCATGTTAAATGCATAATCCGTCAAAACATTAGCAATGCTCTCCAGGCTCATGGTTTCGTCAAGCGTGTATTTCTTCTCGGCACAAAATTTATCAAATTGCCGCCACACAGAGGTTCTAAATGACTTAGTATTTCTTGGAGTAACATTTTTAATTTGTTTATTATTGTTTTCGATTGAAATATTTCCGAATCGGTACATCATTTACACTGACGCGCAATGACAGTTTTAATAACAAACAAACACTCTTTGAAATACCGCCTTGATTAAAACACCTATTCGGTTGTTGCCATGGATGCAAGTGGCAAAAGAAACTGACAAAATCCCAAGGAAAAATTTCGATTTTTTGCCACTACAAAAACACACGATTGGTTGAATTTTGAAAAAGCATGGCTTTTCATTGGATAATAAGAGATGTGGGAAATAGTCAACAGTAATATCCCAAGTGCATTAAAATAGCCGATTAAATTTTGACGTTTTCTGTTAGAATGTTTTGCTAAGAAATTTGTCAAGTAAATTTGACGCTCAACAAGAATCCCGAGTGCGCAGCACGAGGGATTTTGAAGCGGTAAATTTACGAGATATATTTCTTCAGAGCAAAACATTCTGACAGAAAATCGTCAAAATTTATTCAGGCTAGTTTATATGCACGCGGGATGTTCGGAGTGATTATTTCCTGAATAAATAGATAAAATTCAGTTGGTGAAGCACCTTTAATAATCATGTTAAAATTATGCACAAGCGATTAAATTTTGACATAAATTTAACCGCGGTTAAATTTTGACGTTTGAATTTTAGGCATTATTAGACTGACAGAAACCATGATGATTACGCATTTTTATGGACATGAAGGAAATAATCAGTAATAATGTATTAAGGGCAAATGCTTTTGCCGGTAAAAATGTTTTACGAAAGTATTTTGTTTTGGCAATGTCACAAGACAAACTAACTTGATCAAATTCCCGAGCCGAAGGCGAGGGAATTTGTCAAAATTAGTTTGTCGAGGGGCATTGCCAAAAAACAACAAATCGTGAGTAAAACATTTTCCGAGCAAAATCATGACCCCAAAATACATTTTGTAGACTATTTCCCAAATATCGGTTCATTTTGACATTTATACTGATGCGCAATGACAGTTTAAATGACGTTTCTTAAATACCACCTTGATTAAAGCAACATATTTGGTGGTTGCCGTGGATGCAAGTGGCAAAAGAAACTGACAAAATCCCAAGGGAAAATTTCGATTTTTTGCCACTACAAAAACACACGATTGGTTGAATTTTGAAAAAGCATGGATTTTCATTGGATAATAAGAGATGTGGGAAATAGTCTTTCAAAACGTCGTTGAAACGGTCCAATAAGTTGCAATAATATTCTCCATTGATTGTTTTCCCCTTTTCAAGATCATCGATATAAATTATGCCGCGGGCATCCCAAAAAACTGTGGCCAAGACTTTGTTGGCCGATAAAACGGCCTTAGCCTTCTTTGGTGCAGATTCGCCAGTAGCAATCCATCGTTTAGAATGTTCCTTAGTCTCCGGTGTATGATGATGAATTCATATTTCATCAACTGTTATGAAACGACGTAAACACGTTAGAAAAGTGGTTTTACTGAACTCGTATGGCCGTTTAAGTACTGGCTATCGCTCGTACTCAAACCAGCCATACTTGTTCAGTAAAACCTAATTTTTCTCAACTTGTTGCGTAATATACTATTTTGGTGTGCTTTAAATTTCGAGTTCATCTCCACTATACTCTAGTTTTGAAGAATATTAATTAAAATGCTGTGCAATATAAATCCTTTACATTTTGCTGAGCATTTTAATATCTATTTTCTGAATATATTTCACCCTCATAAATGTACAAGTAGAATAATGATGTCACTGCGTTATATTTTAGTTTATTAATGCGGGTTTTGTCTGTGTATAGTTAAGAACTAGTCTTTCGTGAAATGTTCTTTGCATAATCTGTATGATTTTCACACTTTAAGATCTTAATAGCAGGCCTTTCTATCCATATTCAGGCTTAAGAGTAATTTTACCGAAACCTAAACGAAGAAATTTTCTTATATTGTGACCGGCCGAATATAGTTTAATTCATTTGCTTCAATTTGTTCACTAAACGCCCGGCAACTTTTCTCGCTTCTCGGTGCTTACTAGGTTGTCTATTTGGGATTTCTTTAAATTTTGGAATTGCAGTACGTGCGCTCCTTTGGCGCATGTACATTCAATGCAATTTCCGGCTTCCATTTTGGAAAACGGGCATTTCTAAATCCTCTACTGAACTACAAGTTGCTTTTTTCGTGGCTCTGTTTTGGTGACACTTGATGAGTGGAATTATCCCGAAAAAATGCACATAATCCGGTGCGCGATTTGATTTTGGTATTAACTATGTTATGCGCACCTCTCTGGGGATCCAGGAATGAATGATAGTTCAGAAGCAGAAATCTTCAGGCCGTTGAAAATTCGTAAGGTAGGCTTTGCTAGTCTTTTTATGGCCGACAGGCTGACTTTCAGATTCCATTTCAGACCTTCTTTTACTGTTTAATTATTGGCATCCTTCGTCGATGAACGCTTTTCATTGCTGAGGCTGGTTTTAACCGCCTTAAGTGTTGCCCCTAGCGTCGCAAAATTGTTCCTGTCGCCGCCTCTGCATCCATCGTGACCCCTTGTCTGCGATCTGTCGAAGACTACGTCGCCGGCTGTGCATCACGTGGAGGAAACAAGATAGCTGCTCCTGGTACAAAAGGTTACACGTTTTTTTACGCTGCGTCATTGAATTCGTGAACAGCGATACTCCGAGCTCCAGCTGGTGACAGCGATTCAACCTGGAGGTGCCGATAGCACTTCGTATCGTGCCTTCGCGCTTACCAATTATTGTGTCAATTCATATCTTCCATTTCTTAGCGATCTTCAGTCGCTTTATGCCGTTAATTACCTTTTGTATTGCCGCTGTTAATTAATTTTAAAGCAACCTTCAGTTGCTTTATGCCACTAATTGCCTACTGCTGTTAATTAATTGTAAAGCAACCTCCAGTTGCTTTATGCTACTAATTGCCTTTTGTATTGCCGCTGTTTATTAATTGTAGAAATAGCAAATGGGACTTATTCGCACAACTTATTTTAAGAGCGCGCTGTTAGCGAAGAGATTGTTTGTATTTTCTTCCCATTTACACGAGAGCTGCATTTAAGCGCACCAATTAGCATATCAAATCTGCTGAGGCCTCCGCCATCCGGGGACGACGCGATTTAAGCGATAGCAGATCATAGAAGCTTTTTTGTGCGCTTGATATAACGCACTCATTTTAGGAACCCCTTCGCTGCCGGCCGTTTGCGCCTAATATTCTAGTCTCGCCTGTTAGCTGGCACGAGACCCGTGTGCTATTTCAATTCAAGTAGAATAGATCAAACGTAACTTTTCACACCTGGACTTATGTTGAGCTTAATGAGTCGAGTTTATTGATTAATTGAGAAGACACTTTAGCGCTGATGAAATATATTGTTAACTTTTCACTTTCACGATATTACAAGTTACTTTTATTATGGTTTTGATATATATATACACAGTTCGGAGGAAATTTTAATGTCATTTGGATAGTCATGTGTTTTCGTAACGTAATGTGGTAATATTAAAACTCGATTTTATTTTGTTCTTTTATTTTGTTGTTTATTATTGTAGTAGCATTGCAGTAAGGTCGATAAGGTAAGTGGGTTTATTTTATGGTTTCTTTTGATTTGTTGATAAGGTTGTGTCCGCTATTTAGGACCAATAGCGTTTGCTTTCCATCGTGCTTTGGGCATTTTAGGTTCTGGGCGCCCTGGCTGAATTTTGTTTTATTGTTTTTCTATGTCGCGATTTCGCTGAAGCTGGATCGAGATCCACGCCCTCTTCGAGCTAGCCGAAGCACTTCTTTATTAACGTCCTCCTCACAAACCAGCATTTCTCAACTCCTCATAAGGTTTAGCCTCAGCCACGTTATAATATCCAACTGCTAAACAGTCAGTCATTCAAGTTAAATTTATGAACAAAACGAATAAAGACCTGATTTATCAATAATTACTGAAAATGATACTTACCATTACAGCAAAAATGAGGAACGTCAAATGACATTATTTCTTAAAAATTCCTAGCAAGTATTTAAATTCTAGATAGCCATGCAAATTGGTTCCAACCGCTCCGCATTGATTACTTGTACTTCCCGTCTCTAATCTTAATATACAGGGTCTCTACTCTACGGTACTCTACAGGGAAATCTTCCAATATCTCGGTTGAATTCAATAATGCAGGCAGTGGTCGAAAATAAACAGGCATATTAAATGTAGAATATGGGTGTTTATCTACAAATAACTCCGATTTTATTGAAAAAACTGTTTTGAAACGATGACACTGAAACTACAAATAAAGGCTTTTTAATTGAAATATCACTACAAATACCTGCATAAACGACAGGAGTCGTATGTATCCCGTTCAATCCATTTGTTATACTGATTAGCAGGCTTTACATGTGTATTTGTTTAGCGATGTAAGTAACATTTAGTAACGAATTATTACTAAAGTCAAAATTATTGCTTGGTTAAAATTTAGTTTGCATTCTTACTTACTTTATTTTTGTGTACAGGGTAACACAAATGTACATCAATAATGGTACTAGATTTATTTTAATACTTACCTGTGTTCAATAGCTAAACGATCTTTGATAAGTTATAAAATGTCAATGTGTTATTTTGACATTAGGAACTTTTTGTAACTAAATATTCGTACATCACTAAATGTATATTTTTTGAAAATGGCAGTGAAGTACCTCGAAATCGTCATTAAAATATGAGAAAACGGCGGTGAAGTGATCCATTGTTTTACAGCTTTTTGTAGGTGGCGGGGCGACAGATAAACGTCAACTGACGTCAACATTACCTACAAAAGTTGGTTACAATGTTATAATTTCACGATTTCTCGATTTCAAAACAACATAATGTACTCCTCGTCACTGAAGTTCCTTTTTAGTTCTCATGTGGTTTATCTAAATCCACGTTCGTGATAAAAAGTTAAACTTCGGTGCGTTGGTATACAAACTACTATAATGGGATATTGAAACGACCCAAAATGGCGGATATCAAAACAACCAACCAGGAACTGGACCAAAATTGACCGCACTGTCATTAATGTAGCCATTATACTATCCCCTACAGTGACTATATTAATGACAAAGTGGTCAATTTTGGTCAAGTTGCTGGATGCATGGGAACACCAACGTTAATCTAGTGCAGGTTTTTAATTGATTTTTTACTCGTTTGAGTACTTTCAGACTCATAAAACAGTACATCTTTTTCATCACTAGTTGTACAAAGAACTATTGATATACAGTTTTACATTTTGCAGCACACCTACAGAAAACAAATGCTTGTAACATTAACAACCGTGTAGAAAGAAGAACTTTCAATAACACTTGTAGACAATAGTTATCTGTATAATAAGCATATAAAGTAGAATTTCCGCACCGAGTGCATTGTTTGCAACCCGATCGCAGGGTGAGTTGCAGAAGCACGAGGTCATCAAATAACTTTCTATGCCCATCATTCACATGATTTTTTCTACGAGTTTAATTAAATAATTTTAAAACTGTTTAACAGTATATAATTTAGTACTTCAAAAATAACCCAAAACAAGTTACACGCAATCTAGTTGCTATGAATAAGCTTGTTTAGTCAGTTTCACAAAGCATTTATGGGCGAACAGAAAGTGTTTTACTTGCTGTGCCTCCTTTCGAATCGACGCACAGTAAGTGTTTACAGCAGCATTTCCATAGCAACGATCCTTAAATAAATGAAATGTAACCTTAAATAAATGAAATGTAACATTCTATGCCTCTAAATGTTATATAAAAAGCCAACTTTCTATTTGCGAGTAGAAAAAAGACTTTGGCGCGCGTCTCCCATTATAACAAGCGTCAAACCATTTTGGGAATTGCAACTTTGCGGTGTTAAAAGCGAGCGCAAATATCTACTTTCTATAGCAATTGTGCAATCTATCTTTTTCAACATTACTCAGAGCAGGCCATTTTTGCAAGAATGTAGATAGAAATTTAGTTAAAAACCAGGTTTTGTTTGTTATGGGCAAAGTCTAGGCATTAGCCACCGACTGCTGTATGATCAAAGTCCTACTTAGAATTTTACCGAAACAAAGGAGTTTCGACGCTAACCCTAGCAAGGGATTTTTTACATGCTACACATCGTAGTAACATCGAACCCACGGCTTTACATCACTTCCGAACGATGGCATCTGTGAAGGTTTACATCCGCATTTTTTTATTTTTAAAAACCTCACCGATATCGGGAATCGAACTCTCAACCCTTAGAACAGTATACTTAACCACTGAGCTACCAAGCCCGGTAAAAAACAGGTTTTGATGTTAGTTGCAAATTAATTTAGCAAGGTAACCCAGAGCTAAAATTTCAGCTTAGTTTCAAAAATTTGTCATTAAACTTACCAAAGCAACCATGAATCGCTTGCTTAGTTTCCTTTGTTAGCATTTTTGGATTTTAAAGGTCTATTTTACGAAACCCTTTGCAGTGTTCAAACAGCTGTCAAAAGTGATGTTAGTGATATTATAAGGTTACAAGTAATCCAGTGAGACAAATGTCTCATTTAAAAAAACAAAAAAGACCGTTTTTCAAATAGAACGCGTATTAAATAAAAACTGTACCCAGACCTGGAAGGTGTCAAAGTGGTTGCCTAACCGATCGACGTTTTAAGGCGCAGAGGGTCGCAGCTCCGTTTGGCTACTGAAACATTTTTATTTAATACGCGTTCTATTTGAAAAACGGTCTTTTTTGTGATTTCTCGAAAACCGGAAGTGTCACGTGACTGAAATCGGTTTCTGAGCTCACATTACCATTCCAAACATATAACTTTCATAACTTTTTTCTTTATCTCTTACGGTTTGGCTGCTGAAACAGTGTCCCGGACGGACGGACGGACGGACAGACAAGTTAGATAAAGGATGTTAGTACACTGTAAAGAATATTAAAACTCATAGCCTGCTCTAAATCATGTTGAAAAAAGGAAATAGAAAATAGTAAATAATAATCATTGAAAGTAAAATTTACAACAAGACCGTAAGAAAGGTTGCAAGAGTACGAGGTCAGCAAATACTTTCTATGTGCACTATCACTCTCTCCTGTAGGAGGCAGTGGCATTATACATAAGATTTTTATCTAGGAGTTTAATTAAATAAATTTAAAAAATATTTAAGAGTACAAAATTTAGTAGGTACTTCAAAAATTATCGAAAGCAAGTAACGCGCAATCTAGGTGCTTTGAATAAACTTGTTTTGTCAAAAATTATTGACTGTCAGTTTGACAAATTGATTTAAGGACGAATAGAAAGTAACACCTTCTGTGCCTCAAATCGAATCGACGCGACGCACAGGAAGTGTTCACATCTGCATTTCAATGACAACGATCCTTAGATAAATGAATGTAACATTTTCTAAGCATCCAAATGTTATAATAAAATTTTCTATTAGCGAGTAGGAATAGAATTTTTTTGGGCCTAAGAAAAGAATCGCCATATATCTATATTAGTAAAAATTTATTATGTAAAATAATACACAATAATAATAAATAATACTTGATATGTAAATTTTCTTTAAATTGGGGTGAGCAAGAACGAAGCATATAATTACATCGACATTTTCCTCCTAACCATATCCCTTTTACTCGTCGTATTACAATCACCTCATCTTCCAGGGGAAGGGTTCTGCGGTCGTGATCTGTTACGATTTCAGTTATCTTTGTACTTGACTGCGTGGTAGAGTGTTTTGTAGTTTCAGTAGTATCTAAACAAAAACAATTTTTGTATCACTGATTTCTGGTAATATTATTATTTATTTTATAAAAAAATCTACTAGTTATTTTTCATTAGTTAACATTGGTTTCACAGACTTCATGCACTATATACTACAATTTGTCTGCCAACCAGAGAAAATAAATAACATAGGAAAGCATAAACCAACTACGAAATTGAAAAAGAAATAAAAAATTAAGTATACAGTAAATTTATTTTAATGGTTAACATAGCAGTTTAGTTTCTATACCAGCATTTAATCATACAGGTCGCTTCCATAGTTACCAATGAAATCAATAGATTAGAGCGTTTATTTTACGAGTTAACATACGAATTTGAATTAGGTACTTGCTAATAAGAAACTTTAATTTTGTTACCGGAATGTAGGTATGCAACTAAAAAATAGATACGTAAGAACAACTTGTGTGTTGTAGCTTTTCTTCAGTGGTATACATTAGGATATCTTTTAATTGTCTTTTTGACAAGTAATAATTCCTATGTTAACTCGTAAAATACACGCTCTAATCTATTGGTCTCATTTGTAACTATGGAAATGACCTGTATGATTAAATGGTGGCATAGAAACGAAACGCTTATGTTAACTATTAAAATAAATTCCCTGTATAAATATCTCTTCCAGGAAATCTAAGAATCCGATGCAAATTACGACGCTACCACCAGAAAGGTTCTCGCGAAGTCGATGAAACTTACATAAGAGAATAATGCTGGACTGCTCTGAAGAAAAATAGAAGACTGAATAAAGTAGGATATAAAGAAAAGTAAACCACCTAAAAACATGTAATTTGTAAAGAAAAATATAGTACAAATGTAATTTTTCGCTATCAACTACTATGATGTTATTGTGTCTAGCCAAAAGTCCCTACTCCTAACACTTTTTCTTCTTCTCCCGCCCCCTTCCAATCTCCAAAAACGCATTTTTTTCTTCTAATACTACTTTCCAGTAACTATTTATTGCGTTGGGGTTAGTGGTAAAAATCTCATAGTAGTATGGGGAAATCAAATTATGATCCTTTTTAATCGTGATATTTCTTCAGATCTTCACGTTTTAGGGTCCTAGGTGGCAAAAGACATGTTTCCTCAATTCTGTCTGTCTGTCCGTATATTCGTCTGCTGGCGGTAAGTATAACTCAAAAACTATTTGCTGGAGAAATACGATACTTTGCATACTGATTATACGTCTACCTGGCTCGAAACCGAATATACTTCCAGTCAAATATATACAGGGTGAGCACCTTCAAATAAAATGTTGTCTATTTTTACTTTAATGCAGGCATTGATAAAACTCATAGTTTGCACACAGCTCAGGCTTTTACCTTTTATAAAATTGGGACCGAATATACAGGGTAAAAATATTAAAAATGAAAAAGAAAAACCATCGCTGCGGACTGCATCCAGAGCAAGAAACAGAAATGGTTTACTTGCGAGGGCAGTTTCGTGTAAAGCACTTGACAGATTCTTTTGTGTTCCGTTCTTTGAATGATCGAGTGTTAATACTTGCACACCACTATGTGTCTTAACATATCTAGAAGAGAGATAATCTTTGCAATGCCTTTCTAAGTCGATATTTCACTTCTTTAATATATCGTGTGTTCATTCGCAACATGCCATGATCAAATTGAAGTTTGCCGTAACTTATACCTACCAATTGATGCAAATTAATTACCAAGTCAGGGAGAACTAAATTACATCTTGACCTTGAATTATTTTCCTAAAAAGATCAAAGCATACTAGATGTAATTCATTTTAAGACACCCGGTAGTAACATTCTCATAGTGATAATTCCATATTTGCCACAGTAAGGAAATGCTATGAAAATTACTGCATCTTTATTAATAGGCCCCTTACAATCACATTTTGAATGTGAAGATCACAAACAACCCATTTTTGATAGAATATTATCAAAATTGATTAAACCTCTTCTTACCAGTCATTGCAAAATACGGATAGAAACTTTTACTCATTTGAATTTTAAGCTAGGTACCTATTAAAATTTTTATGTTTTATTTGTGTTTACAAAATACCTACAAAGTTATTTTAAACTTACTAGATATTCATTTTATATTTAACATTAAAGGGAAAATAAAAAGGCTCTTTAATATTTGACAATGACATCAGTTGACCACTTAGAAATCTCAATGTTAAACCTTGAATTTTAGATTTCATTGATACGCGATAGCAGCGCTTCTAGTTGTATATTTAGATGGAATGTACCGCGGCTTCCTGGATTAATCATGGCCAACTAATATTTAGGTTAGCTTACGCTAATACAGCCATTACATTCACCATAAAAACATGATTCTATAAAATATGCCATGACTAGGTAAGGTCACTATATCAATAAGGTACCGCCATTCCATTCCTCGCGTGAGAATGTGAGAAAATTGTGAGATAAGGATAACAAATACAAATTTCCCAAGTGCAATAGAGAAGACACTACTTTTTGGGGATTTTCTTTTTGGTGTAATGGCACTTGTAAAGTGAGGAATCTGTTAGGTTATGTGTTTTTATTTTATCCTATTATGTTATTATGACAATAACTCCTTCGCAACGAGTTGCGTTAAGATGCATTTAACAACACTAGTGTTGTTAAGAAAAATAACATAACGATACTTTATTAGCATTAATCACATGTTGACAGCACTGAAATGTATTGTCAGTCTATGTCAAATTCGATGTTAGTAGGTTATGTTTTGTTTGTTATTTGACACAAACTGACGCAAAAGTTAACCTGAAAATCTCAAATTTAACATAACCTGACAGTGCTACCACCAATACAGTATTGAGTTTTTATTTTACTAGTGATACCACCACTCGCTGTTGTGTCATTAATAACCATTTTTCCTATTTTTTCAAGATTAGTATTTTAGGATAAAATAAACCGTGTTACGATATACGTAACGTTATTCGCTTTCTACATTACTCGAGAATTTTAAAGAACTCGCTCCTAACGTCGCTCGTTTATTCAAACTATTCTCTTGTAATGTAAAAACCTTGATAACGTTACTTGTATCGTAAATTACTATTATCCCCAGTTGGAGAAAATTGTGCGACAAGGATAGATATAAAAAATCACTAATGGCGGTACCTTATTGATATAGTGACCTTATGACTAGGTACAGTGCCTTTATATAGACAGTGGCGACAATGGGGTGTCCTATTTTTGATTGGCTCCCTAGATCACGTGATTTTAGCCGCCATGTTTATGCTAAATCACCTGTGATTCGTGTTATACTTTTGGCAGTACTGAAGTGTATTGTCAGTCTATGTCAAATTCGAGGTTAGCAGGTTCGGTTTTGCGTCAGTTTTGACACAAACTGACGCAAATCTTAACCTGCAAATCTCAAATATTTTCAGTACTGCCAAACGTAAAACACGTATCACAGTCGACTCTGATCACGGATTTAAATAAACACCCGTTAGAAATTTGCATAAATATGGCGGCGGGGGTGTGGCTTAGTTGTATTGTCGCCACTGTCTATATAAAGGCACTGTATGACTAGGTGTCATTTGGCGCCACCTCTTAATGTTATTCTGAACTTTCAATCAGGGCCCACCGCGATATTCAAATTAAAAACAAATACTACTGACTAGGTATAATTCATTCAAATTCAAGATAGAGCGAAATCTGCAAGCCAAGTTACAAATATCAGCAGTCAGTTGATTACTAATTTGATTTTATTAAAATGTAGATCGTGGGATGTACAGTCGTGTGCAAATAAATCTGGGACAGTGTTTTTTTCATATGCATATTCAGTTAAGAATTGAAGAATATCTCCATGGATTTCCTGCTATCAGAAAGAGTTACATTAAACTTTAACAGGTACTGAAACCCGTAACTCTCTCTGATAAGAGGAAATCCATGGAAATATTCTTCAAATTCTTAACTGAATCTGCATGTGAAAAAAACACTGTCCCAGATTTATTTGCACACGACTGTACGTAGTACCGGGTGACCATAAATGGTTGTGATTTTTTTTCTTAGGTTGTCACTGTTTATGTTGGTGGCACTGTAAGTCTATGTCAAATTCGAGGTTATCAGGTTAGGTTTTGCGTCAGTTTTGACACAAACTGACGCAAAATCTAACCTGCTAACCTCGAATTTGACATAAACTGACGCAAAGCCTAACCTGCCAACCTCGATTTGGTATAAACAAACAAAAGCATCAACAAATTTCGCCTCTTAATGGCGGTCGATTCGAGCGACCAATAAAAAAGTCACACTCTATTGTCGCCGCTGTGTCATATAAAGTCACTGTAGACGCGTTTAGAGATCCTGTATATCGTTTACTAACCTATATCCTATATACATGGACTCTAGACGCGTTGGCAATTGTCACATGAACATTTTACAACAATGAAAGTGACACATATGGAATAGCCGTGACAGCTTTGTTATATAAATTTTAGTTAGCCATGGATGAATATGAGGTTAGCGTCTCTAGTACGGCCGGGCGCGTTTGCAGTTCCAGGTATTATTTCTGTTTTGAAGGGGGCGCTGTCGTACGGGAAATTCAGGCTGCATATTATGAATATTTTCTTGAAAATATTGGACTGCTGTTCGGATGCAAATTCTCAAAGTTGTTAAAAAACATAACATCATAAAATCTCGATTTTATATTGTTATAATCTATTATAGGTATTTATCAGTTTATTAAACTCAATAGTTATATTCTTGTAAATCCATATTACCTAATGCCCCATTTGTAATTAATCGACTTGTTTAATTTCGTATTTGTGTATGCAGTCACCATCCTATACAGAGTTGTTGAGACAGCATAAGGTTAAAAATTATTGATTAGCCAGCAAAAAGTATTTCAAAGAACATTCAAGACATTCTTGTGTATAATCTACAAATTCGAGCAAGAGTTCCTGGAAAGAATGGATTTGAGCAACGATTAATATAATTTTATAAGAGTGTAAGTACAAAAATTGCTTTGTAAAGTTTGCTACTACATTTGTGATGTTTTAAAATTGAAAAAGATGAGTGGCAAAAAATTAAGAAATTTATTTGATGTTTTATCGTTACATTTTTACTTTCTCGCATAGAGAAAGTATTGTAATCGTCAAAAAAATCGACTTCGAGATTTTGACGAATCTTGACGTTTTAGACCTCCTAGAGTCCGAAAAATCCATTTTTCGAATTATGTCTGTGTGTGTGTATGTGCGTGTGTGTGTGTGTGTGTGAACACGATAACTTAAAAACGAAATAAGCTAGACCCTTGAAATTATGCACATAGTCATTATTCAAAATTTGTAGATTCCAGATCAATTTTGAGTGAAATCGGTTAACCGGAAGTGGCACTTTACCTAAACAGGTAGCGGTACCTTTTCAAGTAAAGTACCAGTTTGCTTCGAGATATTTGAACAAAATTTTGTACATACATTTCTTATGTAGAAAAACTACCAGATATTACATTTCAGCATGATCGGGTAACCGGAAGTGGCATTTTACCTAAACAGGTAGCGGTATCCATTCAAGTAAAGTACCAGTTTGCTTCAAGGTATTTGCACGAAATTTTGCACATACATTTATTATTGCGAAAAACTCCCAGATATAAAATTTCAGTATGATAGGTTAACCTAAAGCGGCACTTTACCTGAACAGGTAGTGGTTACCTGAAAATGTAATTTTATCGCTGTATGTATATACATTGCAATAAACTTTTCAAATTTGCTAGAAAACAAGGCGAATGCGAGAAAGTCTAGGGGAGCACACTCCCGATTTTTTTAGATGCATAGAAAAAAGCCTCACTTCAGAGAAAAGGCTACATACTTGTAGTAGGCAATGCAGACCCTAGTCAACGTCAGATAGCTGAACAATGTGCAGCATCATAATCAACAGTGTGCTATTTAAGCAGTAAATCGAAAGCGATCCATCCTACGATACGTGTAGGTTGATGTGGAAGACAACAGGTTATAACTCCAAGAGGCAAGAGGTAATTACAGAAAATTACCTTGAAATACAGGAGGGAAAGTCATGCTGACATAAATAATAAGTTTGAAGAGTCTGATTGCAAAGTATCAGTTTGAACGGTTAGGTGAAACTCAACGAGCTTGAATTCAAATGCAGAAGACCCGTAAAGCAACCTCGACTAACTCCAGAAATGACCAGAAATACATTAGCATGAGCTAATAAGCATAAACATTCAACCCTCAATGATTGGAAAATTATAACGTGTAGTAAATAATCTGTATAAATAAAAATCAATCGCCGTCGCCGTGTGTTAGTGTGTGTTAGTATCGCAAAAACTCGAGAACGACTTGACCGATTTGAATGATTTTTTTTGTTGTGTTGAAAACGTATTGCTTTTAGAAGAAAACAAGAACACATCAACATATTATATTACTATGGAACAAGAACATACGAGTATTACAGAAAATGAAGATGTCGAAGAGGATAAAAATAAAACTGAAGAAGAAGCAATAAATTGTAGAGAGGAAAATGCAGATGTTGTATTCAATATTCAAGACAATAATTCAGAAGATAGTGATTGTAATTACTCCCCAGAAGAAAATAATAGTTCTGATGAGTCGAATGAGAATGAACAAAATGAAGCTGTACGAAATATTAAACGAAAACGACAGAAAGGAATTAATAAAAGAAAAGTTAATGTAAATAACAGAATGAAAGAAGAATCTTTTCTGGGATTTAGAAAACCACGAGGCCAAGAAAATACATTTCATGACACGGCTAGAGAAGCACGAAAACATGGTCCACGGTGCAACTGTAAATCAAAAATGAGCAAGAATAGTACCTACAAGACAATGCATGACTCTAAAAGAAAAACATGGTGATGAAATATTTAATACATTTTGGCAAAAAATTAATTGGGGCCAAAGGCGGGTCTTCGTAGCAAATACTGTGATAAAGAAAAACATTCGAAGAAAAACTACCATAAAAGAAAAATCACGACGTTCATCAACCTTGTGTTATCATTTTAAAGTTGCAGATTTACTTTTAGCCGTTTGTAAGATAATGTATTTAAATACTTTGTGCTTAGGAGAGTGGTTTGTCAGAAACTGGGTTTGCAATAGTTCCAATGGAATGGATAGTAGTAGTGTAGTTCAAGTTTCAGAACGGACTAGAAGAAAGGATATATTTGCTGAAGAACGAGCATTTGCAAACTTAATAAGTTGCCATCAAACTACTGCCGAAAAGAAACCAATAAGTTGTACTTAGAACAATATTTTCAATAACTGTACAGAGAGTACGAACATTATTGTCAGCAAAAAGAGAAACGCAAACCTAGTATCACTACATTCCTTGAAATAGTAGACAAAATGAACCTATCCATATTTCATCCACGCAAAGACGTGTGTGACGGGTGCTGTTCACACAACAATAATTTAACTGAAGATGGAGTGTGATTCTGCACACGCCACCATAGAAAGAGCTTTAAGAAATAAAGACATATACCTATAAGCCGTTCACGGCCTTTTTGGGACAGAGTTGGCTATGATTTTTTCTTTTCATGTTGGACTAACTGATTCGATGATGTAGCGGATGCAACTTTTTTTTTCTGACAGTGTCAGTTCGACATTTTCTTACCACCACATTGCCAGATTTATTATTTTAATATTCGTAAGAAAATAAATGATTTATCAAATGTGTAAAAATAATTTGAATTTCCGTCAAAGGAAAAGTCAAAATGCCCAAAATAATTTTGTTACAACAAAAAATTTCCATTAAACGATGCTACTTCCAATTTAGAAAGGACAGACCAATTTTAAAAGAACGCGAGTCGATGTGGAGACTAGAGAATATCCGACAACAATGTACCTATTCAGAAAATATAACCTTAAACTGAAAACAACCTAACCTAACACAAAAGTGTCAATTTCCATGAGGGAATTTAGTTGCAACAGAAGTTCTGCCAACAAAATTACTAGATGGTCATAGCCTCACCTGACCCAAAAAGATCGTGAACGGCTTGTACCACGTGATACCATACGAATTACTAAGGAAGAGCGGAAGCAGCATCCCTATGTTGTCAAATATTACAATTTAAATTTTTTCTAAGAACTATTGTTATAAGCTTTACATGAAGTATGAATCTATAAGACCTGGAAAAAATATTCATGATCCCACTGTTACCGATTTAAGGGTAATCAAGTATGAGAATGGTGTTGTTTCATATAAAATTAGCTTCGATGAGGTATACAAAACATTGCCAAGACGTCTGAAAAGCATTGCTTTGGCGAACCTAACATTTCCGCAGTTATTTGATCAACCGTTGCCTATATCCAGCAAAAAGTATCAACACTTACAAGAGATTAAGACTGTGTTGCCCAAAGATAAAAGATAACGTGTTTTACAAGTAGGATTTGCAAAATTTAATTTAAAATTGAAGTGATCAAAAAATCCCTATCGAACTTTTTCAATTTGTGGACACCCTGTACATTCGATGTCAAATGTGAATAACTGAATATTATTGTTTTCGAAAGCAGAGATTTTTCTAAAGAATTACTTTTTTTCGTAAAACTTATAATAACAAAGTTTTCCCTATGGTGCCAACTTAAGTAGACACACTGTATATTATAAAAATGGAAATATTTATGTTGTTACACTAACAGTAAAAGAAATTTTAAAAATGTAAAAGTCGTTATTATACCAATATAATTAATTACAGATTCTCCCCATCTTAAATTTAATTCTACCTATATTTGCAAGAAAACTACGGTAAGATACATTTTCTAAACTGTATGAACTACAGTTAGTCACACACTTCTTTTAAGCTCGGTACTGACTTGAGCATTTTTACGCGCACGAACGTGTGTGCGCGTAAGCCGTTCGTGCGTCTAAAAATGCTCAAGTCAGTACCCAGCTATAAAACCGACAAGCGATGGATCGTGTTCGTGCGTGTTGGGCGTACGCGCACGCAAATTCGGCCAGGTACTGATTAGAGCAATTTTACGCACAAACTGTTCGTGCACGCAAAAATGCTCAAGTCAGTACCGAGCTTTTGACATTTGTAATGATTCTTAAAAATTGCCCGTAATAAATTAGGCGCCAATATTGAAATAGTTACTGCAACGCTCAACAGATGGCGCAGCGATACGAGAAGCTTTCAAATGTTTTAATCACAGGAAATCTTCCAACTTGACAAGACAGACTTGCTATAAACAATCAACGCAGACGACGCGACGCCGACGGAAAGAACAGATATATTTTGCAATTTTGTCTTACAAGCAAGCTAAGTTGTTATTTATGTAATAATAACTAACAAGCAATCCAGTGAGACAAATGTCTCATTTAAAAAACAAAAAAGACCGTTTCTCAAATAGAACGCGTATTAAATAAAAACTGTACCCAGACCTGGAAGGTGTCAAAGTGGTTGCCTAACCGATCGACGTTTTAAGGCGCAGAGGGTCGCAGCTCCGTTTTGCTGCTGAAACATTTTTATTTAATACGCGTTCTATTTGAAAAACGGTCTTTTTTGTGATTTCTCGAAAACCGGAAGTGTCACGTGACTGAAATTCGGTTCCTGAGCTGACATGACCATTCCAAACATATAACTTTCATAACTTTTTTCTCTATCTCTTACGGTTTGGCTGCTGAAACAGCGTCCCGGACGGACGGACGGACGGACAGACAAGTCTATTAGATAAAGGATATTTTTACGATCAGTAGACCTCGCACAATTCTCTATAAGCTAATCAAAATGTTCTTCCCATTTATCTCTCTTCTTGTAATTTGTGGATAGATGCTGACTATGGAGTATCATTTATGAGTAACAGAGAAATGATCTCTGTAAAAACGATCAAAATTGTTATAGTATATCAGCGGGCTGTGGAAATTCAAGCGTATGAATAATATGTTGGTGGCACTGTAAGTCTATGTCAAATTCGAGGTTAGCAGGTTAGATTTTGCTTCAGTATTGACACAAACTGGTGGCACTGCAAGTCTATGTCAAATTCGAAGTTAGCAGGTTAGGTTTTGCGTCGGTCTGTGTCAAAACTGACGCAAAACCTAACCTGCTAACCTCGAATTTGACATAGACTTGCAGTGCCACCAACATATTATTCATACGTTTGAATTTCCACAGCCCGCTCGGGATCAGTTTTTTTATCTCTCAATATATTACGTTACAAGATCGGTAAGTGTAGAACAGGCCGAAAAAAGTCAGAAAAACGAGGTCCGACGGACTGTTCCAGCAAAGCACTTAACGATCAAATCTCTATAACATTTTTTGCACTATCAACTAATAAAAAACAAAATACCTTTGAATATGATAAATATTGTTTGCCTAAATGAAGTGGGTGATTGTAGTTTTTATAGTAACTAAAAACAAAACAATGTTCTATAACAGCCCTAGGGCCGTTATATTCATAACGAACTTGTTATCTTGTTGTTGTCATACCAACCAATAAGGATATGGTAAGTTGACCTTTTAATCACAAATAACAAATCCGAAAACAAGTAAAAATAGGTTGGTAGTGCAAAAAAGCCATTTTTGAGAAAAAATCGTTGTTGAGGTATTTCAGCATCCTGATATCGAATGATTCAACGCAGTAAAACCAACATCTGGTACCATCGTTCCAAAGCTTCGTAGAACATCTCCCTAAATTTTTACGAAAGTTCGTCAGTTACTTTCGCCGCTATGTGTGAAACGTTGTACATATGCATACCTATATATAGGTACTATTTAGACCAGTGGTCGCCAACCTCTTCAATGTGTTGAGCTACTTGTTAATTTTGGAATAAACAGCGAGCTACCCACACGCAACGTAAATGAAATAATCCACAGTTAATTTATCATTATATGTATTTATTTTACTATTTATTTAACTGGTAATACATAATACATAGGTACTAATAATAACTACATTCCTACCTACCAAACGAAGTTGTTTGAAAAATAAACACAAACTTTTATCCAGCCACAACGGCATGTCACGTAAGATTTAAAAATAGTTAATAATAACAACAAAAAAGTAACGCACTATCATGAACATAAACATTGAAAAACAAAAAAAGCACGTTCAATGAGAAGGCTGACACTCAGACTCATCGATAATTTTTTTAATGTTTGCAGTATAATTTGATACAGCCATTCGAATACAATTATCCAAATGTTCATCTGTAAGTCGATTGCGATATTTGTTCTTAATAAACTTCATATTGGAAAAAGAAGATTCACACAAATAGGTTGAACTGAATAATGCTTTCACTTTCAAGGCAACACGGCATAGAACTGAATATTTGTCTTTACTTACAATAGGCCAGATACATTTGGTACTTGAGACTAACGATTTTAAGGCTAAATCATTTTGAAAATCAATTACTTCCATTTCTGTTGCAGCGATGTCTTCGCCAAAGTTCTGCATAACACAAGTTGCAAACTGTTGGATATCAATTTCCATAAAGGGTGAAACAACAAACTGCGCTACTAAAGCCATTTCGTTGAAATCCTTAAAACGATTTTTGAAGTTATTCTTCAGGGTAGAAACTATTTCTACATGATATTTGCTGTCATAGGGTTCTAATGGATTTTGAGATATTTTTTCTGAAAGAATAGGAAAATGCTTGGCATCGCTGTTAATTAGGTTTTGTTCCCAAAACTCCAGCTTTTTGATAAATGCTTTTATATCAGAAATCATTTCTGCTAGTTCTTTGTCTCTCCCCTGAAGCTGCAAATTAAGTTCGTTTAATTTCTCGGTAATGTCCACGAGAAAACCAAAATCTCTAAGCCAGATTGAATTTTCTAGTTCCGGAGTCGGTTCATCGCGTTTTTTGAAAAATTGAACTATGCCAGATAGGACATCATTAAAACGTTTCAGCACCCGTCCTCTACTTAACCATCGGACTTCAGAGTGAAGGAGTAGGTCCCCGTATTGACAGTCAACTTCATCGGCCAAGGTTTTGAATAATCTTCTTTGTAACGCTTGAGCTCTAATCTTGTTCACAATTTTTACCACCAGTTTCATAACGTTGTTTAGTTTCAGGAAATTTCCACATAATGCTTCCTGATGGATAATGCAGTGGTAAGAGAGAAATTGCGGAAAAGTTTCATCTTTACGACATAACGCCACCAGACCCTTATCAAAACCCACCATAGCTGGAGCGCCATCGGTTGTCAAGCCTACCATTTTCGATATTGGAATTTTCTCGGAAGAAATAATATTTTTTAAATGAGAAAACAACTCCTGTCCAGTAGTGTGTCCTTTCAGTGGAATAAACTTCAAAAGATCTTCTTTAATCGTAAAATCACTAAAAACCATCCTGACGAACACGGCCATCTGGACAGTGTCAACGACATCTGTTGATTCATCCAGTTGAAGTGAAAAATAAACACAGTTATCTAAGTCAGTTCTTAAATGTAAAAAAATATCATTGCTCATTACTTCTACACGTCTCATCACTGTATTAGCAGAAAGTTGCATAGATTTTATAGCTGAAACTATCTCGTCTTTGTTTCTAAAGTTGGCAAATAACGAGTCAGCAGCTTCTAAAAACGCCTGTTTTATCATTTCCCCGTCTTCATAAGGTTTCTTTTTTTGTGCAATTATCTGGGACACACGGTACGATGCTTCAGTTGCAGCCTTATTTTTGTCGATTGTTCTTAAAAATATTGATTGTTGTCCAATTAACTGCTTTTTTAACTGTTTCAGTTTCTCCTTTCTGGCGGCAGAATGTAGTGGGAATGATTTTTCAAAATTAGAATGTACAGTTTTATGATGTCTCTCAATATTTCCTTTTTTAGCAACGGAGACCGAAGTATTACATAACAAACACACATTTTTATCTTTAACTTCTGTAAAAAAGTATTGTTCTTCCCATTCCGAATGAAAGTGGTATGTCTTTACCTTCTTACAACTGCTTGCCATAATATTATTTTTTGTTGTTCACTACTAACCCAACCGCTGGACGTTGGTTACGCGTTCAGTTTTAAACTAAGCGCAATGTCGCCGCGCCGTGCGTATTTATCCCGTTCAAAGCAATCCAGATCGTTCTCGAACACTAACGCACTGGTCCGGCTGGTCGGTTCTAGCCGATTCTAGCTTGATGGCGTCAGCGGCAGATCGCTCGCCGCAACGTTGCCGCTGTTTATGTTTAATATTATGACAATTAGATTTTTTTGTGGAATTTTAGGAAGCTTCTCTGATTTTGTATTTTCGTTGTGAGAGCTACCAGAATTGCCCCCGCGAGCTACCGGTAGCTCGCGATCGACAGGTTGGCGACCACTGATTTAGACAGAAATGAATTTTCTACCAGTCGTTTCGAAAGCCCCCGTTTCGCTCGTTGAGATATTTCTGACACCTGTTAGTTAATAAGCAAATAAAATGCCTTCATAGTTAATTTAATCTATTTAAATAGACGTTTGTTAAATTCACTTAGCAATTTCTTAAATGTAACTAGGTGGTCTACATTATCAAGAAAAAGTTAAATTAAGGTCTGCCGTCCTATAGAAATTATATCAACTATTTCCTGTCAATCACATGGATCTGATTTATCACATTTTTATATACTTCTTCACTTACATTTCACTTTTCAAATGCTTTGAATATAATTGATTTGGTTCTCTTTCTTGACATAGAAAAATCCTTTAGCAGAATTTGAATCATTTTGCGATTTAAACCCAAAAAGAAAGTACTTATTCGAATACAAATTCTTCAAAAGAATCAGAATCATACCTAGCTCTGTTATACAGGGTGTTATGGAAATGAGTGCAGCTATTTTAACCAGTGATAGAGTTCACCAAAATGAACAATTTTTCTATTTATCGTTTTTCATTTAATCGTATATTTTCTCCATCATTTATCTCCCCTAAATTTGACGAGCCGCTTGGTAAGCAACTCTAAGTTAAAGGTGAACGACACAAATATTAAAACTGTAAAGTTCTTGAACAAAAAACATGTGATCAATAACTTACCTACCTCAGCTGATAAAGTACGTTGGTGACCAGATGTGAACTAAAGGTTTTATCAGTAGCTATTAGTGATGGGCTTATTCGAATGAAAAATAACCGGTTATCCGGTTATTGAAATAACCTATGTAACTCGGTTTTCGTTCCAAGTATTCGAATGAAAAATAACCTCATGCTGATACGTACTACGCTTTGAATATAAAACCTCTATTCAAAAGTACTACGTGCCATATCTCAGCGACCTTTGCAGTGCTCAAAATTCTGTAAATATAAATACGTCATAACTCATAAACAAATCAGGTTGTACTGAAAACACCATTTGGTTATCGCGTACCTACCTTCTATCATAAAAAATATCAAATTATTAAATTCTGGGGACCTGAAACATGAACGCCTAAAAACTGCAAACGCATCAAGCTATAAAACATTTTTTTTATTTGCTTACATCACCAAAGGTTCAAAACAAGAGGCGGCGCCTTTAACCCGCCCGATCGATAAAGATAAACGTTTTACAACTGTTTTTATTGCGATAGCAAGCAGTCCCGCATATTTCTTTCTTTCTAGACTTCTTAATAAATACCTCTTAATTTCCAATACATACAACATAATGTACGGTTGGCGCCTTAGAAATCGGGCACTACACACTATTATGATATATTTTGCATGTATTTTTTAAGTGTATAAACTGGGTTTTTACAGCTATTATGGTTTTAATTGTTACGTCAGATTGTTTATTGTTTGTCAATTATGAAATGCCATCTCACATTAATGAAGTAACCGGAGCAAGAATACTCCAAAGACTAGAAGAATATATTACGTGTCCCGATTTCTAAAGCGCCGACCGTACATATTATGTTTTGGTTCCTCTGCTATCTGAAAGTTACGATGTCGATGCAGATGACGGTGAACCGATGTCGATGCAGATGACGGTAAACCGCCAACCGGCAAACGGCTGACTTAATCGAAACGAATCGAGAGCCAAAATTTATTCGAATGATTATTCAAATAATCATTCGGTTATTAATATCATTCGAATGCAAATAATTCGGTTATGAAAATTGTCCGGTTATGCCATCACTAGTACCTATGCAGTTTTTGTTGGATTGCATATCAAAGAAATGTTTTTGTGTTTTGTGCCATTGAATTAAAATATTATTCCATAGGCCAGTATGCATTTTTAGAGTAAAATTGTTTTGAATTTTAACTCAGTTTTTAGGGCGTTATCGAAAAAATGATAAAAAGAGAAGTTGTTCAGTTTAGCGAGTTCTATTACGGGTTAAAATATGTGCACTCATTTCCATAACACCGTGTATACTGCCAGGAATTAGAGATAATAAATTCGATCATAGGATGCTCACTCGCAGATATGGTATTTTAAAAAAATGTGCACGGTCTGGAATGACCTTGCGAGTGTAAATCTGGAAGGCGCCGTTATGTTTGAGATTGCAAATAAGTAAAAAAATATATTTTTTTTCATTTTATTACTAAAAATTGGTAAATTTATGTTTACATCGCATTTACAAGCTAATTTTTGAATATTTCTCAATGATTTTTAAGCTAATGGAAATCTCATTCTTTCTAGATTCATATGTTGCGGTACAAATATTAGAATCAAGGTACTGCATACTTTCAGCGTATAAAATGTTTAGAAAAAAAGGAAGAAACTTTTAGTGAAATACTTACCTGCATTGCTTTATTATTATTTATTATTTGCTGTTGTAAAAAATACGATTTATTTTCCTCTACGTGTTTTGAGTTATACGCATGTCCCGCCTCGCCGATCACTAATTTGCACCACTTAGGCCATAAAATAAAAGGATGGCGTTGGGAATAATTACGGAAAAAATGAATTTTGGCCAGTTGTTTGACAACTACCGGGGAGACATTTTCTCAAAACTCCCTGGACTTTGTGTGACCCTCTCGGTGACTCTTCGAACTTCACATTCGCAGATTTTAGAAAACTAATTTATATCTGCGAAACCAAAGGGAGTACAAAGTATTTTTTTGGCTTTATCCTAAAAAAATATTTGTGTTTAATTATGCGCAAATGTTAACAGATTTTTCTTAATTCTAATTACATAAAAACAGCATTTTACTTTTAATTCAAGGTTTTGTTTTGTCTTTGTAGCTTGTTTAGAAATGACAATATAGGATACAATACAATACAGTTTTAATTATTTGAAGTATTAAAATCTACAATAAATGCAGAATCACTCGCCATTACTTTTAGAAAGGCAGGTGACTTGTAACATGACAATCCATTGCAGTGTTTATACATTGCTGAGCATTTCAAGCCTGCTATTTTGCATCCATATCCTGTCTTACAGCTGCAGGATATAAGACGTAGAAGTTCATGCAGGGCAAAAGACATTGAACTAGCATAGGTCACAATGCTTTCTTGTTTTGTTTATTTTCTTCTACGTATTATATCTTCTATCTTCATGCAGTTGCGAAAGGTTTAATTTCGAGCGACGTTTGAACTTGCAAATAAACCCTTAAACGATGTTGATTGGACGTATATCATGTGTATGAATTTAGCCAAGTCAAAATTTGATTTTATGGTGACTTAGATTAATGTGGTGAAATGGAACCAGCGAGCTTCGTTCAATAGTTTTGAGTTTTCGCAACCCAGAAACATCGTCACTTGAAGCTGAAAGCCAGCAAAAATTTTTATTCAAGCAGTAATTTCCCAGTGGGAAAAAGTGTTCTTTCAATGTGTAGGATGAGTAACTACTCAAAGTTGAACAAAGCTCGTTATTTCCGTTTGACAACTAAAAAGTCAGGTTTAAGATCAAATTGGCTTGATGAAACTTCCTCACATATTAAACGCGTTTTATTAATATAACGTAAGAATTTATTTGCAAGTTCAGACATCACCATCGCCAAAAGATAAACTTCAAGAACTGAATAAAGATGGAAGATAGAATACGTAGATATGGATGTAGAAAAGAAGAATACGCCTCGTATTCTGGAGCTGCAAGTCAGGACGTGGAAAATATTGTAGATGCAAAAAAGCGGGATCGAATTGCTTCGCAACGTGTGAACACTGCGATGGATTGTTATATTACCACTCACCTGTTTTTTAGAAGAAAATAACACCTTTTTGGCGAGTGACTCTGTATTTATTGTATATTTTAACTGTATATACTGTAAATAAATAAAACTGTATTATATTGTAAATTATTTTATCATTTTTAAACAAGCTTCAACGATAAAAAAAACTTGAATTTTAAACTAAATTACCATATTTTTTAATTTAAAAAAATCTGTGACATTAGCGCAAACATTGCTTTATTGTTCCAAAAAATACTATTTAATTTCTGCTGCCTGTTTTGAGTTATACTCCTGTTGCGCCTCGCCGATAGCGAATAGCGTCCTAAGTAATTAGGAAAAATATTAATTTTGGCCAGTTGTTGGACTACTGCAAGAGATACATTCTCCCAAAACTTTCCACCCCTTCCTCTGTGGTCTCCCTCAGTGCCTTCACCCTACTAACATCACATTCGCAGACTATATGTAGAAAATTGGTTATAATTCGCTAACCAATGGTGGTAACAACGTATTTTGTTTTGGCTTTTTCCCAATAGAAAGTACTAGAATAGCTATTTATGATACACGTTGCTAAATTGCAGTGTTTTAGCCACGCGCCGTGGTTTGTCAAACGAGACGCGAAGGTTGAGTTTGATATCGCGTCAAGTGCCTAAAAACGTCTTTGCAACGCGTATCATACAAGATTTTATCTACTTGCATAAAATTAATTAGAAACTTTGAATTTTAACATTTCATAAATGTGACAATCTGTCAGTTGTCTGAAATAAAGGAGACCGTTTCGACGTTTTTCATATGAAAAGAACAATGCAAAAACAGTGCCTTTATAAATTCTATTAAAGCACTGTTTTCAGTGTTTTAATAGCCAAATTAAACCACTAAAGTATATAATAGTATATTATGATACTAGTGTATAAGTACGCCTTTAAAGCACGTACAACGAGTTTAAGAGCACGACGCGAAGCAGAGTGTTTTTAACGTCGCTAGTGCTTTAATGGCACTTATACAAGTGTATCATACGCTACTTTTTCTACGATCGCAACAGAAATATAAAAACTTAGTTCGGTGACATTTTTTCCGTCACATTGTGTTGTGATATTCTAGGTTATGTTGACATTCAAACTTACGATAAAGCGTGTTTTAATATAGTATTAGCCGGGCTCCGTAGCTCAGTAGATAAGCATTCTGGCTACTGATCTTAGGGGCGAGAGTTCGACCCCCGATCTCGGTGAGGTTTTTAAAAATAAAAAATGCGGATGAAAATCTCTACAGAATGCCATCATTCGGAAGTGATGTAAAACCGTGGGTCCCATGTTACTACGATGTGTAACATGTAAAAGATCCCTTGCTAGAGTTGGAACTCCTTAGTCTCGGACAAATTCTAAGTAAGTAACACTTTGACCATATGACCAACGCAGTCGGTGTCTAAGGTACCTGGTACTCCGCATGCCTAGACCTTGTCCATTACAAACAAACAAATAATATAGTATTAAACAGGTCACCAATAGTAACGTAAGAAAAAACGTAATTCGGGTGATAATATTAAGAGTGCTACAAACGTCAGTTTTGATACTCGAAACTGTGCAAAAAGTTGTCATTTTGACACGATCGTAGAAAATATTGTTTTTGTTCTCATGACTTCAAAATTTATATTTCCCGGCCATTCCCGATGCGCCGAAAGTTACTTTTCACGCACTTTTTACTTTCCAACAAAAACTAGGGCAGTTTGTGTGTTCTTTGTAAATTTTAATAATTGCCATTCGTTGGTGTAATTGCGCTTCCAAACATCAGAGGCGCTTTAAACGTCGACAAAAGCTAACAGGTGCGTAGGATACGTATAAAAGTTTAGTGATTTACGCCGTCAACTTAGTAAAGTAGTAAAACACTAAACAATAATTTTGTTTATATTTTTAAATATTTTCAGCTATTCGTTACGAAAAACATTGTACCTAACTTTTTCGGGAAGAATTTTCCCGAATTCGCACTACATGCAGCACTCCCTTGTGTCGTGCTGCAAACAAAGTGCTCATTCGGGAAAATTACCTTCTCGAACTTGTTAGGTAAATAACTATTATTAATTACCCCTATTATTAATGAATGATTTTATATTCATAACGATTTTAGGTACAACCGCATTATAAAGTACTGTTTATGACATATTTTCGTTGCAATAAAGTAGCTCTTTATAGTACTCGTAAAGTAAAGTTTATTTTACTATTACTATAAAGTACGTTACTTTATTATACTGGTACTATAAAGTACATTTAAGTCAGGTTTCAATGTCAAAATAGATGCTTGTCAATATCCACCAAGGCACTCTAATGTCAATTTTTTTCTGTCTGATTTTTTCGATTTTAGTAGTTGAAAATAAAGCTTTGTATACAACTCGTACATAATATTACTTTATCTACTTTGCGTTCGTACTGAGGCTATATAAAGCGATGCTATAATAAAAATACTACAATTTTCATTTTTTTGCTTAAAAAAGTGGCAAAGTAGATAAAATACTGTATGATACCTCGTTTATAGGGCATTTTGTAGCACTTACTCCTTTAGGGCACTCCTCGCTTCGCTCGTCGTACCCTAAATCCGTGCGTGCTACAAAATGCTTCTTATAAAACTCGTATCATAATATACTATTAAAAACTCGTCTCCTTTATTGACCTTACTTACAAAACTCCGCGGCTATGAGAAAGACTCGTCGAATAAAGTCCTACATTATGTACTTGTTGTATAAATAGCTATTAGTACATGTAATCAAAGATACCATTAATGTCAAAACTTAAAGTGTCACATCTTTGCATGGAATAAAATTAGACTGTCTCCAATTTATTAATAAGATACAATCAACGGAAAATATAGCAACTAACTCGTGTGTTACTCGGCGATTAATAATCTCAACAATTAACGAGTTTGCTGGCGCTTACGCCCTAAAATGTCTGGATTATTAATCGCTTTTACTAACGCACTTGCTTGTTACGTAAATAGAGCCTATTTATTTCGTTGCGGCAAAAACAAAACCTTTCAAATCTGATAATTATTCTGAATTGTCAGTGTCATATACTGTGCAGCATATCAGTTTTTTAGGGCAATAGATGATAAAATTTCACCCGCTTGCGACGCTAATGAATTATTTGACACTAACAATTTAGAAGTGTCAGATTTGAAAGATTTTGCTTTTGCCAAAACGAAATGGACAGGCTCTAACTACTAATATTTTAACAATATATTAATAAATTTTATGTTGTACAATCGATCAATAATAGGTGTTTTTTAGAGTTTACATTTTCATGCCCTCTGGTGGTGAATATCTTTTTTGTCCGCCAAATGACGTCAGCAGGCGTAAAGGAATTTTATTTTTCACTGATCTATTATTTGTTGTTTATATCTGTGATACAAGGTATATAAAGCATACAGATAAAATAATTCTAAGAATTTCCCTATTTTCATTTCACAACGTTTTATATAATATAAATCTGCCTTTTTAAAATTTCGATCGTACATAAAGTTTTGTATGCACCTCAGGCGTAACCAGCGTCTTTGGCCTTTGTCGTGTTATAGCTCTTGGTGCTCCACACCTAGTGCAATCACTTTCACGCTGCGAACCATAAACGCCTGTTTTACGCCCTTGATCGATAAATAACTATATTATTTACTTACATACTGTTTCAGGAGTTGTCATCTTTGTAGCGTTTATTTTCTTTCCCAATGTGCTTTTAACAGTACTAAACACTTCTGAAGTATGGGCTACTGCATCTGTATTATCTGTATAATCTTCATCAATTTGATTTGGGATTGATGCATAAACCGGTCCTTCTGCTCGTAACTGAATTTCTTCGTTACCATAATCATATTCCAAGTCCATTATGTCAGTGGTAGTTTGATTTTTGTAATCATGGTTAAGAGCTTTGATCGTATCCATATGTGTTGTCAATATATTTGTGAATAACGAATCATATTCTAAATGAACTGATGAGGTCAAATAATTTTCATCTGTTGTACTAAACACTGCATTTTCAATTTCTTTAAATTTATCAATCTTTTCATGTTCTAACAATTTAGAGATATCAGGATTTTGGCTGCTAACGGTCAAATTTAACTTCCCAAGCAAAAGAAGCAATTCTTTTATTATATCTTTATTAATTATTTTTTCTTTATTAACATTTTCATTTCTATGAAAAATTAAATCCGTATATTCTAATTGGTTTTGCTTGTATTTCTCAGAATCATGTTGTATATTGTCATTATCATGTATACTTAGTTTGACACGATCGTTTTCAATATTCTGATTATATGAAGTCGTATGCCAACGTATGTCTGGAGACTCTTGAATAGTGACAGGCGCTTCAAATTCATGTGTTTCATCTAATAAATGTTCAAAATGATAAATTATTGTAATAGAATATTAACTCGTAAGATGTTATTTTCCCTGTTAAGCTTTATTTATGTTATTAGCAAATTTTAATCTGCAAAAGATGCAACCACTAGACTAACATCTCACAAGTTTTCTCCATAGTTCCAAAACATATTAATAATTTCTGTAACTAGCTTAGCATTGTCGTCAACAGTTATATTTTATGTGTTCAGTTTAACAAATAAAAGTTTTAAATATTCTTTAAGGCGTGATAAACAAATGATTTTATTTAGTTTAATTATCCATATACAACGGAATCTGGTATTGTACGATATTTATAGATTTCGATAGAGTTACGACATAAGTGGGAAAAATTGTCCATGTTTGATTTGTACGTACCAATAAAATTAATGCAATTACTTTGGAAGAAATTAGAAAGCAAATTCATGATCAGCAAAGGCATTTCAGAAAGTTTTAGAGTCAAGATACATTTGAAACATGTTTGAGATCTGATGCCAGCAACCCTATTTGATATAGTAGGTATATACTAAGAAATTTGAATTCTGTAACGTTGACAGCAATATTTAATTTACGCTGACTACTTAACTACAAGACGAGATTTAAATGAAGTAGTGACAAAATTAAATGGTAAGAGGAAATGGATTGATTGCCAATGAGATAAGACTAAATACGTGGCAATGAGAGAAGGAAGTATAATATAATATAAGATGGTCTACTAATATCCAATGCATTTGATGGGAAAGATTCCGAATTACATTAATTACATCGGAAGATGGAAAGAGAAAGACATGGAACTGAATACTTTTCTAAGCATCAAGACTACAGTTTCTGTAATGTTAACGTACACCCACATATTGTGTATATACTTGGTTGTAAATCAAGCTATGTCTCTTTCTATTATTTGAGAGTTTACGTAATACAAATAATTTAATAAATTCGGAACAATGAATTATAAAATGCCTAAAAAATTGTCAGCTATGACATAATGCTCAAATTCTAAACATTGACAAATAACTTTTTAGAGCTCCTTTATAATACGTTATTCCTACTTCCTAGTATCGAAAAGACATAAAATAACGTAAGAGACATAATTTGTAATATATTTTATCAACTTTATTATCCCCTTCGTGTCTAAATAACACTATGAAACTATTAATAAACTTGTTGCAAGGTGTGATTAGTATTTATAAGCACTATGTATAAGCAGCTGTAACTAAATTTTCAGTGTGTACTGAATTTACTTCCGATATAGGATAGTGCCAGTAATTGGGGTTATAAAGAAAGAAATACTGTAAAATTATTATGTATTGTTCATGATAGAAGATTCGTTACTACAAATAAGCAACAAATGCATATTTGAATACGTACTTTGAAGAAATATTACCATAAAAAATAATAAGCAGGTATAATACATAATCTTTGTAAAATGCTAATGTCAACTACTTGTCATAATAACGATTTTTTTTCCGCAACCGTCTTAATAGTATATTGTTCTATTAGGATTAAATGTGGCACTTTGACGAGCAATTATGTTTGCATTTGCAAGGCGAAGCGCAGAGTCAATTTTAATCCGAATAATACAAACTATTTTTCCGCAACCTAGAAAAGTACAAAATATTCAAAATTTGATATGATTAATTACTTATTTCCGCCAATCGTACTAGAACTGACACATTATTGAAAAAAATTTGTTGAGCAAAGCCAAACATTTCATTACTTCAGATGTTGCTAGGTAATTTACAATAAAACTGTACAGGAATAATATTCCCGGCCTAGGCATGGAATATTTGAGTACTATTTTCTATTTTTTTTTAATTACTCGTATCGATCGGCGGAAAAATAGTATGTGTATCTTAAACAAAAAGCAACATTCCCAGACTCCTGTGTTGTTAGGCTCGGCATTCTCCTCGCCCAACAATATTTACAGTCGTCTGGGAATGTTACGCTTTTCTTGGTCTAGATATACAATGTACTATTTCGTCATCTAGGGACCTTGAAACTTGAAGATCTGAAGAAATCTCGCAAGGTGATTTTTTCGTGATTACAATACTTTCTTCGTCTTTCAGACGAGGGAAGTAAAAATGTAGCTCGCTAGAGGGATTTGAACTCCGCCGCATCTGCGAAGCAGATTGTAACCACATCGTCTTTTTGTCTGCGCCATCGAGACATTAGAACGAGTGCGGCGCGCGCCTCTCTTGAACAAAACGGTCTTATTGTTGAAACGTTTCGACTCTTTTGTGACATTATTCTGTATATGTTGAGTTCTATTTTTGGAAAGTGTATTTTTGACAAATGCTTAAAAATTAAAAATCGAATTTTTGGCTAATTATAAGATTTGAAATTGGCATGTGCATATAATTTTTGCACGGCCTGCTGAATTGTATTAGGGATTCTGTATTTTGTTTTGCGTTTCCACACCGTATACAAGCAGATTTGAATTTAAAAATGACAATTAATTTTTCTCATTGTTAGTGTCAAAATAGATATTTTTCTAGAAATTATCACCTGAAGGTTTATAAAATGTAATAAAAATACCTATTAATAAGCGCTACGTCAATAATATCCAACGCAGTATTTGTATAATATCCTTAATATTAGTTGTTTTTTTTCAACATTTCTTATAGATGGAAAGTAAATGTCACACCCTTAACCTATTTGTCGTAGTAAGTTGTAAGTACACTTGCTTTTAAAACTTTCGCGTACACCTATTTTTCGCTGTATTAAATCAGGGTTGTAATTAATCAACTCTGACATTTAAATTTTTGAAAAGTCAAAGTGCCTCGACTAACAGAGCACATGCTGTCAATGTCATCTTTAACCTAATCTCAAAATTCCCCGTTTACACAGCTAAAATTTTGCAAAATCGTTGTTACTTGATTTTGAATGTGTACGCGAAAGTTTTGAAAGCAAGTGTACATTCCTAGACAAAGATGAATTTTTGGAAGTACACTGTAACGGTGCACACCCTATTTGGCTTTAATTTGTGTATGTACCTACATTGTGTATGTTGCCGGGTTATGGCGGAGTGCTTCGGCGAAATTACAGATGATTAACCTAAACGGCGGTACCTACGCTAACCTTACTCAGGTCGTATAGAAGCTGGAGACCTTCGGTTCTCACACCGAAAAAAACCACGTGATGAAGATCTACTATTCTTTATTAGGACCAAGTGTGAATGTATTACATATTTTTACAATTACTGCGGTGTTCCGAAGACTAAAATGACGTCAGACGGCTGTCGGTAGTTCGTCTAGCGGCAAGAAAGGCTGGCTACCAATTGGGGCTGGTTACTGCGGTGTCGGGCAGTATTAAGTGCAGTAAGAGGGAGTTGGCGTGCACACGATCGTACTAACAGGTTTTCCCTGCAATGTCGGACTGTGTGACAAGTGAAGTAAGAGACAGGCAAAGAATTGGTACCCACGCAATCGTACTAATAGGTTTTCCCTGCGATGTTGGCTACGATGTACCTAGTGAAGTAAGAGTTAAATAAGTTATAAACGGTTACAGTAGTTCTCCGTATTACGCATAGAATTACCACATACACCAGACTTCGCTTTCTTCCCCTCTGCAGTCCTATTCAGAGCTTTCTCTTAATATAAAGGCTGAGAGCCTGTTCAGAGCGTTTTATACAACTTACGAAAATCCCTCCATTCCGGATAGCGGAGCGTCCAGCCAATAAGAAAAAATTTTGTTACCAGAGCTGCACTGCGCTAATTGGTAGTTGCCTTTCCAAAACCCAAGATTGTATAGCCATTTTCCAATCAAATTTTAAATTGGGGTTTCCCACGGCGTATGTGAAACTGCCCCCAACACGTTCCTTGGGTTGAAATCGCAACCTTAAACTAAATTAGTTGGCGGTTCAAGCCATTTGATTCGACAGCAGGCCGTTTAAAAACCGCCTAATCCCTCTATCATAAATTTAACATCGTTTTCGGCTTTCGTTATGTTATGCGCCAGGATATTTTATTACATCTTGCTGCATTCCTAGCAACTGTAAAGATATCGGATATTCAAACCAAACAAAAGCTTTCGTTTAATCTATAATTGTTTACTACTACAATACATACAACTATATCTACTTATAAAACTACGAGTTTTTATTGTCCTTCCTGAAAATAAAATAGCCTAAATAAAAATGTTTGTAAATACGCGACCCTCACAGTCTCCCTAAAGGTTTTCGTGAGGCCTCGCACGGAAAATTTTATTGTTGGGTCGGGTACTTTTACCACCGCGCACTTCACTGCACCACACTAGTCCGGGGCCGCCGACACTGCTCGTACAGTCGGCTCCTCGGATGACCGTCTGGACTGGCCGAGGTTGTCCAGGTCCTGGTTGTCCTTGCTGCTGCCGCCCAGCTCATGTGTTCCGGCGCAATTGTCCAGTTCCTGGCTGAACCATCCTGTGCCAGTCTGTGTACTCTCATCCTTGGCTCTACTTCTTGCTTTCTGGTTGCTAGCCTCTTCGTCGGTAGTGGTCTCGGTAACTTTAGCTACTCCATACTGAGGTTTTCCGGGTTATTTTGGTGTTACTTGGTCTACTCGGGGGTTTTTTGCCGGCGACAGTCTCGTTTTCGCACACGCAGTTTGCTGTTCTGGTTGCGGCTCGTTTGGCTTGTTGTTATACGTGGCCTCTGCCACCCCAGCAGAGGCTCCCTGGTGTGGGCGGTCTACTTTCCTCAAATAACACCCCGCAGTCGAAGACGTCATCGTTGCTCCCCCAATCGTCAACCAGGTGCTGAACGTTCATGGTGGAGCTTCGGGTCGCAAGATGTTTTCCTCTAACCGTAAGAGTTTCACTTGAGAGACTCTGCGGCAAACACTTATCTCGACACTACTCCGGATCCGACTGATATGAGGGCCATGCCGCAGCCGACTCGTATCTGGGTCTGCCATAAATTAGCAAACTGACCGTCCTTGCAGCCAGGACGGCGTTTGTGTAGTATCGTTTTAGATTTTCCACGTTTTAAGATCCCTTTTTATAACCACTGTTGACGTGAACTATGGTATAAACATTGTTACCCAAATCGCGAGATATCTTAAATGCCGTTTCATATAGCAAATAGAATTTTACAATTATTTTCTTATTGCTATCTGAAATCCGGTTACACTTGAGCAGCACCAAGTCTCCCTCAGCAAAACGAATGCTCTTGGCCTTCTTATCGAATACTTTGTTACGGTATTAAAACAACTTTACGACACCCACCCAAGGTGAGCATCGCACCACGGAATCAGTCCTGGAAAACTGGCACACTTGCCCTGAGATTTGCTAAAAACAGGCTAAAGGCCACGGCTGGAACGCTCAGGGAGTCGGGCGTGAGTCACACGATACGTTCTGGGCAAGCGTGTTGAGACATATGTATAGGGCACGTCAAAATTATGAGGGCGCCACCAAACCTGACTTTAAATGGGCTCGGGTAACCGGACTTGGGCGGTTAGACGAGGCAACAAGTACGCTAGTTACTACTTGATAAGGGTACTCGAGAAGTATCGAACTCGGATGACAAAATCGATAATTTGAGGTTTGAATTGTTAGTTCGGGTTTGTGCTGCCACTGCGGGGGCGGCTGCTCCACTTACCTGCACACTCCACTACTCAGAGGTCGTCGTACATCTAATCGTGACACTAGCTGTTTATTCTGAAAAAGTAAAGCATGCAGGGGTTGTACACAGTAATAAGCCCCGCGCTTGCACAATTGTCTATTGAATGACGTTATACAGGATCAGGCAACGGATGGGTCACCATACTAAACCTAGGGCTTAACGTAGACCCCAGCTGGAGGTAATTGCACTATAACTAAAGCGTACAAATGTTACACACAAAAACAATATCCAAATAGAGCATTAAGAAAGCGTTCAAAACGCCTAAAATTAGCAACGCAGCGAAAGTCAATGTTTGCACAGTTACAAACTAAGGATGTACTACTGAATGAATGCGACCAAAGTCGAACGCTTACACGGCACATTCGCGTAAAAGGGGTCGCTAAGTTACATAATCTTTTTAAATGGTACCTGGTATTTATTCTGGACTTCTCCTGAGCAGTGCGGGTGGCAGTCAGCAGCGCCTGCATTTGCAAGCACATCTCCTTGGGCAAAGACTCCGCCGAATAATGGCGTATTATTTCAATGTAGTCACTCACGTGGGATTGGTGTAACAGAAACGTATGGGCATTATTCACGTCCTGCAGCGAGTCCCCAACAACTTGTAGGAATGAAAGAACCACTTCTTTTCACGACATGGCCGGACGTAGCCCCCAACAACAACGCCAAGGAAAACGCGCTCACAAAACGGCACGTGCGTCACACACAAGAGCTTCCTGCCGACCTCCTTGATCAATGTGGCCTGAGTTGAACTGCCGAGCAAGAAGCGTTACGACGCCCGAAGTGGCGTGAGCCAAAACGGCGTTACCACGTGACTCTCGACAGCCAATGGCGATGCTCCCAATAAAACAAATACGTTCCGGTGACAAAGAGAGCGCGAGGCCTCGCAGTCGCACCAACAGCGTAATTTCTAGAAGGTTCGAAAATCTTGCGAGCGTTAACACACGGCTGTCAAAGTACCAACAAAGGAGTGCCCCAGATGACGAGAAATACTGCGCCTGAGGCGATAAAGCCAAATAAGTAACTAAAAGGGTTTAACATACGGGCACGCTGCCCTAAAGCCTAGGTGGCTAATTAAAATACAAAATGACCTGACAACTTTTCTCCGCATTTCAGCGCTTTTCAGTAAATTTTCCCTGGCTGCTTCATGTATTTTGTTCGGTGTCAGTTTACGACGCTAGGGAAGAAACCTTCGCAATAAACGGCCAAGTTGTAGCGGTGGCTTCTGTCCATGTATGTATAATATCATTTTTAATTCCCTTTCCTTTCGCCAATTCTATTAAGCCCGGCCCTGTGCTCCTAATCATAATTGAGTTCATTTCGGCAAGCCTTAAAAGGCCCGCGACTCGCATATTTCTCCAGTCAGCGATTCTTTGAAACACTGCATGAGCATTTTGACGATGCGAGGCCAAGTGGGTTTTTCTTCGAAACTATATTGCAGGTAATACCGTTTTAGCTTCCAAGCTCTCTGGAAACGCTTAAATTAGCTGCCGAATATTCTGGAACTTTCCTTGTTCTTTGTACTTCTTGCAGCGGCCGTAGTGACGTAGTCCATCAAATAGTTTCTTTATTGCTTCCGTGCGACAGATTGGCGCTTTGAAAAGCTTGTGGGCTTCCCCCCGAGTTCTTTGGCCAGATTTTATTTAGTGGTGCAATCCATGCGACGGGAAATTCAGCTTGCAATGGTGGAAGTGAGATGCATTTTTCCGACGCGGGGGGGCGATCATTGAGCTGCCAGAGAGTTTTTGAATTAATCATCGCCGAGTTCTGAAGCAAGACAGACGTGCATGTTTTGTTGCTTCCGGCCGCGTTGCTCGCGGCGGGAAAGCTTTTTGTAAATACATTATAGTTTTGCTTTCGTTTTTTTTTTGAGTTAATCATGTGTGCTTTAGTAAATGTGAGGTTCGGGTGGCAAGTGTGAGGTGTGGTAGGGTGACGTAATTTTCGGGTAAGGCGTCAATGGCTTCCGTTTGTTTCTGCTCATTGGATTATGAGAGGAACAAGTTTGCATTAATTGCACATCCAAATAAGACGCCTTTTCATCATGCCCTAGTGATCCTTCTCGTGTTAATTGAGAAGTTCTGCTGCTGCATATTCCGTTTTGCGTCGTGCCATATGGGAGTCCGGGATACATTTCGCCGGCCATCATCTCGATCGCCGCCCCTTTGATATCTTCGCTGAGGAACCTCGGCCGAATTTCGGCTTCAACTTGTGGGTGCTGCCGTCGCCGCTTCAAGCCTCGCCGCAGAGTGACCGCCCAGCCCGGTCTTGTCATCTCCTGTGCCCAAGCAAAACATGATTTGGCTAGAAAGGTAAGAAATTCAAATCTGTACTTGCCTTGTCTTATTGAAAGTATCGCGGAAGTGCCGCGAATATATAGTGTGCGTCGCATTTTGTGAAACTTTGTGCCTGCGAATTCATATTGTCTTATTATTTGTGTATAGTTGGGAAAATATCCCTGTTATTTCTTTTTGTGTACTAATTTCTTGTATTGTAACTTAGCGGGTAAGTAAACTTTGACTGGGATCCCCTATATTTTTCAGTTAGGGTGTACCGTTTGTGTAATTAACCTGAAATTCATTGTGGTGTTTGGATCATTAAATACCAATTTTGTCAAAGTCAGCCTATTTATTTGATGTACTTTTGAAACCGTTGGTCTTCAACCAGTAATAGCAAATGCCGATTGTACTTAAGTGTAAAGCCAAAGCATGTTCCTTTGTTGAACAAGTCTTAAGAATATCGGCTTGAATAATAATTTTAAATCTTTAGGAGGTTGGCCATAGCAGGTGAGTTATTTGAGTTTAAGGCCACCCTGCAGTTATACCTGCCAACCTGGGGGAGCTTGGCGGACGGCACGGAGGCAACTTGCAACTACCCGGTCAATTTTGGCATAGCTTCCGTGACCTTTCTCGCTTTTGTCACGAAAGCAATTCTTCCCCAAAGCGAGTGGCGCCTTGAGCAATATTTTTGAGCAAGAGTATAGGGTAAGGCCTCGTCGGTTTCATTAAGCCGTCAAACCATGCCTTCCCCGATCGAGCTAGACCGAGGGTAACAGAAACACCTCCATCTGTTTCGACACATTTTAGATCTGTGTCATTGCAGAAACCGGCAAACCCTTCACTTTTTCTCCGAATTCGCACCTTAGGTGTTCAATGTCGATTGAATTAAATTAGTATGTAACATATGATCTCATACGGTGAATATCCAGTACTAAAGTGGGGTGCGGCGTTAAAAGAATTCCCAATGTAGTATGTTTTTGGTGGCAGTAAGTGCGAAAAATGCGACCCAGCTCTCGATTTACACGCTCAACCGCGTTAGAAGCAGGGTGCCTTATAAAGGAATGTGTAGTTCTAATACTAGCCTGTTGCAGACGATCACACCATTTACTGGCAGTAAACTTCTTCTTCTTCGTATGACTAGGATTGCTCCTGTTTGTCTACCTCTTAATCAGTTTCTGTTGTGGTTGATTGTATATTGTCTTTCCACCTTTTTGGCGGTCTTCCAACTGGTCTTCTACTATAGGGTTTGTTGTTCTTACATATTTTTGCTATTCGGTCCAGTCCCATCCTGTCTACATGTTCATTCCATTTCCTCTGTCTATCTCTCAACGTAATGCCTTTTATCGTTCTTAGTACTTTCATTTCTACATTATTAATTTTTTGTTTTGTTTTATTTGTGTCTGCCCTTGTCTCCGCTGCGTAAGTTAGGATTGGTCTCATGGTTGTCTTATATACTCTCATCTTGCTTTCTGTGGTCATATATTTATTCCTTCATATGGTTTCTCTTAGGCAGCTACTAACTCTCGTCGCATTGATTGCTTGCCTCGTTACCTCGGCTGTCAAGTTCCTTTCGCTGGTGATTTCAATTCCTAAGTAATAAAATGTCATGACCTGTTCTATGCTTTTCCCCTCTATTTCCAATTTGCATCTACGTGATTCTTTACTAATTACCATACATTTAGTCTTATCTGCTGAAATTTTCATGTTATATGACCGTGCTGTCACATTGAAGGTATGGAGTTGTCTTTGTAAGTCGTCTTCATTGTTAGCTATCAAAACCGCGTCATCGGCGTAGCATACTGTAGTGATTTTATGAGCTCCCATTCTGTATCCTTCTCATTTTTCTACTTCGTGAATTATTTGATTCCTTATCATGTTGAATAGTAGCAAGCTAAGTGAGTCCCCTTGTCTTATTCCTCCCTTTAGGTCTGGCAGTAAACTGTGACCCGTAATCAGTTAGAACAGCCGCCGGTTTTATTACTTTAGAGAAACGTATCAATATGCAATTGGCAGCTGCCTTTGAGGTAGCCCAGCGAAAACACATTGACTACCAACAATATGAATGTGGCGCCTACTAGGCTCGTTTGAAATGGCCCATAAAAATCCGCTGTCACTAGTTCTCCAACGCGACTGGCCATAACTGGATTCATTAAGCCGCGCGTGATCTGGTTGTTGCACTTAGTCTTTTGGCATAGGTTGCAGGTTTAAATGACCCTCCAAACATCACGGTACATGCCCTTCCAGTAAAAAATTGCCTTGATAGCAGCAAAGATTTTTCCTGTCCCGAAATGTTCAAATTCTTGGTGGAGTTGAAGTACGAGATCGCGCACCATACATTTTGGGATCGCCAGCCTTTCAGAACTATCCTGTTTAATTTTATATACCAGAACATCGTCCACAACCTTAAATTGCTGTGCCTTCCGCGCCATGGCTGTGTCACCCTCAAGGGTGGAGTTTTCTAGGGCCTGCCAAATGTTTTCAAGTTCTAAGTCTTGTTTTTGCAATGCTTGTAAACGGCCAAGCTTTTTACTTAAATCTTTGAGGTGTTCCGTCTGGAGTGCAGCAATTATGGGTGCTCTTAATCTTTGCATGCCTAGTTTGGCCCCATTGGTTGGGAATCGGGATAATACATCTGCAGCAATATTATCCTTGCCTTTTACATTATTCAATCTCATAATTAAACTGGTCCAGTATTAGAATCCATCTGGTTAAGCGGTCATTAAGCAAACGACATTGCCACAAAAACTCCAGCGCCTTATGGTCGGTACGGATGATAAACCTAGACGTCACAAAATACGTAGGAAACTTCTTCAATGAAAAAATAGAAGTTTTCTCTTGGTAGTTGTATACCTGCGTTCGGCGTCGTTCAAGGAGCAGCTAGCAAACGCGATGACTTCTTTTTCGCCACCATCCGACAGCTGGTAAAGTTCTGCCCCGAGTCCGTATCCGGAAGCATCAGTTTGCAAGTAGAAAGGCAGGCCCGGCCTAGGGTGCTTTAGCATAACAAGAGTCCAAAAACATGTTTTTCACCCGGTCAAACGTCTCTTCTTCGGCGTCTCCCCCAGCTCCATTTGACGTTCTTCCTCAGTAACTGTGTTAATCCTCGAAGGGTGCCACTGTACGCTTGCGAAAACCGACGATAGTAGTTGCATAATCCGAGGAATGCTTACAGTTGCTTCTGCTTCCGTGGTGTCGGAAAGTCCATAATAGCTTGGATTTTTCCAGGGTCGGGTAGCACTCCGCTCGTGGTCAGCAGATGCCCTAAAAACTTAGTTTGAACGAAATTGGATTTAGCGATGTTAATTGTGATACGGAAGCCGCTTGTAGGCGTTGCAGTACCAGTCGTAAGTGTTTCAAATGGTCTTCAAAGTTGGGCGACGCAATCAATAAATCATTTATGAGTTTACAGCAAATTCCCGCACCTTCGAGCCTAGGATGACGTTCATAGCTCTCGAAAAGCTTCCTACAGCTGTTTTCAAACCGAAAGGTGAGACGTTGAAGACACATGTCCGGCCACTGTACAGAAAAGCTGTGTATGGTTTTGAAGCTTCAGTGAGGGGGATCTGATAACTGGAACGCAGTTCGATCGAAGTCATGAATTTTACTCCATAAAATCGCTATAATAGTTCTTCAGCTGGGGCTGGCGTTTTGCAGTCAGTAACCATCCGTTCATTTAACACACGCGCATCCAGACATATCCCGACTTCCTTATTTTTCTTTTTGACTACCGTCAGCGGGCTGCAAAAGGGCGACGCGGCCCTCTTGATAATATCTAGCTCTAACATTTCCCGAATAGCAGTTTTTACTGCTGGTCTAAGTAAAAATGGTACTGGATACGGCCTTTTCATAAAATGTATTTCGTCTCGCATTTTAATGGTGTGCTCATACAGTTGCGTTAACCCCGGTCGCCAGGAAAATACCGAACGGAAGTCCATAAGCGTTTGCAGCAACTTGTCCTTTTGTTGCCTGTCCAAAGGTGCCCTCTCAACAGCTTCTCTAAATGCTTCTTCCGTTTCAAACGCCGCGGCTGTAGTAGGTACGTGCGGTGCAGTAATTGCAGCCGTGCGAGAAATGTGTTCTCTGCCATTTGTGACCATAGTTCTGAAGCTGGCTTGTACCACGTGATTCGGGTTCTCAAACAAACGAATCGTTCGTTTGTGAAAATCAGTGACGGCAGAATGTTTTTCCAGCTAGTACGCCTCCATTATTATAAGTTTAAGATTCTTTACTACCAAACACTACCATTCTCCTATCCTAGACTTCCACGGATAGAAGTGCTTGTACCTTCACGGTAGGTTTTCCCACCGCACCACGCAGTTGTAGCGAAGGTACTGGTCACGAATTTATATGCGAGATAGCCGCTTTAATAAGTTCCCATTAATTTTCTGCCAGGCATGATACTTCACTCCCTGTGTCGATGGGGGCCCCAATGTTCTTCCCATTAGGCATTCCAACTGTGACTTTCGGCAAAGGGTGTGAATCGGGCCTGGCGCCATTTCTTAAAGAAGGCGCCTGTCGGTGTATTGATAGTACCTTGGCAATTCTGGGGACGGAAATACCTCCAAAGGGACTCTTACACGCATCTGCTGGTTTGTACCTTTTCTCTGGGCCTTTATCTTGGGCATTCCCCTGAGTGCGACTGGCGTTTAATTGTTTATTATAATTAGAGAATGGTTCGTCACCCCTGACTACGTCATTGTAAGCCGTCTTTTCTCGTCGACAATTGGGAATTGTAGTGCCATTCAGACGCGGATCTTATTTATAGTGGAGCTAGCCCCTTCTGCCCGGTGGTTGGCATACCTACACTTCCTTACTGAGCTTCCCCGGGCGAGACGGTTTCCCTCAACCCCGCCCTCATTATGTTTTCCGGCCGCTGACCCGGGGTGGCACGGGCCGGCTTAACGGTATTTTGTGTCTGGTCGGCCTTTGACCACCTTGTCGCCGGCCGCGGCCTCGGTCGCTAATTGTTGCCACTAATTGATGTTAGGCTTATAATAATGCCTCGGGGTTGCCGGCTCTACATTGATAGCATTTATATCCCGTGCGTGTTGGTAACGGCTAATATTTGGGCCAGCAGTAGTGCGGTTATCTTTAGTGGCGTCTTGTTTCCGCAAAAACTCTGCTGTCTCGGCGGTGTCCCTACCTGTCTGCATTTGGTAAAGAGCGCGTATTGACTCTGTAGGTAACTAACATTGTTTCGGCTATTGGTGGTACCAAACGCTGTGCTCGACTAACAAAGAAAGCGAAGTGCGCTAACATTGTTTGTTTTCCCCTTTGGTCCCAGCGAATAGTGTTGATTTGGTTTCGGATTTTAAGTTGCTCTCGTTCGCCCCAGAAAGTATTGAGAAAATCCCGTCTAAAGTCTTCGAAAGCATCCCAGTTGTCTTCATACAGAGCCTTCCAGTAGCGAGCATTGTCTTTTAAATATTCTAAAGCCACCTCCAGCTGCTGACGCTCATTTAATTTCAAACGTTGGCAATAAACCTGTATTTCATCTAGGAAGTCGAGGGGGTTCTTAGAAACGTCACTAAAGGTGGGCTTCTCTGGCAACGTCGTGAGCAGCAAAGAGCATTCCCAGATATATGTAGGCACTGCTGCAGCGGTATCCGCTAGATGAACCTCCTTGACACTATTTTGCTTGTCGAGCTTCTTTTGTTGTAAAATGTCTGCGCCAGTCAAGATAGAGTTGGAGCTATCTTGGCTTTCCTTTATCTGTGAGTTGGCCGTGCTGTGACCAGAGCCCTCCGATGCTTTTATTGCATTTAAGGAATCCATTACGCCGGCTATGAATTCCTTTAAGTTTTTGTATTTTTCTTGTTCTATAGTACGTTGGGACCGGCTCCAATGGAAAAACCATGTTGACACCAACAATGTTTTCGGCGTCGATTCATGTTCTTCTATTTCATTTCTTTCCTCTGCTGTATCGGCCGGCAATACATTAGGCTCGATCTCCATAGTCTCCAAGTTTTCATCTGCACTATTTGACATTGTCGCCTTCAGCCTTCGGTCCCCTAGGAATCCCCTATCCCGGTAACGGCACCACTTTTCTGTAACGGTGCACACCCTATTTGGCTTTAATTTGTGTATGTATTCTGGTTATGGCGGACTGCTTCGGCAGAGTTACAGATAATTAACCTAAACGGTAGTAGGTACTTAGGCTAACCTAACTCAGGTCGTATAGAGGCTGGAGACCTTCGGTTCTCATCAAAAGAAAACAACGCCATGCAGATCTACTATTCTTTATTGGGACCAAGTGTGAATGTACTACATACTTTTACAATTACTGCGGTGTTTCGAAGACTAAAATGACGTCAGGACGTCAGACGATTGTCGGTAGCTCGTCTAGCGGTAAGAAAGGCTGGCTGCCGGTCTGGGGCTGATTACTGCCGTGTCGGGCAGTGGTAAGTGCAGTAAGAGGGAGGCAAAGAGTTGGTGTGCACACGATCGTACTAACAGGTTTCCCCTGCAATGTCGGACTGCGTGACACCTAGTAAAGTAAGAGAGGAAAAAAATTGGTACTCACGCAGTCGTACTAACAGGCTATTCCTGCAATGTCGGACTGCGCTGTACTTAGTGAAGTAAGAAAGAGGAAAAGAATTGGTACTCACACAATTGTACTAACAGGTTTCCCCTGCAATGTCAGACTGTGCGACACCTAGTGAAAAGAGAGGCAAATAATTGGTAAGCACGCCATCATACTAACAGGTTTTTTCTGCGCTGTCAGACTGTGTCGCTCTACCTAGTGAAGAGAGAGGCAAAGAATTACCACCCACGCAATCGTACTAACAGGTTTTCCCTGCGATGTCGAACTGCGCTGTATCTAGTGAAGTAAGAGTTAAATAAGTTATAAACACGACTGTTTAATCCTTTTCCAATCAAGTTTTAAATTAGGGCTTCCCACGACCTATTTGAAACTGCCCTCATTGGTTTCTTGGGTTGAAATCGCAACCTAATAAATTTGAAACTAAATTAGTTGGCTGTTTGGGCCATTTGAACGACCGCAGGCCGTTTCAAAATCGCCTAATCCCCCTGTCATAATTTTAACATAGTTTTAGGCTTTCGTTATGTTATGTGCCAGGATATTTTATTACGTCCTGCTGCATTCCTAACAGCTGCAAAGATATCGGATTACACCCTATTCAAATCAAACAAAAGCTTTTGTTTATGATCTATAATTGTTTACAAGCAAACCGCGCGCTACGCGCTGCGAGTCTTGAATCGGCGCGCACATGAAATAGGATACGCGAAAGGTCAAGCTCCGAGCCTAGCGCTAAGATAAGAAAAACAAAACCTAAACAAATATAAACATCTGTGAAGACGGAACGTGAGATTTTATTTTGTGCCACAGACACACAGACAAACACACATTAAAGAAAATTATATTATAGATTACTACAATACATACAAATATATCTACTTATAGGAGTTTTTATTGTCTTTCCTGAAAATAAAATAGCCTAAATAAAAATGTTTGTAAATACACGACCCTCACAACACTCATGAAATTTTGGAAATCAAAGACCACTTTGTGCTTTTGTTTATTGAACAGACTATAATTACTACATTTGCTCACTTAACCTTTTGCTTGACAGGATACAATTAGATTTCCACGATGTACGCCACTGGGAATGTCATAGTAATAAGGTATCTCAATCTCCTGTTTAGTTGTGAGAAATTCTCGGAATGTGAACACAGCTGAAACTGTTTTAAACCTTTTAAAATCAAATAGCCATGGAACAGAACAATAATTTATTGTAAAATAGAATAATTTAAACATCTAACCGTGATTTGTAGGAAAATTTATGCACAACACCCCTACATTATTCTAATTTTTTGTTCTTTTCCACGGCTACTTGATTTTAAAAAGTTTAAAACAGTTATTTTTAAATAATTCAGTTATTTTCCTAAATCTGCTAATAATTTTGATTCAAGTCTTATTTTTTATCACAAGAGTTAGTAAAATTAAGTTCTGGGATATTTTACAACACCATATATTTATAATATAAATAACGACTTAAGAATTTTGACACGCAGTAGTCAATTAATTCTTTAATTGTTCTATTGTGGTTTCAGAATATGGCGGTAGTTTTTAGTTAGGTATTTCAAGTACCACATGAATTAAATACTTGTATAAATACTCTATCAACAATTAAGTTTTTAAAAAATAGAAAATAAGCGATTAAAATAGATTTAAAAGGAGTTCTAAACTTTTGTGTAATTTGATCAATGTATACTGATCAGTGATCATTAGTTCGCTTTGGTAAACATACAACCAGCAAGTTAAAAAAACACAATAAATAAAACACATAAAAATGTATTTACAATTACAGGCAGCTTTCACATTTACATCATTGACAATTTATTCCTTAACTGCACTAGCATCCGTCGCGTCAATTTCTATACTCATGTCACTCATATTATTACTTGTATTATTCTGTCGAGCTGATGAGCTATCTTCGCTATCTTGAGTTGTTGTCTCTTCTGCAGCTGTTGCAGCAATTTGGAAATCCGGAATATAATCTGGGGCATCTAATGAAACATATAAAAAGTTAGCAAGATTAATTGGTTATGGATTTTAAATGGCTGCTGCAAATGAGCCTTTTTGCACTATTCTTGAATACATTTAATTTTTCATTACTATTTTATTTTTCGGCATCCTATTATTTATAAATTCATCAAATTTCAAATATTTAAAAAAACGATAATATTCCTTTAAATGTCATATTATTATTAGGCCGCAGTCTCACTAAGCCACCACTAACCAGCAACAGCCATCAACTAAAATTCCAGCATGCATGATATGCGGCTGGTCCCACTGAATCACCGCCAGCCACCTACCAGCTGGAAATTTCCAACTTGCTCGAATTTTGCTGCATGGTAGACGCCACTGGTTAGCAATGTGCAAGCGCGAAGTAACCGCTAGGGTTTTTTGTTCTGTGGGTACTGCCAAATTTGTTAACATTTCTTCTCTATCTGAATCAGAACTTTCTGGAGATACCCATTTTTACTTCCTTTTACAATAAAGGAAGTATTGGATTCACCCCAAAAATTCGAAATTGAGTTTTCAACAGATCTTCACGTTTTAGAGTCCCCTGATCCCAAAAAACATATTTTTTTTCATTGGTCTGTGTGTCTGTCTGTCTGTCTGTGTGTCTGTCTGTCTGTGTGTCTGTCTGTCTGTCTGTGAACAGAATATCTCAAAAACGAAAAGCGGTATGGCGTTGCAACTTCATATATAAGTTTTGGTTACTATGTATATGAGACAGCAAGCTTTTGAAAAAAATCGCATAACCGGAAGTAGGTGTTTACTCTTGTGATTTTTCAGTTTTTTTCGATTTTTTCAAAAACGGCTCTAACGATTTTTTTAAAACTTTACATTTTTATTACATTTTGAATGTGTATTGATGTGAGATAGGTGATTTTCCAGTTGAATACTTCTAAAATGGGTTTCTTTTGTTTTTTTGTCTATTTTTTTTATTAACTCTTATTTTAAATAGAACACCCGGTATATTATTACATTTTTGAATTCAGCTTAAAATTCTAGAGAAAATTTGTCTCTTCAACTAACGCTCTATTTTGAACCGTTTTTGCAGAATTTGTAATTTTTGAAAATTTTTGACAAATGCTTAAAACATTTTAAATAAAATTTTTGGCTAATTATAAGATCACTGTAAAAGGAAGTTGTGTGCGTGTATCACACCAGATTTTTTCAAATCGCAAACTAAACATTTTCGTACATAACCTCACTTATTGAGTTTTACTAGTCGCTTCAACGAGTAAAAATGTTGGTAAATGTGCGCACTGTGTCATATATGCGTGAAATTTTTAACTTATAGCGGTTGGCAGTGGTCACTGCTGGCTACAGTGCACTATCTTAGTTGATGACGGTTGATGGTTGTGGGTGGTGGTGGCTCAATGAGCTGCCGTATATCGCAGAAGAACAAAGAACCATACAATATATACTTTTTTATGCAACCGTCAGGAAAAAGTGGGCATTTACATATTACGCATTCTGTCCGTGAAGTTTATCTTTTTATACAGCTGTTTTGTTTATTAACAATGACCGTCAAAACCACTATTATTGACAACGATTACAGTTTTTAGTAAATATTACCTTTTTTAATGAATTTGTACAATGTGGTTGCATAGGAAATGTTATGACTTCCTTAGGATGGTATTGACGCAGGCTTTGCCTGGCCCACCAAATATTCCTCAGTATTCCAAACAGTCACTTTGGGGCATGGATCTAACAATAACTATTTTCTCCGATTGGACAAGAAAGAACACCTTTCTCACGTGCTTTAGATTTCCAAAATGCATGAGTCAGATGTGTTAATATCATTGCTAGATGACAAGAAACAACAGTACGGGAATAACTTTTCCGGATTAGCCAGTAAAATTTGATCTTACGGCTTTTAGCATTTGACGTTTATGACTGCACAAGAAAGTGATTAATTTTTGGGTTTAACCAGATTGGAGAAATAAATAATATGTATAACGCATACAAAAGTAAACTTTGTCTCATGCCTCGTCCAACCAATTCCAAGTCCTCCAAGATTCTATTACTTTCCCAACTAGTTACACAAATACTACTTCTTGTTCTATATATATATATATATATATATTTACCTGGATATGGTGGCTGTTCTACAGATAATTGCTCAATTACGTAATTTAGCATAGTTGTGCTAAATGTGTCATCTCTTCGTAAACCTAATGCTTTATGGAACCAATGTACAGCCTCCTCAACATGACCCATTAAAGCATGAACATAGCCAACAGCTGAGTATGTGTTAGCCGACTGAGGAGCCAGTACTAAAGCCTACAATCATTAATTTAGCTTAAAATAGAAATTAAATAGAATTCTATTCTAATCAATACTGTAAGTGTAGACGTACTTGGTGATGATACTCCAGTGCTTCATCATATTTCTTTAATTTTCTGCATGTATGCCCTAGATTGTTTAATAATGGTTCCCAACGGTCCGGAACTATCGAATCTTTAATAGGTTTGACACGAGTTAAAGCATCGCGAAAGTGTTTTTCTGCACTTTTATAACTATTTAATAAAATTAAAACATTAGTAATGTAACTAGTAGAACATCATGAAAAAGCGATGAACTTACTCTAAATTCTGGAAAGCAATCACTCCCATTTCATGCATTACAAAAGGATCATCTGGTGCAATTGCTTGTGCCTGTTGGAAAAATCTCTCCGCGAGTCTAACATTATTTGTAAGACCACACTCTAATCCTATGTACAGGAGAGGTAAATGGCATCTGAAATGTGTACATTAGTCAATAATACTACAGTATATTCAAAATGTTACAGTCTCATAAAAATATAACACACATATAGGTACATTTCAACACGTTGGCTCCTGTAGAAGGTATAAGAAGTGAAGATTAGGTAAGTATACAGGTTGTCTTGATTTTTCCCATACACTGTGCTTTAGATGATAAATGCCACACAGATAAAAAAAATAAATTTTACGCCACGCATTTTTTCCTTGAAAGAATATTTTCTGTAGATCCGCCATTACATACGATAGCAAAATCTAGGCATATTGAAATTTGTGCAGTGTGCTTAAGTGTTAACAATGATTTGTACTTAATTGTCACGTTTATCATGCTTAAATTTATCAGGCAATTTTGGGGCTTAATAATCTTTGCTGTCTTGAAACACCGAAGTTTCATAAACAAACTTTAAAAGTGAACAACGTGGTATTGCATAAAAATGATTTGTACTTAATTGTTGTCACACTTATCATGCTAAAATTTATCAGGCAATTTTGGGGCTTAATTATCTTTGCTGTCTTGAAACACCGAAGTTTCATAAACAAACTTTAAAAGTGAACAACGTGGTATTGCATAAAAATGATTTGTACTTAATTGTTGTCACACTTATCATGCTAAAATTTATCAGGCAATTTTGGGGCTTAATTATCTTTGCTGTCTTGAAACACCGAAGTTTCATAAACAAACTTTAAAAGTGAACAACGTGGTATTGCATAAAAATGATTTGTACTTAATTGTTGTCACATTTATCATGCTAAAATTTATCAGGCAATTTTGGGGCTTAATTATCTTTGCTGTCTTGAAACACCAAAGTTTCATAAACAAACTTTAAAAGTGAACAACGTGGTATTGCATAAAAATGATTTGTACTTAATTGTTGTCACATTTATCATGCTAAAATTTATCAGGCAATTTTGGGGCTTAATTATCTTTGCTGTCTTGAAACACCGAAGTTTCATAAACAAACTTTAAAAGTGAACAACGTGGTATTGCATAAAAATGATTTGTACTTAATTGTTGTCACATTTATCACGCTAAAATTTATCAGGCAATTTTGGGGCTTAATTATCTTTGCTGTCTTGAAACACAGACGTTTCATAAACAAACTTTAAAAGTGAACAACGTGGTATTGCATAAAAATGATTTGTACTTAATTGTTGTCACATTTATCACGCTAAAATTTATCAGGCAATTTTGGGGCTTAATTATCTTTGCTGTCTTGAAACACCGAAGTTTCATAAACAAACTTTAAAAGTGAACAACGTGGTATTGCATAAAAATGATTTGTACTTAATTGTTGTCACATTTATCATGCTAAAATTTATCAGGCAATTTTGGGGCTTAATTATCTTTGCTGTCTTGAAACACCAAAGTTTCATAAACAAACTTTAAAAGTGAACAACGTGGTATTGCATAAAAATGATTTGTACTTAATTGTTGTCACATTTATCATGCTAAAATTTATCAGGCAATTTTGGGGCTTAATTATCTTTGCTGTCTTGAAACACCGAAGTTTCATAAACAAACTTTAAAAGTGAACAACGTGGTATTGCATAAAAATGATTTGTACTTAATTGTTGTCACATTTATCACGCTAAAATTTATCAGGCAATTTTGGGGCTTAATTATCTTTGCTGTCTTGAAACACAGACGTTTCATAAACAAACTTTAAAAGTGAACAACGTGGTATTGCATAAAAATGATTTGTACTTAATAACTTTTTTCAAAAACGGCTCTAACGATTTTTTTTAAACTTTACATTTTTATTACATTTGTATTGATGTGAGATAGTTGATTTTCCAGTTGAATACTTCTAAAATGGGTTTCTTTTGTTTTTTTGTCTATTTTTTTATTAACTCTTATTTTAAATAGAACACCCGGTATATTATTACATTTTTGAAATCAGCTTAAAATTCTAGAGAAAATTTGTCTCTTCAACTAACGCTCTATTTTGTACCGTTTTTGCAGAATTTGTAATTTTTGAAAATTTTTGACAAATGCTTAAAACATCTAAAATCAAATTTTTGGCTAATTATAAGATCACTGTAAAAGGAAGTTGTGTGCGTGTATCACACCAGATTTTTTTAGTATCAACTGAACAGCACCTAATAAAAAACATATAGTTGTTAGTGCAAAGAGACATAAACAGGATTTTTAACAAAGCATGTTGTTTCAGTATTAAGTTTCAGACAAGTCAAATAAATCAAAGTAATAACTATTGGCTATCGAGCGATTCTTTTTATCTAGCTCACTACTGGGATATTTTGATAATGATAAGAAATGAAAACGTGGGTTGTATTAGAAAAATTTGCATAATTTATGGCCTTTCCAAAATCCGTCTATGCATTTTTAATTTTTCACTAGTTTATGAAATATTGAAAATGGGTTTTTTGTTTTCTTCAAACATTTAAAAAACATGTTGTATAAGAACACGATTCAGAGAATAAAATGTATAGCTTCACACATACTCTTTAAATATTGGAATATTTGAAGAAACAAAAATTGATTTTCAGTTGTTTTTCAAGACATTTCAGGAAGTACCCAGCAAATTACAAATCAGTAAACGGCATCTGAAAAAGTCTAAATTATGCAACTTGTCTAATTTAACCAATCTCATTTCTCTTACTGATATCAATTTCCTAATAGCGAGCGAGATGAATAAAATTGCACAGGACACTCAGTTTAGATGGTTTGGCAATATACGATGTACATCCTATTATGTATAAATAAATTACCGATATTTGTAAGATATATATAGGAGATCTAGGCGACTGGCATCTAGAGAATATTCCTTGCTAATATTGTGTATACACATTTTACTAATATTAAGCAGATAATGGTGAGATATATTCAGAAGATGTACGCGCTTAACATCTAGAGCATATTGGTTGCCAATATAGTGCGGATATTTGCATGATATCTCCAGCAGATGTACGCGACCTATATCTGGCGAATACCGATTGCTAATATAGTGAATACATCCTTTAAAAATATCTCAGGGATATTTGTAAGATATATTCGGCAGATATCTGCGGTTAACATCTAGGTAAGATCGGTAACAGATATTGTATTGATGTATTTTTATATATATGGCCAATATTTAAAAGTGTGACATTAATTTATCCCATAGACATTACTAACTAATATCCTTGGTATATAGTGTGCTGCTAGGGAAGGCAGCATCTTTTTTGCCATACTAAACACTTTCTTCTTGACTTTTTATTATTATTTATAAACATTTCGGAGTAAATTAGCGCACTAACAATAGCAATTTTTTTTGTCAACGGTTGACATTTTAACACGCATACTAAAAATTGTGAACTGACCTTTTAAAATTTTCACCAAGCCATGAGCCATGCAAATCCGACGGATAAATAACCAAACTTTTACCATATACACAGAGACTTGCATGTGACGAGCATTTCGGCAAAAAAATCGAACAATTTGCGTGCGTGTCTGTGTTGTCTCGATCGTAAAACAGCTCGCCACGAATAAATGTGTGTCTATGCCTAGTTAATGGTAGACTACTAGATTCAACTTCTAGTAGTCCTGGTTTGTCCCCAATCGAAACACTGCAGAACTAAATAAAAAAATCTGGTGTGATACATGCACACAACTTCCTTTTACAGTGGTCTTATAATTAGCGAAAAATTTATTTTTAACTTCCCGTCAGGTAACCAAATAATCGTAAAGATGGGAAAAAATTAAAAGACAAAATGCTTGTCCCATTATTTTTAAAGTGGTACTTCAGTAGAGTTTATTGAAGATAGGTTCCCCAACGATATTTTTTTGGGTTCAGGGGACTCTAAAACGTGAACATCTGTTGAAAACTCAATTTGTAATTTTTGGGGTGAAAATAATACTTCGTTTATTGTATTACCCATTCACAAAACTCGTGAACTGTCAATGTCAAATTTTTTAAATATTTGCGGAGTGTACCGGGAAATTACAGTTTTTTTGGGAATGTACTTCGGATCTAGTGATTTCTAGTAATATTTAAAGTTCGGTTATGTTACATGTGTCAAAAGTTTTTCCTTGTAATAATTAAGTATAGCTTTTTTTCCTTTTCCAATAATAAAACCCTCTTTCGTTTCTGTTCCATTGCAATTGAAATGTAGTGTGGCATAAGTCAAGTTTTTAAATTTCAAAAATTTCAGTGCTGCCAAAATCAGCAAGCAGAAGTTCCAAAACATAATTTAAACAAGGTACCAACGTGAGAGCGTTTGTTTAGATTAAACCAATGTAATTCGTCGACAAATGTTCAATCCTGTTCTTTTTTATTATTTGTCAACTTTTTCTGCTGTATCTTTATTTGAAAACATGTCATATCAATTGTACTTTATCATAATGAAATAAATTTAGTATTGCCATTGTTTGTTTTGTAGTTATATGATATCACCATCATCAGTCCTGTAGATCCTCCAGGGGACCATAGGGCGTCCTAAGACGTTTCAAGACTGTCTGTTAATTAGCATAAGGTAGTCAGTCTTACACTAATATACACTTTATACACTTTCACTTTTATTTTAAACGGTTGAGTTATTCTTCCTCTACTTTCGTACATATGTTCTCAACGAATTCCTTCCACTTGTTTTTGTTTTGTGCTAACTGTTTCACTTGGTTCCATGTTATATTCTTCTTACATTCATCCAGTATATTTTTTCTCCACGTCAGATTTGGTCGGCCCTGTTTTCTTTTGCCTTTGATGTTATATTCAAGTGATTGTCGGGTTATATCTGTACTCGGCTTCCTTAGGGTATGCCCAATCCAATTCCAGCGGCGTCTTTTTATGGTCCTGTAAATAGGTTCGTGTTCCGTAATAGCCCATAGATCTATAGTGGAGATGATATTAGGCCAATATATTTTCATGTTCTTTCTTAAGCACTTGTTAATAAATGTTTGAATTTCCTTAGTCTGTTGTTTGTTTATGGCCCACGACTCACATTCATACAGAAGTACGCTAACAACATTTGATTTAAAAATTTGGATCTTCGTAATATTTGAGAGCTCATTTGACACCCAAATTCTATGTAGCATTTTGTAAGAGTTTTGCGCTTTACATATTTTTGTCCTTATGTCGGCTTAACATCCTCCCTGTTCTTCTAGTATGCTGCCGAGGTATGTGAAACTTTTAGGATTGTGCAGTTTTTTCCCTTCCAGTTCTACTTCTATCATTTCTATATGGGCTGTCTTTGGCGTACTTGTCTTTTTTGTATTTATCTCAAGCCCAACAGTAAGCGCATTCTTCTTTAATGTGTTTAGTATGCTCTGTAAATGATTTATATTTTCAGTTATTAGGCAGACATCGTCGGCATATTCTAGGTCCTCCAGTTTTCTATCCCATCTCCACGCTAATCCTCTCCTGTTGTCCGTTGATTTCTTCATTACCCAGTCAATTACTAACAGGAATAAAAGCGGCGACAGGATACAGCCCTGCCTAACCCCGGTTTCTGTCATAAAGTTGTCTGACCTCACTCCATTATGCATTATGCAAGCGCTATAGTTCTCATATAATAATTTTATGATGCTGATATATTTTGAAGGAATTCCGTATTCTTTTAGTATTTGCAACATTTTCGATCTGTCTATTTTGTCAAAAGCTTTCTTGAAGTCGACAAATCCCATGTATACGTCTTTTTGCCATTGATTGCATTCATCTAAAATTATTCTTAGGGTAACAATGTGATCAATACAGGATCTTCTTGGTCTTAATCCCGCTTGATTTTCTCTCAGAGTGGCCAATGTTGCGTCTTTTAATCTCTCCAATATTATTCTTGATAGGATTTTACTTGTTGTATTTAGAATAGTTACAGCCCTCCAATTTTCGCATTCCTGTCACCTTTTTTGGGTATAATAATAATCACTTATAATACCATGAGTAGTCAAAGTTATGTCGAATATTTTTGCTGTGGTATCACGAATGTCCATTGCGCTTAGGTTTGATTAAGACGAGTGCGCTAGCACGAGTCCTAATCTTAAGCGCAATGGACATGAGTAGTGATACCACTGCAAAAATATTCTACTTAACTTTGACTAAGAATGGTATTCGATGGACTATTCAATGAACCAAACTACTTTTTCAAATTAGTTTTCAGTAAATCTAGCAACAAATTACGCAATTTCTATAGTAACAGAACACTAATACTGACATTTTTTAATAAAAATCACATTTGTTTAAAATATTCACTATACCACTAGTGAAAATTGTCAATATAGTTCATGCTAATTGGTGCAAATAACAAAAATGCTAAATTATGATTGGTTAATAGTTAACATGAAGGGAGTGAGTTGAATAGTCATTCCTATTGACCATTCCTTAGGGATTTCCTCTTCTGTCCATATTTTATTCAGTAAATGATGTAGCATATGAACATTGATCTCTGCACCTGATTTTATTAATTCCCCTGGTATGTCATCAAGGCCAGCTGCTTTATCGGGTTTTAAGAGCTTTTATAAGCCACTCACGATCTTTTTGGGTCAGGTGAGGCAATGACCATCTAGTAATTTTGTCGGCAGCCCCTCTGTTGCAACTCAACTCCCTAATGGAAATTGACACTTTTTGTGTTAGGTTAGGTTGTTTTCAGTGTAAGGTTATATTTTCTGAATAGGTACACTGTTGCCGGATCTCTGTTTAAATTAAGGATAAAAATTTAAATGATTTGAGAATGGACGACAGAAACGAAAATGAGAAATAATGAATAACAAAAGCATTCAATTACAAACATTAATGTTTATTGCAGTTTGTATAAGAATTGTGTACATGATATGAATATGCCACTTTATTTTACATACTTTACATGCTTGCTTGCTTGCTTGCTGTTGTGGAAGAATAAAGACATCACAAACTGATGCCAAATCAATTTAGTAGAGCAATTGAGCAATACAGTGAAATCTCCCTTACCGGACACCTCTAATAAGCGGGCACCTCTCTTACACGGACCTTTTGTTGGGAACCAACTTGTTTGCATTAACTTCACTAATAGAATTTTCTCTATTAAACGGACACTCTCTTAAACGGACACGGACACCACTTTTCGACAATTTTTAGACTGTGAATCTCTCTTGTACGGACACTTCAAGATGCAGGTCCAGCTTATGTCGTAAGGCGTCAAAACAATCCATAAATCCAGCATTTAATGATCATGTTGTTAAATTATAGAATTCTTTTGCAATACGGGCGGTATTGTCAACTCAAATCAGCGTTATGAGTGCAGGAAATTCGACACTTTCATTACCATATGCGCGCTATTATTACAAAACAATCCATGTCGCTTGATTTTAGAAGCCTGCAATTCAAAACTACTTCGGGCATCCCATTATGATAAAAATAAAAATAGGAAGAATTTTTCCTGTTTGCTTTTATGGAAGGAAAGAATAAGAAAACTAGGCTCAGCCCCCCCCACTCCCGGCCGCGAAGTCTGCGGGTATCAAGTTACGCCGCTGTAATCAATTCGAACCAGAGGACGATTTACCCTGATCAGTAGTGGCTGAACTGTATAGAAATATCCCAGAAATCAAAGACGTCCACCCTGACGAATTTATAAACATTGACAACGAAATAATCGTGGAAGATGATGTAACCGAAATTTCAGGTGAAACAGCTGCCGTTGATGTGCAGTTGGCAGAATTAGAAAAAGATGGCGACTTAGAAATTTGTGAGAATGTAATCAAGACCTACACGGAAGCATCAACAGTGAACAATTTTTAATGCTTTGCTAAAGAAAGTAATGACTTAAAAGTATTCAACTGTCAAAATATTTAGAAATACATGTGGAAAGTATAATAAGCAGTCAGAAAAAACCCTTATGTCAAACGAGTATTTTAGATTTTGTAACAACTAATTACATAACTTTGTTTCAATTATTTTATTATTCCTATCTGTATTGTTAGCGCGTATACTTTTGCATAATACAACTTTTTTAAACATAAAAATAGATTTTTCCCTTAAGCGGACGCCTCTAATAACCGGACAAAAACTTTGGCACCGTGCGTGTTTCGCTTATGGGAGATTTCACTGTATATTGGTCTTACAGAAATTAACACGTGAAAAATATAAATATCTTGTCAAATGGATAGCTTGCTGATTTTACTTCATGTTGATTTTCACATCTGCCACATAACATTTCAACACCATCTACGGTCAGCTATTCTGCTGCTTCGCGTCTTAATCAGCTAACTAATCTCTTGACAGTAATGAAACACTTCCCATCTCGGGCTGTAATATACTATTACACACTTGATAAATCATTTATTTTCTTACGAATATTAAAATAATAAATCTGGCAATGTGGTGGAAAGAAAATGTCGAACAGACACTGACAGAAAAATAAAGTTGTATCCGCTGCATCAACGAATCAGTTAGTCCAACATGAAAAGAAAAAATCATAGCCAACTCTGTCCCAAAAAGGTCGTGAACGGCTTATAGCTTGTTCTATCTCTCCCTCTGATATTTCGTTTATACCTATGTTGATTTCCTCTACTACTGTAACGTTCAATTCATTATATTATATAAACATACAAAAATGTATGTGGACAAATTCATATGATTTTGGGCTCTTAACGCATACTTGTAAAAGAAAATTTGGAAACTACATATGAAAACTGAACATTTTACTTTGGGCTGGATCTGCTGAATTATACAAAATATAAATTAAAATCTTTGTATGTTTTGCATATTTAACAATTTTCTATCAATATATATATTTCTTAAGTTGGAAACGTATTGTTTTCCTATTTTAATCTTAAAATAAACAGAATACATCTGTGAAACTGAAAAAAAATCAAATAGGCTTTTTGTATGTCAATAATACAATGCCCGGATTTTTCAAAATGCCATGCAACCTAATGGAAATTGTCCGCGTTTCAGACTCGCAAAACTAAAATTGAGTGTTTATCAAAAAAATGCACAACGTAAATGCAAAACAATGCAACAATAATTTTTTTAAAACATTTCCAATATACGTTGAGTCAGACAAAGACACTCGTATTGCGATTTTTCCAAAATTGCATAATTAAATTTTAAAACGACGATTTTTGTTAATTTAAATAATAATGGGGAATATTGACAATAAAAATGAAATTAAATCAAATAGGTCATGTTTTTGTTGTTTCTATGGTGAATAGTCATATCAATGTTAACAAGGGCAAATGGGACAGGTGAGAAACCGGGAAACTTCGCAGTGCGCCTCAGGCATAGCGAGCAGCTTTTGACCGGCAATTGACAATTATAGTTTTACGTAGGTAAAGGCAAGAATATATATCTCCCTATTAGGCAAGACGCATATTGAGAAGCGTATGACGCGTGTTAAGCGACCTGACACGTTTGTTACGACGCGATGTCATCCCACGCGTAGCGCGGTTATTCGCATATTGCGACGTAGTGCACGTGGCAGTTTTTAGTGATCTCCTAACGCATCTTCGCACTTTTAATTAATAAAATGAATGATTTGTAAAGAAAATATATTTATTTAGATTCCTTAAGTTCAGATTCAGATAGTGATGCTGAAGAAGAAATGTTGCTTCAATCTTTGATGGAGAAAAAATATAAATCACAGAATAATTTTTATTTAAATAAAAGAAATAGCATAGGTAGCATCTTTTGTATCATACAACTCCCTGTGTCGCCTGACTGCCTCTATTAACTTCTCTTCTGCCATTATGAAATTTAAAAATTCAACGATTTAATTTTTTTTTAATTAATTAAAACTGTACACGTTAGGACTCGTACACGAGAAACTGCGTTCCAATCACAGCAACGCGCGACTGCTCGCGATACGCAGACTGCACTGTGTCGCGTCGTGTACCAATTTGCGCTGTTTCACCCATTTCCGCTGGCTACAAAAAAGCGCGCTGTGCTGTGCTGCTTCGCACGCGGTCTCAATATGCGCCTTGCCTTAAACGGGCCACTCAAATCCTGTCGAGCCAGTTTCATACCTATTACCCTTTAAGATTTTGAGCGCCCATCCAATCCTAAACGTTAATAATTTGATTTGAATGACACAGAATTATGTCGTATATTACATTATTTTTCTTTCAAAAATAAATTATCATTTTATTGTTATTGAGTCAAGTAAAGTTTACTTTCCTGATCCGAAATTTGCAGTAATGGACAAAATAGAAAATTTCAGAGAAAAAATATAAATAAACTCACCCTCGCATAAGTTGTGATGCCTTAAAATAGGCAGCCATAGCTTGATCATGCTCATTTTCTACTGCAAATGAATGCCCAAAAGCCAACCAAGCTGGCCCAAATAACCTATCCAAGCTCGTTGCCTTAGCTAAAAATCTCCGTGCTGCATCTCTCTTGCCTATAATAAATTACAAAATAAGGCCACACAAAACTGCACCCAATTAACAATTGTTTACCAATTACATAATAGTAGCAACCTACAGCAAACCAGGACACTGCCAAATTTGGATACAGATCCACTAAATTATGTGCCAACGAAAATAGTTCTATAAAGAATAGATTATACAATTGTTCCATAAATACATTCATCAACTTACTGTTACTTTGTTTTAATTCTACTTGACATGAAATATGTATAGGTAAACAGGAAGTGTGGTAAGGATCTTGTTTCAAAATACTATCGCTCAGTTTATTACATTGTTGATAGTCGCAATTATAATAAAGACGTTCTGCTCGTGATACTGCTAGATCTAAACTATCTTGTAACCGAATTAGCGTTGCACTTTCTGGTGTATCGACATGCATTTCTTCATGTAGTTCATTATCTTCCTTATTACTGTCTTGTTTTCCACTGTATTTTATACCATCTGGAGTTGTAATACCTCCAGGTGTTTCTGGTACATTTGTTGATGCATTCATAAAATTATTGTGTAAAACTATAATTGAGCTATGCATAGGAGTATTAGTAGCTGGATTACTAACTTCTTGGTTTTGCTGATAACTTTTATTTGGTACTACAGAAATAACCGTATGATATTTTTTAAGTTTACTTTTATATAACATGCGTAATATTTCTGCTTCGTCCATTGTACACTGCTGTGAAATTGGTAAGGACTTTAAAAGTTCATGTTCTAAAACATTAACAATGAATTACACATTTAATACAACTTCATTATTACACGCACCTTCTGCAGCAGATAACATATGATGTTTAATAAGAGCATCGAATGCTTCAAAGCAATACACATCACACTGTAGTGCTTGTTTATAGCAATCAGATGCTAATCCTCGATTATCCATAGCTTCCAATACTTTGCCTTTGAGCAACAGAACTGAAGATTGCACTTGCTGCAAACGTGATAACCAACGTTAATATACAGTGCTATACATTTTTTTAACACTTACATGTCGAGGAGTATCGTCAAACATACCAGCTTCAACAGCAGAATTGTACGGAGTAGTAAACATGCTCTGTAGAAACACATCCATATCCATTGAATTCAATACCTTTAATGCTTCATTTAGTTCGTTTGCTTCCAATAAGCAACGTACTGTTAAATAATTACATAAAATGTAAGTCTAAAACAAACACATTTATATATACTAGTACAACATACATAATTTCTTAATACTTTGTCTAAATTTTTTGAACGTAGAAGATGTGCTGCTCGGTGATATTGCTTTAATAGAAACATACACTGTGCTAACCAATAGATATCTCGAGGATTTCCGGATGTTAATGCTACTACTTTGTCTGCCCAAAATAATGCAGCACTGTAAACGTGCTGCAAATAAAAGGAAGGGATTATATCAAACGCGATTTATGTTTGAACAACAAACATAACCGCAATCTACCATTATAAATGGCTCTTAACTTACCAAATTTATATATGTCTGCACTAATTGCCGGTAATTGTCAATGTTTAAATTACTTGAAACCGCATTTTTCATTTCTGCATCGGTATCCCCAGCCATTTCCAATTTTATTATAACAAAGCACAAACAGACGGTGGTAGCCGATGCAAAACATTTAAATATAATTTTATAAACAAATTTAGGTTATGTTTAAGAGTTACAATTGAAGAGATGAGCTTTTTACCTACACGGTAAAATGTCAACAGTTTAAATCTATACCATTTGTTAATATGATCTACAACTCGTAATTTTGCTGTATACTCCATTCACTATAGTCCCGGATTGTCAGTGTCAAAATCCAATTAAAAACAATCCTTTATAACATGGGTTAATACTTTTATCTACTCCTACTGTACAATGACCATTCATAATTCACAGTTTGCAGCCAATCATAAAATTCTATTTTCATTATTCAATAGTTTGCAAGTTGCAACCAATCAGAAAATTATATTTTCATTACTCAATAGGTTGTAGCCAATCACAAAATTCATTCTTATTATTCAACGACTTTTGAAGTTAACAGCTGTCACAAATGTCATAATTGGGAAATATGAACACAAGACTCCTATTGCATTGGAGTAGATAAAATATCGTATTATATTCGCGATTATGGCCATTATTCACTCAGATGACTTGCACCACGCGCCTTCGGCTTGTGGCGCAAATGTCATCTTCGTGAATAATGGCTGTCATAATCGCTCATATAATAATATACTATTAAGTCAAGTTGTGGGTAACTACAAACAATTAATTAAGTTACTCTAATGTCAAAACTATAAATTACAGGTTATGGTTAAATAAAAATATTTTTTATTTCGAACTGACTTCAGCAAAAATAAATAAAACTTGCCATGCAACAAAAACGCAAATTTTAAAAATTACGCCTTTGCGTTGTCCAACCTAGTAGTAACAACAAACCCAACAGAAATTCAACAGTGCTACCATAAAACGTCATTTTTGACAATCCGAGACGATAGTGAATAGAGTATAGCACATTTTAGCATGGAAGAAATAAATTAATAATATACAAGGTATGTATAAATTGGAGAAATAACTACACGTGGCGATGTCGAAAATCTTAATAGTAAAATGTTGGATTGGTCTTCATGTGTCCTCACGAGCTATAGATAAAATACATGTTCTTTTCAGATAAAGTAGCTTCTTTGTTTTAAATTCGTCAAAGTATCATCAAGGAAAGTTATTCAGAATGTAAAATTATGGTTCCATGCAAAATTTAAGGAATATCGACTTACTTTTATGAAACCATGTGTGATGAAGTAACTATATACCTTTGTGGTAACCCGGTTTCATAAAAGTCAACCGATATTTTTGAAATTTCACTTGGGGGCATAATTTTACATTTTGAACAACTTTCCTTGACGATACTTTGACATATTTGAAACAGAAAATGTACTTTACCTGACAAAACCTACTTTTATCTACTGCTTGTGAGGATCCATGAAGGCGTCGACTCAGAATTTTATGACCAACATCGCCACGTCTAGTTCTTTTGCCAATTTATACACACCCTATATAATAATTGCATTATTTTGTGTAAAATGATTATAAAAAACAAGTAATTTAATGATCTACCAATTCTGTATGTTAGTTAATCATAAAATCTTCCAATATACAACCATGGACAAAAATATTCCGTATGTAGGTATAGGCCATTCAGTAACAACAAAAACATTTGAATTTTTTTGAAGTTGGTATAGAGAAGCAATATTTGTATTAGGGATTCTGAATTACGCTTTGTAAAGGTTTCCACACCTGCATAAAAGCAGGTTTAAATTTAAAAATGACAATCAATGACAATTAATATTTTGCATTATTTCAGTGTCAAAGTAGATATTTTTCTAAAAATTCTCGCCTGAACTTCTATAAAACGTAATAAAAATAGCTATTTCATAACACCTACTTGTTATTTTCAATAACTGAACTGTCAACCTGACTGAAAAGTTTCCCATAACAGCCTAGGCTGTTAAACACTTAACAGCCTAAGCCGTTATGAAATAACAGAACAATAACATTTTAACATTGGCAATACTGAAATGTATAGTTAGTGACACTGTAAGTCTATGTGAAATTCGAGGTTAGCAGGTTAGGTTTTGCGTCAGTCTGTGTCAAAACTGACGCAAAACCTAACCTACTAACAGCGAATTTGACATAGTATTACAGTGTCACCAACAATACATTTCAGTATTGCCAAACGTAATTTTTTTCCGTAGGTGACTCTGATAAGACGAGTTTTCACACACGTTACTAATACTATTGAACTGTTTCGTTTAAATTGCTCTAAAATGTAAATTTTTGTAGGTGTTACGAAAAGTATTCAACAACATACAGCCATTATCGCATCTAACAAATTCGGATAAATCCATTAGCCTCGGCCTGACAGCCTTGGCCACAAATTTATCCTCGTTTGTCAAATGCTTACTAACGGCCTTATGTCGTTAATAACTATTAATAAACGCTACGTCAATAGTATCCAACACAGTATTTGTATAATATTCTTAAAAATAGTTATTTATAACATTTGTGACAGATGCTACGTAAATGTCACACCCTTAACCTATTTGTTTTAGTAACTTTTTGTAAGTACATTCCTAGACAAAGATGAATTTTGAAAGTACACTCATGAAATTTTGAAAATCAAAGGTCACTTTTGTGTTTTTATGTTTACTGAACGCAGACTATATGTTTGTATTTATGTGTATTAATCATAATATAGTCGTTTATGTCTTACCTACTACCATATATGTATAATCTCTGAAACTTCTTTGTGGCGTGAATTCATAATTCATATTCTTATATGGGTATTTCGCCACTCTGCAAATTAAAATATTAAATAACGAAAATATTAACAACGAACGTTTCGAGGGACAATCTGCCCTCGTTATCAACGAATAACAATTAAAACTAACAAGAACTTATCTTTTTTTCACTGGAAGGAAAAACGATCAACCTCCAATGAATTTTCTGACATTGACGTTTGTTGACAAGAATCGATGTCAACTAGGCGAAAAATTAAGGAAACGGCATACATTTTACTTAACGAAGAAAAATGCGTGTCGTCTTTCTCAATATTTTTAGACAATAGTTGGCTATCGATTCTTAAAGATGAGATCAAGTAGGTACAGATATAGAGGGTATTCCATTAAAAAAAATCTACATGACGTCATATCTCTTACCTGGGACAACCTGTATACTAACTTTTTACTTTAAAAAAATACTAATTGATATGTTCGAGCGTTTTTCCGATAATGAAATATCTGAATTTTAAATAAATTTGTGCAAGACTTTATGGACTTAATATATACAGGGTGATTTTTTGAAAACGATCCACCTGAGATATTTCAGAAACCAAAAGGAAATTAAAAATTTCCGAAAACAGGTCCACTTATCAACTAATGTGACAGTTTGTAAGACAAAACGTCAACGGCTTGCTTTCTTTTTTCCACGCCTACCTGATTAAAACTAGGTTTCGATAGCACTTACCGTTCTCCTGAAGTGGCAATGATAAACTTTCTCATAAAATGTATGAGAAAATAAAAAACGTGGGCAAGTGACACATTACCATAATCCTTATAAGATAAGCTTTCATTTGAGATACCACGCGAAGGGTCATTCCATTTAAAATTTTTGGGGAGGTATTCGTGGGGGCGCAGGGGTAAACGTCAAAAGTGTGAATCATAGGTCAAGCCGTTTCCCCCTTGACATATAAGTGGACCTGTTTTCGGAAATTTTTAATTTCCTTTTGGTTTCTGAAATATCTCAGGTGGATCGTTTTCAAAAAAACACCCTGTATATGTAGTATATACATATATATACAGAGTGTTTGTACATCGCTAGACAGCTCATAACTTCGTTAGTCATACAGATATCGAAAAAAACTTTTTTTTGTTTTAAATGTCACTACACAATCTACAAATTGACGTAAACCAATTTAAGTCATGGCCTCATATTTTTGCGCAGTGATACACGACTTTAGTTTTTTAAATGGAACACCCTGTATATTTTTTGAGATTTGCAATTAGCGTTAAACATGCTTTATGATAACATTCTTAAATTTTAATTTAGGAACTTATTATTTTCAAAAATGAAAAAAAGTGTTTAGCCAAAGTAGGCCATTAATTACGCAAAACCACTAACAATTGAACAAAAAATGCAAAACTAACTCCACTTGGTTCTAAAAATTTCGCCTGACCGAATTATAGCACCAAACGTACTAAAACAATCGAAAACTATGTTTTTTTTTAAATAGAATAATAATTATGAGTTTAATTAACAATAACATTTATTTTTAAATCGTTTTACGTAATTTTGATTTTTAAAAGCTACTTCTAAACGAAATGGCAAATGTGGTATACCGTTGGAAAAGCCCTTTTATTGTAGTTTTCAACTGTTCAATGAAACTCATATTGTTCCATTTAAAAAACATAGTTTTCAATTGTTTTAGTACGCTTGGCGCTATAATTCGGTCATGCGACATTTTTAGAGCCAAGTGGTTTGTTTTGCATTTCTTGTTAGATTGTTAGTGATTTTGATTTTCCATTTTGAAAAATAATAAGTTCCAAAATTTAAATTTAAGAATGCTATCATAAAGCACTTTTAGTGCTGATTTAAAATATCTAAAAATATACAGGGTGTTCCATTTAAAAATCCAAAGTTGTGTACCACTACGTAAAAATATGAGGTCATGGCTTAATTTAGTTTAAGTTAATTTGCAGGTTGTATACTGGCATTTAAAACAAAAGAAAGTTCTTTTCGATATCCATCCATCCATCCATCCATATATATGTATAATAGGCTTGTCTGGGACGCTGTTTTGTGTGTCCGGGACGCTGTTTCAGCAGCCAAACCGTAAAAGATAGAGAAAAAAGTTATGAAAGTTATATGTTTGGAATAGTCATGTCAGGTCAGGAACCGAATTTCAGTCACGTGACATTTCCGGTTTTCGAGAAATCACGTGATTTCCGTCCGTCCGGGACGCTGGTCCGTCCGGGACGCTGTTTCAGCAGCCAAACCGTAAGAGATAGAGAAAAGAGTTATTTAAGTTATATGTTTGGAATGGTCATGTCAGGTCAGGAACCGAATTTCAATCACGTGATTTTAAAAAATATTATTGTTTTTATTTAATACGCGTTCTATTTGAAAAACGGTCTTTTTTGTTTTATTAAATGAGACATTTGTCTCACTGGTTGCTAGTCTCTATTACTAACGAAGTTACGAGTTGTTTAGCTATCTACAAACACCTTGTATAGATATATCGCTCATAGTTTTAGAAATATTTTACACCCCATCCTCGTTGCCGGACTCTGTATATGTTTTTTATACCAAAAACTTAATCTTATAGTACTTATCAGTATTGTTGATCTGTTTCTATTAATTTTTTAAAACCTAAGCAGGCCGTATAATGCAGAATTCAGGCCCTTTTTCTCTCCAAAGAGTTATTTAAATCGAGAGAAGTATTTTTCAGCGTTTTGCTTCGCTTAATCCCCCCCCCCCCCCTGCCCTCCTTCCACACAGAATTGTTCGAACTTGCAGCTGGACAGTTACGTTAAAATAAATGCTACCAAATGTTATAATCCTATAGTTTACTAAAACTGAATATTTTGTTTTTACATGTCTTGGTTCTACATCATTTTTTACTTTTTCGACATTAATGAAATTACGTTTTGAAGCAGAAATCTAAACTTGCAATCTGATCACGCATTGTTGATTATGCCCTAGATATAAGATGGCAAAATTTTAATTTTTAAGATATTAACAGTAATTAGTAACAATAACGTAGTAAGGTAACTCAAGTACGCATTGCGCGCAGGTGTTTATCGCAACTTGTTCTTTGCACTAATCAAAAAGGAATTGGAGATTAGTGGGTTACTTTTTTATAATATAACAAAGCAAACCTAGCTAACGTGGAAAAACATGTATTTAATAAAATTTAGAGTCCCTGTAAATTTAAATTTAAAAAATGAAAACGATTTCAATATACGAGCATTTTTAAAGAACCCTTTGTTTTATTAATAATTCACGTTACATGAACATTGAAAAGCGAGCAGTTCGTAAAATGCAATTTGTGATGTTAATATAGGTATCTTACATGTGTCGAACTGTATCCCAGACGTTCTTCGTTATCAACAATATAAACAACAACTTTGCAAAGCGCACGTGTTCCTCTTGTTCCCACCAAGATGTTTAACTGAGTCAGAACCACCCAATAGGGATCCGAGCGACCCTTCCCGAGCGCATTTCAGAGAAACTGTTGCTTTTCAGCAGAAGAAAGCTGGAATTCGAAGAACCGTGCGGCAATTGGTATCTCGGTGCATTTCTTTATTATGCAGAAATTTAAAATTAATGTGCATCCACGTATGTCTTTCGATTATTAGTGTTGCCATATTCGTGTAATTAGTATCGAAGTCTTCCAAAATTAAAATGCCAGTCGTCAGCCAGGTGAGTAATTTTACATTCATCGATTTTTTTTAAATAGCGTAGATTGGATTAAAAAATTGTAGTTTTGTGGAACAAATATTTGTTATACTGACATACATTGTGTAAAAGTTAAATAACGCGAGTTAATTGTTGCGTGCTCGCTTTATTTATGTAACAATATTGTTAGTCTCGCAACATTTCGTATAGAAACTATGATTCCATTTAGTTTTTAATTAGTTATTGGTGTAGTCAGGATAATTATGATGATCAATTCGAGGGGTTCTACACCAAATCGGGTTTTGTTGTAACCAGACTTTCTACAGTTTCGCTGCAGTTTTTATATTAGTTTGGTAGACGCAGGTGACGCCTTCGACGCTGTGTCAATAAAATACAGATTTTTTTTCGGTGGTGCGACGGTGAATGACTTAGTCTGTCTGTAGGTACGTGGTTTTAGAAGGTAAACTGTGTTTTAGTAATGCAACTTTGTGGCTTGTTGAACAGTTTACTTTTGTTCAAATTGCTTGTTTAGTACTTATTCATTCTAGGAAATGATTCATAAGGCGAAGATGCAGATGCAGGCATATAGATTGATAGCAAAAAAAAACTTGGCATTTGTTTATGTATATTTGAGATTAGCTGGTATGAAATGCAGCATTTTTAAAAGTGAAGTGTGTTCTAAACTTAAGTGTCGGGTTGTTTTTCAAAAAACGGTTTAATTCGCTTTTCGGGTGCGCAATGTGGCGTAAAATATTTTCTGCCCTGCTGATACTTAAAACGAAAAACGCGGGGTTGTACCGCAGCGAATAATATATACAGTGTCCGCCAAAAAGTCGGCCCATATTTAAATTTGATTTAGTCAAAAATACTTTTTGCGTGAATAATTTGTGCTTGTCTAAAAACCTCTTTAGCCTCTATCATATATACTGAGTGATTTTTACTTATTTAGAAAATTGAGTTTTTTGAAATTGTCAAAATCCGAAAAGTGCTATTTTTCGGAAATTAAGTAAGATTTCAATGAGATTTTTGTAGTGATATTTTTAGCTAACTGAACAATCTCAAGGCCAGAAAACCTCTATTTTTTTCAACTTTAGCTAAAAATTTATTTTTCAATTTTTTAAATATTTTTCAAAATTGCACATACCAAGACAGGAGAAATATTTTTCAATTCTAATTAATATCTATTTAAATGGCTTCTACAAAGTCTAATCTAGCCCTGATAATGAATTACTGTTACAAAAATCCTGTAAATGTTCTTTTACAGTTGTCTAAATGAGATTTTTCTTTACCCAATTTACATGTTCTAAAAAAATCTCTTCATTTAAACAACTGTAAAAGAACATTTACAGGATTTTTCAGTGCTAGATTAGAGTTTCCAGAAGCCATTTAAATAGATATTCATAATTAGAAATCAAAAATATTTCTCCTAAAAAACGCCTTGCATAAAAAACGTAAAAATTATGCCAACATACCACTTTTCGGTAAATAATAAAAAATCTAAAGAACTAATTAACATTTTATATTATTTTTCCAATTATAAATTTTTAAAGTGTTCACATAAAAACGTTTGAATTTTAATATTAAGTCTTGGTATGCGAAATTTTGAAAAATATTTACAAAATTTAAAAATACATTTTTAGCTAATGTTGAAAAATTGAGGGTTTTCTGGCCTTAAGATTGTTTAGTTAGCTAAAAATAACACACCCTAAAAAAATCTCATTGAAATCTTACTTGATTTCCGAGAAATAGCACTTTTCGAATTTTGACAATTTTGAAAAACTCCATTTTCTAAATAAGTAAAAAATCACTCACCTATGATACGGGCTAAATAGGTTTTTAGACGAGCACAAATTATTGACGCTTTTTGAAAAATCAAAAATAACTTTTTTCCCATATTATGCCGACTTTTTGGCGGACACTGTATACAGTGTGTCCCATAAAGTTTTCTACATATGAAAAACTTTTTTAATTATTTATTTAAAAAAAAGTATTCTTCATAAAAAGTTCTGCATTACCCAAAAACTAAAACGCGCTTATAAAATTCCAAAATTATCTGATATTATACAGGATGGATAAAAATATTATAATTCGGATAAAGAGTAAGGTACCCTTATTTCTAAAGATAACAAAAAATGCTACTTAGAGGTGTTATTCAGAATAAAGGTTATGCACAATTATAAAAAGGCGGGCATCCTGTAATTAATTTCTTTTTCCAAATAATATGTCACACAAATTCAATTCAGAGAATCAATTTACATAAATTCCATTCAGAGAAGCAACAGGTCGTTGGAACATTACTTAAACTACTTAATACAGAAACTATAATGACTTTCCGAAGTAACATTTTTTGTTATTTTCAGAATGAGCGTACTTTACTCTTTCGCCGAATTATTATTTTTTTATCTATCCTGTATAATATCAGATAGTTTTGGAATTTTATGAGCTTAGTTTTTGGGTAATGCAGAACTTTTTATGAAGAATACTTTTTTGATAAATAAATAATTAAAAAAGATTTCCATATGTAGAGAACTTTATGGGACATACTGTATATATACAGGGCTATAACTTGGAAAGCGCACTGTAGAAACTTCAACGGTAAGCCGTTACTGTTCAATTATTTACCTACTCACCCAATTCTTTCAGAACCGAATTGTAATTAGGATTTTATAGCAAAGTAATTGTTTACAATATAAAAGTCAATTAGAGATTGTTGCCAAAATCAATGCTGCCATAGAATTCTAAAACAAGCAAGCGTAGTGTTACTTTTATTTGACATTTGTGACTAAAATAGTGAAATTGCTCCTCCCGAGACCCCTCCAGTAAGTGCTTGCTTTATATAAAATAATCAAATTCATAGGCCCAAGTCATATAATAATGTTACCGATATTTTAAGCTCTCAAATATTATCTTCCTTAAGTCTAAAGTGACTGGTACTCCCCATGCCATCTCCATAAACAAATGTACATTCATATTATGTATTTGTTTTTCTGCTTTCATGACATTGCTTTTGGCACGAGGTAATACATTTTGTTTGAATTTGAGAAACGATAAGTAACGACCATTGCAGCATGTTTTTTCGAAAAACCTAGCTATCGTGGAGCTGCTACGATATTTAAGGAAGTCAATATGTAATAGAACCATTAAATATAATTTTATATTGGAATAGACGTTAGTTTGATTAAGTTTTATTTTCACCCGCTAAATATTTGTACAACTTGCCTGTTTTGTGAATCCGCATGTGAAGATGTTTGTACCATTGTGATTGTATGCAAAAGTATCTGGGACAGTTTATGTTTTCCTTTGTAAACATGATAATAGATTTATTTACTATCAAAGGAATCTTGTCACAATACAGTCAGTTGTGATTGTCATTAATCATTAAACAGCATGAATTATTGTTAAGACTGAAGAGAGGCTAAAATTGTTTTTTATGTTTTAACTCGTATATAATATACTTAACCGTAGAATTTAGCAATATGATTTAAGATATTAGAAGAAAACTCATTACAAGGGGTTTTAAAAAATACAGATGTACAAATCCATAATTATTAAATTTGAAAATGTTGAGCACCCTATACAGCATTAACGCCAAAAAGCACTATTTTTCACTCGTAAAGTAATTCAGAAAAAACATAATTTTTAGGTAACCTCGAGTTTTTTTTAAATAAAATCGTTATTATTTCCAAAACCGTTAACTTTAGAACAGCGGTTCTGAACCCTTTTTCTTGACGCATCTCCTAGCAGGTTAATTGTTTCTCAAGTACCCCTGAAGACTATTGTGTGCGTAATATTAGCATAAGCTTTATTATTACAAAATAAAAGATCTTCATTAATGATTGAGGGAGAATTTTATAAAAATGACAACAAAAATGCAACGAATACATACAGGCTGTTTCCTAAAAAACGCCGCAACCCATAACTCCGTTGTTTTAAATTTTAGACCCAACAAACTATATATATTCTTAAATGGCAAGACAAGAGCTACCTTTTGACATCGCCCGTTCGTAAATATCTTTCAACTGTTTTGAGCAACGATGTTCAACTATTTTATTTTAAATGGAACACCCTGTATATTTTTACATATTTGGATTCAGAATGAAATTCTGCATGCAGCAGTATGCTTCATTTGTTTTTTGGACACTTAGAAATGTTTAAAATAATTTTTTAATATTGCATGTAGACAGTCGTACAGTACCATAAAATTTTCAAGTGTGCCATGGAAAACAATCAGAATGTTGAAATATTTTATCTAACACGTCCAGAAAACGAAGAAATTCTGAGACTTGTCGGGAAGTACCTCCCAATTTGATATTGAATGCGACCAATGGAGTAACTAGAAGATGTCAGTTGTGTATTCAACAAGGGGGCGGTCAGTTTGAGCAATACTTGTAGATACGTTTTGTAGTTTTGTTTAAATTTGTTTCCAATAAAATATTTCAACATTCTGATTGTTTTCCACGGCACACTTGAAAATTTTATGGGACTGTACGACTGTCTACATGCAATATTAAAAAATTATTTTAAACATTTCTAAGTGTCCAAAAAACAAATGAAGCATACTACTGCATGCAAAATTGTATTCTGAATCCAAATATGTAAAAATATACAGGGTGTTCCATTTAAAATAAAATAGTTGAACATCGTTGCTCAAAACAGTTGAAAGATATTTACGAACGGGCGATGTCAAAAGGTAGCTCTTGTCTTGCCATTTAAGAATATATATAGTTTGTTGGGTCTAAAATTTAAAACAACGGAGTTATGGGTTGCGGCGTTTTTTAGGAAACAGCCAGTATACATACTATTTATATTAAATCACAAAAATACTAACAATACTCGTATTAAAACAAAAAACAAACACAATAGTAAATATTCATAAAACAGATAAATCAAACTAACAATTTAGGAAATTAATAGTACTATGTATATAGTTTTTGGTACATTAAATTAGAAAATATATGGATAATAGCACTAAATTTAATAAGACACTTGTCAAGTTATCAGCAATTTTTAAAAATTTGGTTGTCACGAAGTAAACTGGCACTTCATGCAAACTGAAGTGTAAATGATTACGGCTTATGTGTAGCAATATATTTGGCACAGCCACACTCGCATAAGTCCGTACTAATTAGAAATGACAAACGCCTTCACACTGCTTTATCAGTTATATTTTTCTTTGTATGTCATATCACAAGAAACATCGATCAGTCCCATTTCTTCGTTTGTGGATACGACAGAACTGCTTTGCATTGTAGAAAAAAGGTTGATTATCCACATATAATTTTCTATAATTTAAATAATATTTTTTTGAAAACAAAACAAATGAAGTCCGCCATTTTGTATAAACAACCAGGCGTATCCCTTGAAACCACCCCATGTAACTCTACACGTACGCTTACCCCTGGTTGAGAATCCCCATACAACTGTATATTATACCTAACTAGAGGGCATTCTATTTAAAAAAAAAAGAGTAGGTTTGGTCCGCCACACTTCTGTGAGCCACCCTGTAAAATAAAGACATTTCATTAATGTGCACCATTGTAGTTCCTACAACTTAAGCGATTTTCATATAACTCTCATAGTTTTAGAAATACGTTTCACCCCCGCATCTTTTCGAGACCCTGTATGTATATGGGGTAACTGAAATGTTTGGCATTATTTTAAGGGCGGATTTTACGTCACAAATTGACAAAATAAGTTCATATAAACATAGGTTCAATTTTCAACCTTTAGGGACATATTGGGGGGGGGGGGGGGAGTTGAAATTGGATTTTTGTCATTACTGAAGGAAAGGATATTCAAATTATTGTTAATGTTAATTTTTTTCAACTACAAAAAACGTTATTCATATTTTCGCAGTATTTGTGACAAAAAAGTATTAATAGAAGCGAAATTGAATAAAAATCAAAAATTAAAAAACAACAAAAAAACACCAGTTCCTTCGACAGTTAAGTAAAAAAAGGAAATTGTCTCTTGTAACTGCATCTATAACATTAAGCATTCAGACAGGGAGATATTTTCTACCAATAGAAGACTTCCTTACGATTTAAAAAAAATTTATATGGCTTTATGGTATTGAAATTGGCAACCCATATCTAAAACGAGCTAAAACGTTTTGAAGTAAAACAGGTTTTCCAAATCATTTTACCGTTTTTACGTTAAGAATTTTTAATAAAAACATTTATACGAGTTGCTAATTTTAATCTCTTAAAGCCGTACGGAAAAAGTAAAAACTATTTCATAAATTTTGACACAGACTGACGCAAAACCTAACCTGCTAACCTCGAATTTGACATAGACACTACGGTCAATATTATCAGTTACTATGGCAACGGCTGTAACAAACAAATTTTAAAATTAAATAGTAACATATGGAATTAAATATTTCACTGTTACATTTAATTGACAGCTTCATAAAACAAAATATCTTTGGAAAACAAGTGCCCCCAAAACACATTTTGGTATTGAATTGTATAATAAAAATTAATAATTACTTTTTTCTCAATTTATTTAAGAACTTATTTGTGCTAATTTACGTCGGGCCGTGATAAATTCTTATAATTTTGTCTAAGAATACACCCTTCATTGAGTTACTAAGCAACGCACTTCGGGTTATTAGCTAAAATTATTTCGAAATTATCTAGCTTTTGGTAACTTATAGCTGAAAATATTAGATCCGTTTTTAACAATAGAAAGCTTCTTCAGAAACCTAATTGTAACCCCATTCTAATACCCCCGTAAAGATTGGGAATTGCATCGTTAATCGGATTTTTTGTTTATTTCTATGCCCTCAACACATTGTCTATACAGATTGCGGCAGGCAACTAGGACCATAGCAAAAGCAAGGGGACTTTACATGTGGCCGTAATTGTATTTAAAAAAATTTAAAAATCGAATATATTCCTTGTATTTATAATGATCCTAACGAGCTACCGCTATCGTACATTGACTGTTCGTTTGTTAAACACCAGGGCGGCGACATGCATATTCTCCTTGCTTTTGCAATGGTCTTATAGTTGCCTGCCGCAATTTGTATATTGGGGTTTTCTCTTCAATCGCCTTTTATATGTACATTGTGTAATCGATTTAAAACATTTTGCATAATTAACTGCAATTAATACTTGAGCTGCACATTCGTGCACATTTTTTCAAGCACTGCAACTTTCACGTTTGCAATTTTCCGAAAAAACCACCCTCACAAAGCTAGAATGGCGAAAACTGATTTTTTGGTAACTTTGTCGCCCTCTACCGTTCGAAATAGCAACTTCTCGGTATCGCAACAATGACCAAAAATATGTAGAATCAAAGAGCATTCATTTCCAACTTTTTTTGTTCAATAAATTTTTCTGTGCGACCAATGGATCGCGAGAAAAACGAGTTCAAAATGTTTTCAAGATGGCGGCTGTTTGATAGGGGGTGGGAGCACAGCTTTTTGGTTCTACACTTGTATAATGACCCTAAACCACTGGGCAAGAGTAATCGCTGCGGCCAATTTTTTTTAGGGTGACGATTTTACTGTACTATATGATTTTCGTTTTGTATAATATGCAGATATATATATTTTTTAAAAGCGACACTGGCAAAACAAATGTCTGGTTTCACCCGCCGTTAGACGTTCTGGAGGATTTTCTTTGGGTTCAGATATACTTGATAGATAAGACTAAGCTCATTGCTCTTGTTCATTATTTTTATAAAAATTCATGGAAATTAGATAACCAACGAATATCTTTCTCAGGATTATCAGATAAGTTTATGACAAACCATTTAAAACCTGAACAGGGTTGGTATTTAATCACATAATCTTCTTCCTTTAAAACTTTAAATTTGCATAAGGCACATCTTCATTTTGGTATTTCCCATCATTACCTCGAGCTAGAAATACAACAGTTCTATTTCCCCATTTATAGTACTTGCTAACCCTCTTTAAATTATTTGATATTTATTATTGTACATAAAAATAATTATCGTTAAGTAATAACTATTATGCTTTAGTGAAACAAAATTTCTCAATATTTGTGTACAAAATCCTCGTGTATCACAAATCTAAACAAATGTGTGAGTCCAAAATCGCTTGATTTTAAATTAGAAACTGCTATAACTATATTATCATTCTCTAAAGTTAAACTTCCAGATTATTCTTATTGACCATCAGACCAAAGTGCCCTGCAAATGAAAACTGTTATAAGGCCTATAGAATGTAGACCATTTGATTTATTTAAGAAATTCTTAAGTCTATGTATACCCACAAACCTGAGAGGCAAACGGAGTTGGTCATTCATCCTGATGTACAAAAATGTTTTAAGATCCTAAATTTTATTGACTATTCAATTCACCTGTCATCTGTCAAAAAGTGACCAATGAAAATCCAGAATTTTGACCTTTCTTGACCAATCAAAAAAATATCAGCGGATATATCTTCCTAGAAGGTATTCAAGTGACTATTTTAAACAAATGTGATTTTTATTAGAAAAAGTCAATATTAGTGTTCTGTTACTATAGAAATTGCGTAGTTTGTTGCTAGATTTACTGAAAACTAGAACTCTACTGCAAACTAATTTGTAAAAGTAGTTTGGTTCATTAAATAGTCCCTCGAATACCATACTTAGTCAAAGTTAAGTAGATTATTTTTGCGGTGGTATCACTACTCATGTCCATTGCGCTTGGGATCAAAGCGCAATGGACATTCGTGACACCACTGCAAAAATAGTCGACATAACTTTGACTACTCATGGTATTATAAGTGATAGTATTTGTGTAACTAGTAGCAAAGTCAAGCAATCACGGTAGGCCCGGAAGTCCACTTTTCCTATGCAGTACACACACTATTTTTCCCCAATTGAAATAAACACAAAAATTAAAAATTTACGTTATGATACTTTATTTCGGCAATGCGGTATTGATATCTAGAAACGACGATAACATACCAGGCCAAAAACAAGTGGGAAAAGTATCAATTTCCGTTTGATGGTAGAAGAAAGTTGTAATCGAGAGTAGAACTATTGAAATGCTTTCACAGTTTAGAAATAGTAGATTATGCAATGAGGGAGAGAAATGCGTTATTTTGTGAGTGCAATTTGGGACTCGAGTTTGAAGCCCGAGAGTCACATACTACTGAAGCAAAATAGCAGTCTCTCCGAATTGCATATACTATTTTTTTCACGTTGCAGGAAGATTTAAAACTACAACCCTGTTTTTTAAACGTAATTTATTGACATTTTTAAATTTTAAAGTTGGTGGCACTGTAAATCTATGTCAAATCCGAGGTTAGCAGGTTAGGTTTTGCATCAGTTTTGACACAGACTGACTCAAAACCTAACCTGCTAACCTCGAATTTGACATAGTTGTTGTTTCAGTCATTATGAAAACTCCCTAGGGAAATTTTTGTCTTATTTTGTCTCTAGGGAGTAAATGCTTTACTTCTGTTACAATTTTGATGCTATAGAAACCGACTTCTACTCCCGGTCGTGGAAAAAAATATTTTCCATAAACAATCTTTCTACCGCCATTTAAAAAAAACAACCATCTATAATATCGGTTTGCAAAACTTACACCAACAGCAAAATTAATAATCTCGTTTCTTTTCCCACTGATTTAAGTAAACGGTGGTAAAGAATATAGTATAAACAATACGTATTCAAACTGAATTTACTATATTTGCCAGTGACTCTTACTGAAATCTGCACACTCGTTCAGTAGAATATCATTTGTCATTTAAGTATTCAACTCATACAACAAAATAATATTGTTATCACACACACCGATGTTTTTTGTAAAATTATATAAAAATTAACGATGACAGAATAGATGACGGTGAACTGAAGTTTCCAAATTCTGAAAATGTGCAGACAGATCTTTTCACTATTACTATTACTTTGCTATAAAAAAAATGTAGATCTTGCACAATAATAACTTACTATTAATGCAACAAGTGCTAAAAGTTGATGTTTATGCACGAGACATGAAAATTATGAAACGAAACCGAAGGCTGAGTTTAATAACATGTCGAGTGCAATAACACTTTTAGCACGAGTTTGAGTACAATCTTTTTTCTACGATCGTGTCAAAATGACAACTTTTTGCACAGTTTTTAGTGTCAAAAGTGACGTTTATAGCACTCTTAATATTAGCGCTCGAACTATGTACATCTACGTTGCCATTGGAGGGGTGTTTTAATAATTTATTAAACCACGCTTTGCTGTAAGTTTGAATTTCAACATAACCTAGAATATGTAACACAATGTGACGGAAAAAGTGTCACCGAACTGCGTTTTTATATTTCTGTTACGATCGTAGAAAAAATAGCCTATGATACACGTGTATAAGAGCCATTAAAGCACTAGCGCGTCGTGCATTTAAACTCGTCGTACGTGTTTTAAGGGCTTACTTATACACTAGTATCATAATATACTATTTTCTAAGACCTTAAATTTTCTGTTATTAATCCATAAATGCCGATTTAACAAAGGTTTGCATTAATGACAGTTATAATTTATGTCATAATAAAGAGATGGCCTTGACGCGTAGGTGAATGTTTGTGGAGCCAGTACTGTCAAAGTCAGTTATCAAAGGTAATTATAATAGCACAAGTCTAACTTTATTCATTACATAACGCTTTAATTAAAAAACACTTTACCTCTTAACGCAAGAAGTAACTAGTATAACTTTACAACCTCATTTCCAGTTCGAAATTGTAGTTTTATAACCTCACTTCACTTTATAACACATGTGCTAAAAATAAACAGCTGATCTCATTTTAAACACTCTAAATTATAAAACGTCACTTTTAGTGAAACAAGCTAGAGCTAAAAGGCCTACTTTTAGTGGTGGTCGTAGAAAAAATATTTTCTAGATGTATTAGAATTTCATTTACAGTAATTGTTGTAAAAAACAGTGTCGCTACATGATTTATCATCTATTAACATTCAGCACTTGAGTGCTAGCAAGGAAATGCATTACACATTTCATTCGAATACAAAGTAACTATCGACGACGAAGTTTTTCCTATTTTTCTTTGAACATCGTGTACAATAACAATGTAACCTACAGTGGAAACGTTAATTTATAAAATATTTTTAATTAAAATATAGAAATTAGTGGTACCTTTATAGCGATAGAGGTACTTGGGCGGACAATATTTGACAAATTCAAATCTCAATATATTTTTTAAAGGTTATAAATGTATATTACTAGATCAGGCGGTAGGGCGTAAAATCAATACAGATCAGCAAAAAATGTTGAAAATTTTAATGTTTCTAAACCTTCATTCGACAATTGAAGAAATCCAACTTTCGCCCACGCAGAAAAACTTTATTATTTCTAACTTCATTATTTGTGAAAATTACCCCTAGCAGTTGTAACATCGTTATAAGTAGGTACAAAAGCCGTTAAATTGGGATCTGCAAATTTTCATAAAAGAATACCACTTTCTCATAACTATAAAATAAGGATCTGAATAAAAGTTAATCTAATAGTTCTATTCAGTATCAAATTATCTAAAACACTTCCCTTCTCATTTTACTTCTATACTGAATAACAAACGAATTAAATAAAATAGGTACTGAAATATTGCTATTAAATCTGATAGGTCGTAAAATTTATTAAAAAAACAACAGTAGTACCTATTAAAGTTAAACACAACTGGCACATTTTTCCCATTACGCCGTTTGACCATCTACTGTAGCTTCTCATAAGATTCCTACGGATATTAACAAAAAATAACTCATCTTATAAAGAGTCAGGTATTTAACTTTTAGACTCACCATTGAGGGATCATAAACCGTGGAGAATATGAGGACTGGTAAAATGGAGCAAAGTCGTTGAACATTATTCAAAATTTATTTGGTTTTAAATTTTTATTTGTTTTCATAATTTGGTATTAATTTTCTTATTACAAATACAAATCAAGGGCAGCTATGGCACTTTGGAAAATAGACTATTTTAATATTTTCAATGTTATAAGGTTTGCTACACTTATTTTGTTAAATAACCCAGATATGCGCAAAGATATTTTTTGATAGTAGGCGGCGATTGATTAATCGGAAAACAAATGAATCATTAAATTTTCACCTCAATTCGATTTTAGTAGTGATTTGGAAATTGTTTGTGCATATAGGTAATCTTCGAGATTTCTTGCGCAAATGCTATTTGTTTCAATAAAAGTTTTGGCAGTCTGCAATTTATATTAATTAGAAGTATTTAATGGCTTCTTTACAAAACGATAACGACACCAGCATCGATTTAATTTTTAACCTTTTGTGGGAAATGCCTGAATGAAATGTATGAAATAAGTAATTTCTCACAAAATATTTGTTTTAATTTAAAGGTTACGATTTTTCCAGCTCAAGTATTAATTGCAGTTAATTATGCAAAATGTTTTAAATCGATTACACAATGTACATATACAAGGCGATTGAAGAGGAAACCCCAATATACAAATTGCGGCAGGCAACTGGGACCATAGCAAAAGCAAGGGGACTTTACATGTGGCCGTAATTGTATTTAAAAAATTTAAAAATCGAATATATTCCTTGTATTTATAATGATCCTAACGAGCTACCGCTATCGTACATTGATTGTTCGTTTGTTAAACACCAGGGCGGCTATTTTTCTGACTTCTGACGACTATATCATGCCAAGTTTAACTCAGAGTCTTGCCTTGTTATTTTTGGAAATGAAATATCTGAATTTCTTAACATTCGATTACACGTTTATTTTGAACTGTTTTTAACTTTCTTTGTACATATTTTTTTATTTTTAAGGGATTTTTCTACAGAATTAAATTTAAAAATTTGGGATTGCTACATCCAATTAATCCGAATTTTTAATCTCATCTTTATTAAAGTTTCTAAAACGTAAGCCTTTGGTATAGTTTATAGAAAACTATTTTCTAACAATAGCTAAGCACTATGGAGAAACATGCAGTAAATGCATAGAAATGGATACTCCACGAGTATTTTTAATAAATGCGATTTTTTAATCTAAAAAATAACGGTTTAATTAATCTAAATCGACAGATCTTTCTGAAATTTCGTATAGGACCATAATTTCTCATTCTGAACAACTTTTCTTAATAAAATTTTGCTGCATCATGATCGAAAAGGGTAGTTTATCTTAAAATAAAATGCAATTTATATTGTTTAATCTAAAAAATGACGGTTTAATCTAAGTCGACAGATCTTTCTGAAATTATGTCGGCCATTATTTCTCATTCCGAATAACTTTTCTTAATAAAACTTTGACGTATCATGAACAAAAAGGGCAGTTTACCTGAAAATAAAATAGATTTCGCTTCCCTGTCAAGGCCTACTTGTTTTTCAAAAACTGAAAATAATCTTAAAATTCTTTTCAAACCAAGTAGGACCAAATCCCAGAACCTTAAAATAAAATTAAAAAATATTTAGTCCTTCTCACCTCTTGTAACATCAATCCTGCGACAAACTGCATGTTACTGGGGGTGAGTTATGGATCTATAATTATGATCCCGAGACTAAATAAAAATCGAGTGTTTGGGTTTTTGAAGATGAGGCTATGCCAACACAAGTTATTCGTGATAAAAATGCAAATAAAGAAAATATTGCTACTTTTTTCAGACATGTTGGTCCGCGTGTAGTAATTCATCTTGCCTTGTTCAAGTGTTTGAAAAATTGTGTAGTGGTCGCCTAAAATGTTATTTACGTGGGTGGCATTTTGCTATATCATGGTAATGCAACTCCGCATACGGTCGCAAAAAACTCTAATTTTTTTCACGAATCATGACTTCGGTGATTTGTTTTTATTTCCAAAGATTTAAAAAAGCATAGTCTATAAGAGATTTCACGAAGCAAATACGGTGATTACTGAATTTTAACGGATGATTGAGGCCTTTAAAACGGAGTCTTTGCCTGCTTGGAGAAGCAGTGCCAAAGAATGAACAGATGTTTTATGGCTAAAAATTTTGAAAAACAAAGTCATTTTCTTTTAAAAACTCGGAATTTTTTTTATAGCTATCAATTAACAGAACAGCCCCCGTATGTTAGGATAGTGTAGGTATTTGCAAATTGTTACGTTTCACACAACATTTATATTCTGATTTTAAATATAGATTGCAAAATTAACTAGTTTAAAATGTTGCTTGTTCCTTACGAGGTAGGAGATTGGTTCTTCAGACAATCCTATTCTACTTTGTCATCGTCTATTCGAATCTGAAGTTAAACTATAAAAATTCCGAACGGACGCACAATTTGTCCGTAATTTTGTACTTGTTCCTTACGAGATAGGTTGGTTTTTCAGACATCCCTACCTACTTCTTCATCTCCTGTCCGAATTTGAAGTCGAAATTTAAAAAAATCCGAAAAACGAACACACATCGGGCACATAATGAACTAGTTCATTAAAATAACCGATTAAATTTTGACATTTTCTGTCAGAATGTTTTGCTAAGAAATTTGTCAAGTAAATTTGCTGCTCAACAAGACAATTTACGAGATATATTTCTTTAGAGCAAAGCACTCTGACAAAAAATATTCAAAATTTATTCAGGCTAGTTTACATGCACGCGGGATGTTCGGCGTGATTATTTCCTGAATAAATAGATAAAATTCAGTTAGTAAAGCCCTTTAATTATCATGTGACAATTATTCACAAGCGATTAATTTTGACACATTTTTAAGTGCGGTTAAATTTTGACGTTTGAATTTTAGTCATTCCTAAACTGACAGAAACAATGGTGGTGATTACGCATTATTACGGATATGAAGGAAATAATCAAGGGTAATACCACAAACAGTGGATATATTTTTGACAAATATTTTGTCGTTTACATGTAAATTATTGCGTTTAAATTTCACGATACAAAATCACATCAAAAATGTCACGAGCCGAAGGCGAGTGACATTTAAATGTGATTTTGTTGGGTGAAATTTGCAATAATTTCTATGGAAATGACAAAATATTTTAAAAAAATATATCCACTTCGAGTGGTATTTGGGACGACTATTTAACAATATTAATACATAACGATTAACTTTATTGAAAAATAATCCAACAATTAATATAATTATTCATTCTCAATTAAATTCAGCGGAATGCTTCCAAAACACAGTATTTTAAAATTTTTAAAACAAGCCACACAGTTTGTTGGGGTTTAGTGTTACGTAACCTAGCGATATCACTAAGGACAGAACATCGTTGCTAAGCGATACTTCGCAACAAGGCTATTTATTTTTTGAGAACGTACATTGTTTTGTGAATATTTTGCATGGTGCCCAATATTCAGTGATATACTATTGTTATTGGTTGAAAAAAGCAAATGTGTGCAATATGATTGGCTTATATGTTATAGTGTTGAATAGTCAAAAATAGATGGTACTGTATATCGAAATTAAATAATTAAAGCTATAGAAATAGCATAAATGTAATTCCCTTTGTGGCCTTTGTCAACAAAGGTTTAAAACAATTATTTTAGGAGGCCGGCATGTGTTCAAATCTGCAATGTGGTACATTTCAACTGTAAACAGTTTTATATCCGAAACCGAACATACATACGATTAACTGCACATATGTTTAAAACGATATTTAGATACCAGCCTACTCTCTTGCAACAATAACAGCTGCGCATTTTATTTTCTTTTAAAAAGATTAAAATGTTGTCAGGATGGCTATATTTTCAAATTAATTTGGAATGCTAATATCAATGCAAAATATAATATTGCGTAGGTTTTAGAATTATGAAAAATGTTATTCCACACAAACTGGAAGTAAAAGATCATATTTACTCTCTGTTGGTGTATTTTGTATTATATCTTATTTATACTTGTTTCGGTCGTACATAAAAATTCAGTTTCGGTGGTTTTAATCAGAGAGATGATTAATTTACTAAAACTAATTCAACAGTGAGTTGGTGAGTGGCTATACTAGAGTATAATCATTAATTATTTTCATCTAGTATGTATGGCTATGGAATAGTTCCTAATTTATGAATGCAACTATAGCTCACTTAACAATCAAATGTCAAGTTTGACATTTAGGTGTCGTTGACGCTGGTTGACACCATCTGACTGATTACATATTTTCCCTTTACGTGACAGCCTTTATTTAGCCACAAAAATTTACCATGTTTGGTGGAAGTTCATGATATGAGACATTTTCCAACCCTTATTTCCACATGAAAGACTGCAAGCAGACATAAAAATATGTTAACCATACACAAGCTTTCAAATTGAAACGTCAAATTGTGTGAAGTACTGCCAGTAAGCAAAATATGAACTATTGACATAAATGTCAAAAGAGGCTAGCTGACAGGCTTTGTAAACGTACTAACATAACCTATCAACGTAGGCGACGGTTCATTCCATCTAAATTTGCATCTAGAGGCGCTGCTATCGTGTGTCAATGTTATCACAAATTCAAAGTTTAAACTGAGATTTGTCAATCTATGCCATTGTCAAATATCCCTTTATGGATCTCATAAATACAAACACAAAAGTCCTAATAAATATAGGTCCGGAAATACTTCGTTTCCGAGATACAAGGTGTTAAAGTTAAAAAAAATCCGGGCCGCTCCTGAAATAAATTATTTAAATCAGAAATTCAAGATGGCCGCTAGGCGCCATGTTGAATAGTTTTTTATTAGAAAGGGGGTCATGTGACACCTCATTTGAAAGATCTTGTTTAGTAGAATACATATCTATAATTTTAGAAAATCTTGATGATGCTTAAAAAAATGTCACCTGCTTCAATAGTCCTGCTCTTCACTTCGGCCGGTGCTCAATTATTTATTAAAATGTTGTTAAGGGTAATTAACATTTACTGAAATTATAGGTACGTCTTCTACTCCATGCAACATTTTCAAATGAGGTGTCACATGACACCCATTTGCATTAAAAAATTAATAATTAGAAATAGTCATCAACATTTTCTCAAATTATACAGTGCCTTCCGAAATGATCGAACGTTTTTGAACGGTCATGGCTATACAATATATGAATAATATGTTGGTGGCACTGTAAGTCTATGTCAAATTCGAGGTTATCAGGTTAGGTTTTGCGTTAGTTTTGACACAGACTGACGCAAAACCTAACCTGCTAACCTCGAATTTGACATGGACTTACAGTGGCACCACCGTATTATTCATACGTTGTACATATAACCATGATCAGTTAAAAACGTTCGATCATTTCTGAAGGCACTTTAGGTACGTATTCTACCCAATAAGAACTTTCAAATGAGCTGCATGATGATAAATAACCGTAACGAATTCCTAAATGATTAACCGCCGACTACTTGATTTAATATTTTTTAATGGATAGCCAACTTTTATCTAAATCTGTGGAACAGGACGCTACGCATTCATCCTTGTTAAGTAAAACATGCAGGGTTTCTTTAATTGTACACCTATTAGTTGAAATCGGTTCTTCGTTATATTCGCACCATGGTGTAAAGAATACAAGGTGAGACGTTCCCGGAGATGCGCAGTCGCGTAGAAAGTAAAGCGGAGATGTCAACCAATTCCAAATGGTCCTAGTCAGGAAATCCATCATGGCCGCTATCATGGTGTAACCATGGCTGGGATCGTATATTGTTGCTGGCACTGTCAGTCGAGGTTAGCAGGTTAGGTTTTGCGTCAAAACGAACGCAAAACCTAGCCTGATAACCTCGAATTTGACATGGACCTACAGTGGCACCAACATATTATTCATACGTGGTACATATAACCATGACAAATTAAAAACGTTCGATCATTTCTGAAGGCACTTTAGGTAAGTATTCTACCCAATAAGACCTTTCAAATGAGGTGCCGCATAACCCCCTTTTCAATTAAAGAAAAATGCAATATGGCGCCGACGGTCATCAATTTTGATTGGCCTCAAAATAACTAAAATTGGTGTAATTTTATTATTTTAAAATTTTAATACAATATTTTAGCGCATTGAAAAGCTAGAGATGGAGGGTTAGGGACTTTTGGTCCGCAGTGCATGAAAAACGTAGTACGTTTTATAGGAAGCTAAAATAATGCAGTTTGTGTTAATTTAAGTGAAAATAGTAATTTACGTTACAAGACCGGAATGTAGTGTTTTGCAGGTCGAACCAAGTAACATGTGAGCAAATGAAAATGAAATCAAGCTTGGCTTTGAAATATTTTTTGTTATAATATGTTGGTGGCACTGTAAGTCTATGAGGTTAGCAGGTTAGGTTTTCTGTCACTTTTGACTGACGGAAAACCTAACCTACTAACCACGAATTTGACATAGAATTACAGTGCCACCAACATATATTCTTACAATAAATATTTCAAAGCCAAGCTTGTTTTCATTTTCGTTTGCTCACATGTTAGATTCCAGGGTGAGCCGCAGGCGAGGGGGAGACCTGTAAAACACATTCCGGTCATGTATCCTACAATTTTTTTACTACATCCGAGTCCATACTTTCAATCTTCCGAATTCATTTTCGAAAACTCAACGTCATTTATTGACATTTTAGTTACAATTATTTTAAAATTATTAGCCTATGGTAAATTTTAAAGTTGGTGGCACTGCAAGTCATTATAACAAAAGCTCACAATTATGTCAAATTCGAGGTTAGCAGGTTAGGTTTTGCGTCAGTTTGTGTCAAAACTTACGCAAAACCTAACCCGATAACTTCGAATTTGACATAATTGTGAGCTCTTGTTGCTCAGTCATAATGAAAACTCCCTAGGGACATTCTCTCACGATTTTGGTATCGTAGAAACCGTGTTCTGCTCCCAGACGTGAAAAATTAGTATATTACTTTACAAGGGATGTAGGTAAGATTTACACTACCGAGGACCGTTTGATGTCTTAAGTGAGCGAAGCGAACGAGGGTAGCAACGTGCGAGGTAGTATAAATCTTCCTACAACCTGTGTAAAGTACATAATTTTTTTCACTACATATACCTATTTCCTTATGTAAAGTAAATGGTAGTACCTTGCGTAAAATTATGACATTTTCTAAATTATAGTAGCCTTCTAGCGCTGTAACGTGTTGTTTGACAGTTATAAACGCACTGTGAAAAATTCTTAGAAAAATGCGTGAATACGATTGCGAGTGCTGTTTTGTGAAATTTATGATTGTATTCTGATTAAAAATGGATAATAGTACGAACGATTATGGTTTTCTTCGTGTCAACTAAGTGGCAGACATGACATCTTATCAGTTGTAATACATGCGGGGTGTAAGTAATTCACTTCTCTAGGGAAGTAAGTACATTGTCATGGCGACTGTAACAGTTTTTGTAAATGTTTCCTACATCCCTCAAATATGACAGTGTAAGGATCACTTACAAAGAAGGTAGTGAAAAATAGCTTTTTTTCTATAGCACATGTTAAAGTGTGCTTTTATCAACTCAAAACAAAAGGTCAAGTTTTACTTTAACAGCAAGGGTAGATAAAGTAGCACTTTAACATCAAGGATAGATAAAGTAATTTAATTTTCTAACTTTTGTTTAAATTAAATATGACAGCTTCCTATTATCGTAGCAACCCAATCTAGCTACTGACATTTTGAAATGTGATTGACTGTCATTATTTTCTTTTGAAATTGTTAAAGTTCTTGCTATAGAAAAAAATATTGTATTATACACGACGATAAAGTTATTTCTATCCACTCTTGAATCATTAACGTCTCGACTTCGTCTCGACGTTAAACGATTCACTCGTGGATAAAATTTAACTTTGTCGTCTTGTATAATAAATTACTATTATTCACAACCATTATGTATATGGAATAATAGTCCAAGAGCCAGAAACGGTTTGCTTACAGTATTTTTAACAAGCGTGTATAACTGTTATGGAAGATCCATTTGAGAAGAGAACTCGAAGTCTGGGAAGCCTGCGGTGGTGGTTTTGGCCCCCTTGCGTCCCTGAAGGATGTAAAAAATATTAGGAAAAAAGTATAATAACAAGTCTGGCTCTGTGCTATGTTAAAGGTAATCATATCTTATGTAAGTAAAAAAATTGACAGACGCTTTCGCGGGTGGTAAGTTTAACCCAGATTCGCATAAAGTTCCATAATAAACTTACCCTTTACTGTAAAATATCGAGAGATAAAAAACACTGATTCTCAGCGAGCTGTGGAAATTCAACGTATTTCCATCAGTTCTGACTCAGACTGACGCAAAACCTAATCTGCTTACCTCGAATTTGACATAGACTTACAGTGTTACCAACATATTATTCATAGGTTTTGTGTCAGTTTTGACACATTATCTTTTTCCGCCCTTCAAGGACGCAAGGGGGGTAAAACCACCACCCCAGGCTTGCCTTACTACGGGTTTCCTTCTCAGTATATTCAAAGGGACCTTCCATAGCAGTTACAGGCTTGTTAAAAATACTGTAAGAAATCCGTTGCTGGTTCTTGGACTAGAAGGTCTTTACTGACTTTTAAAAAGTTGGAAAATGAGCTATTAAACTCTATTCACTATAGTCCCGGATTGTCAAAAATGACGTTTTATGGTAGCACTGTTGAATTTCTATTGTTTTTTTTTGTTACTAAGTACTAGGTTGAACAATTCAAAAGCGTAATTTTTAAAATTTGCGTTTTTGTTACCTGGCAATTTTTACTTATTTTTGCTTAAGTCAGTTCGAAATATAACCTATAATTTATAATTTTTACGTTAGTAACTTAATTAATTGTTTCTAGTTACCCACAGCTTGACTTAAAAGTAATAACCATGATATAAAACATTGTTTTTAACTCGATTTTGACATTGACAATCCGGGACTATAGTGAATAGAGTTTACCAACTCTTAAACTTTCCAACCGGTCGGAAAAGTGGTTGCCGTGGCAGCGGTTGGAAAGTAATCAATTGCCGACCGCTGTCCAGGTAGAGACACTGAAAATCTTGTTCATCCATTCATGCGCGTCACAACCTATCAAATCATAATATAATAATCATTTTTACAATTATTGTTTAGAATAAAGTGGTCGTGAATAAAATAGCATACATACCACGGTGAAAAGTTTAATTCCTGTCGCGAGATAAAGTTCACCTCGACGCTTCGCGTCTCAGTTAACTACTTAATCTCTCCACAGTAATGCAACACTTTCCATCTCGGTATGTAATATAGTATTACCTGTCCCTGATGCCCGTTTTCCGATCTTGACCGGCAAAACGTTACTATCTGGCGAAGAAATTCTGCAGAAACTGAATATTTTCTGGTCGGTTGTAAAAAAATGTATTTTTTTGAAAGTGACTTCCAGATAAAATCAATGAATCGTGAATACTTGCAATGGCACGATTTTTTGCACCCCGACCATGTATTTTTTTTTATTAAAACCCTATATTTGGAATTCATCGCCAGCGTAGCTCAATGGTTAGAGCATCGGATTGCGGTACGGAAGTCTGGAGTTCAAATCCCAGATCGATGCCTGGCGGGCGGCCTACCCAGTCGCTTTAAATATATGGGGACCTGCGTTAGAAAGAACAAGCGGTAACTAATGCGGTTGTCGTCTAATGCGTGATGTTCACCACATCACCACGTGTCATGAATTTGACACGTGCCAGCCGGGTGTGAGAGCGACGATACGGAAGCTCTGACCTTCCGCCTTGCAGGACAAGCTTCTTTATGGGGTGTTAGTGCCTCACCATATTTGGAATTGGCTCCAACACGCAACCTTTTCGTCTGCCGAAAGCCGCACGTGGTGCATCGACACCAAGACGCTTAAATCCTTTTGCATTACCTGCTGGGGGACTATTACGTGACGGCTTAAGGCTTTGTAGGAATATCCAAAATTTAGGGTAGCTGTATTTAGTTAGTATACCAACTACGTAATTTGTCAACCTACATAAAGTTGTCAAATTTGCATTAGTACTTCCAGGAGTAGAGGATTAAACTGAAGCAAGAATTCTGCAACACCCAGACAATACAGCACTAAAGAAAACGGCCTGGGCAGAATCTACTTTTGTAATACGACAGCTGCAATCTCCTCAATTTTAAGCCCTAAATGGATGGCGAGTTTGGAAATATTGTAAATGGAATTTTATTCACAGAATAATTTTTGTTGCATTCTTCAAAATATTAGTATATTGATTTTAAGACATTGTGAGCACTTACGTTTATTGTGTTAGTTAAACATATTACTATGAAAACGTCGACCTAACCTTCGAACTGATGTTTTTACTTTGTCTTTAGCTTTTCTTGCCATTTTGTCGACAACCCGTATGTCTCTGGCTTAAAAAAATCCGAAAACTTTTGTTACATTTGTTATTGAATTCAGATTTAAAAAATCTGGTGTGATACACACACACAACTTCCTTTTACAGTGATCTTATAATTAGCCAAAAATTTGATTTTAAATTTTTAAGCATTTGTCACAAATTTTCAAAAATTACAAATTTTACAAAAACGGTACAAAAAAGAGTGTTAGTTAAGAGACAAATTTTCTCTAGAATTTTAAGCTGAATTCAAAAATGTAATAATATACCGGGTGTTCTATTTAAAATAGGAGTTAATAAAACAAACTGGAAAATCACCTATCTCACATCAATACACATTAAAAACGTAAAGTTTAAAAAAATCGTTATCGCCGTTTTTGAAAAAATCGAAAAAAACTGAAAAATCACAGGAGTAAACACCTACTTCCGGTTATGCGATTTTCTTCAAAAGCTTGCTGTCGTATCTACATAGTACACCAAACTTATACTTATATGAAGTTTCAACGCCATACCTCTTTCCCTTTTTGAGATATTCTGTTCACAGACACACAGACAGACCAATGAAAAAAAATATGTTTTTTGGGAACAGGGGACTCTAAAACGTGTAGATCTGTTGAAAACTCAATTTCGAATTTTTGGGGTGAATCCAATACTTCCTTTATTGTAAAAGAAAGTAAAAAACGGAACGAATTTTATATTCAATTGCATTACATTTTCTCTTCTTGTCGATCTCTTCAAACACTAAGTTTAGAAAATACAAATCCAGCTATTGTTGACAGAAAGAATTAACAAACATGACAAAATGAGAAATGCTGGATAAAATTATATCTATATAGTATGACAGAATTCGTTTAAAACCTGTAACCACACAAATATTTAACAACCGCTAAATACGTATTTCAACAGCTAAGCTGTCATCTTGCGTACTCTTGAAAAGAGAGACCGAAGATATGCTCTCCACCAAATCATCGACTACTGTTTATTATTTTATATTGTTTATTTAAAATGAGCACATAGAGCAACTCTTTAAAAGCAAAAAACAAACAAAATTGATTATCTAGATTTTTCTAGATCCATTTGGCTCCAGCAACCAGGGCAAATATTTGATAATTTAATGTAGTAATGAGATATAGGATTTTTGTGTATTTATTTTGTTTTTTTATCAATATGACTGCATTTGATACTGCATTCTATTTATTCCTGTATTTCTCATTTTTCTCGTTTGTTATTTCTCGTATCAAGAGTGGCTTCCTAAACCTAGTTTTCCTGTGCGTTCAGAGTTCAAGTGTTCACATTATAATATAACATGTGAGCAAACAAAAATGAAATCAAGCTTGGCTTTGAAAATTTAAACATATATCGATTATTAATTCACATTATGTTGATATTTTACAATGAAATAGACATACATAACCTAAACCGTTCTATAACTGTCACCGACTGTCACTTCAAAATTTTATTTGAAAATTAACATAAAAACCAACACTTCAACAATGTTCCATCAATCATTTCGATTATAAAAACTTTTTGTTCTTGATTAAACATGTGTAATTTAAAATTTGATAATTTAAACATTGACACTTCTACTAATATAAGAACTGTCATATTTAAATCAAAAACAACAGAAGTAATAGAACACATGACTTAACTTTTTCAAAGCCTAGCCTGATTTCGTTTTTATTTGCTCACATGTTAATACATTACAAGATCAGTAAGTGCCTTCCAACAGGCAGATAAAAAGTTAGAATAACGAGGCCGGAAGGGCCTAGTTTTGTTATTTCTTGAGGGCTGTTCTAGTAAGAACTTGACGATCGAATTTCGTATAACATTTTTTGCTCTGTCAACTAATAAAAATAAAAATACCTTTGAATATTACAAATATTGTTTGCCTAAATAAAGTGCGTGGTTGTTGTTTTTATAGTAAGCAAATACAAAACAATTTACTGTAACTGTCATAGGACTGTTAGATTCATAACGCACTTATTATTTTGTTGTCTTACCAATCAACAAGGATACGGGAAGTTGGCCTTTGCGTCACAGATAGCCGAAAACAAGTAGAAATAGGTTGGTAGCACAAGAACATTAATGGTATTGTTTGCTATCCTTTTAAATAAATCGCTTTAGGATGCTAAATTTGTTTTTTATGTTCAAACTCCAATATCTGAAAAATGATTGAATTTAATGTTATGAAATAAGATATCAGAAGAAAACTCATTGAAAGGGCTTTTCAAAACTACTGAAATATACAAGGTGCTCCAATATAAAAAGTCAGAAATTATTAAACTGACAAATTTTGAGCACCCTGTATAGTAGTAATACAGGTAGTTCATCAAATATATTATTTTGGTAAAGTTTTTTTATTCAATTGTAATCAGTTACTTATAGCAGTCGCCTGAATTTCAATATTTTTTTTTCTTAAAATCGACAATATCTCAAAGAACTGTTAACTTTAGATTCTTTTATTAAAATAATTGGTTGGACTAAAACTGTTAAAGCTACCTACCTCAATATAGGGCGTTCTATTTAAAAACAGAAGTAAGTTTAGTTCGCCACACTTTTTTTATATATTTATAGAAATATTCATTCCACCTTCCATCTCCGCTTTGTTGTCGGACCCTGTATATATATGGTGTAATGTTAAATCTTATTAACATCATAAAGAAATAAATGTAAAGTTAAGTTAAAACATTGGATTCATATTTATTTAATTACTAATGCCGTCACAATTAAAGGCATAGTTAATTATTCTTATATTATGAGGCCTGTTACTTGATTGGGCTGATTTTTACTTCCTTTTACAATAAAAAAAGTATTGGATTCACCCCAAAAATTCGAAATTGAGTTTTCAACAGATCTTCACGTTTTAGAGTCCCCTGATCCCAAAAAACATAAAGTTTTGTGTACTATGTATATGAGACAGCAAGCTTTTGAAAAAAATCGCATAACCGGAAGTAGGTGTTTACTCTTGTGATTTTTCAGTTTTTTTCGATTTTTTCAAAAACGGCTCTAACGATTTTTTTAAACTACATTTTTATTACATTTTGAATGTGTATTGATGTGAGATAAATGATTTTCCAGTTGAATACTTCTAAAATGGTTTTTTTTTGTTTCTGTGTCTATTTTTTTTATTAACTCTTACTATAAATAGAACACCCGGTATATTATTACATTTTTGAATTCACCTTAAAATTCTAGAGAAAATTTGTCTCTTCAACTAACGCTCTATTTTGTACCGTTTTTGCAGAATTTGTAATTTTTGAAAATTTTTGACAAATGCTTAATAGTTATTTAACCAACAAGTGTGTTAATGAAGGCGATTAATAATTGAAACTGTTTAAAGCACGAATGAGCGATAGTGAGTGAGTGCCTTTAATAGTTGAGATTATTAATCGCCCATTAACGAACGAGTTGATTACAAAATTTTTTCGTTGACCGCAAAATCTTGTTTTGTGGCGAAAAATTTGATTAATACAACTAACCTCCATGCAAAATATCATCAAAACGTCAAAATCACAAAAACAGTCAATTAATGAAAAAGAGTGCATTAATCAAAAACGGTGTATTAATAGATCTATTAATGCATCCTTTTTTAAAAAACAGTTAATTAATGAAAAAGAGTGTATTAATCAAAAACAGTGTATTAATGACGTCTATTAATCCATCCTTTTTTAGGAAAAATAATTCATTAATATTGAAATTAACAAGCGGTCAACGAAAAAACATTTTAAATCAAATTTTTGGCTAATTATAAGATCAATGTAAAAGGAAGTTGTGTGCGTGTATCACACCAGATTTTTTAGCTCAAGACTTATGGCGACTTTTAAAGACATTTGTAATTTTAATTTTTTGTGTTAAAAAGGATTATTTTTTGTAGATCAAAACTAGAGCTGGTTGAGTTGAATTCGCGAACTTCCACTCCTGCCAGTTTTACCTATTAACAATTAATTAATACTTGACCAAGGAAGCACACATTTATTAAATGAGTTAGTCAATCGCAGAATTACGTGCTCAGTAAAAATTAAAAATTATTAGGGTGGAAACGTTGGTGTAGTAAGGAACAATTGTGATCAATCACTCAAATGTTTTCGACAATTTTTAAGTCGAAATGAAAATCATTAATTCCGTACGCTGGCTGTTTTCAACACATCGCATGGTTCAGATGTTTCAATTAAGATCGTATGATATGGTCAGCGCTTGCATTTAATTTTATGTAGCAATAATGGCACTGTTTACTTACACTAAAATTCTGCTAATTCTGTAGATAACTGTTAAGCCAATTAAAAATAGGATTTGTCTGCGAGACGGAGGTAATTTAAAGGTAACAACTGCCAGTTGCAAGTCTATAGAGGGGAGATGATTTGCAATTTGTCTAGGAAGAGCAGTTACAAATGTTAGTTATTCGGGTTATTTCCAAGTGTTAGTTGGTTTTAGTGAATGTTTATTTATCGAATATTAGCGGACCTTGGCAGTATTCGAACTGCTGTTTTGTAGGAGCGGTATGACAAAGTTTCGTAAGTATTTTATGATTTTCTGGATTTGGTAGTGATAGATTAGTACTATATTTTATTATATTTGAGGATAATTTACAAAATTGAATAACTCGCATGCTAATTTCTATATTTAAACAAGCGAAACGTTTAGAAACTGCGATAAATTTAAACTGTATAAATTTCGATCATACTTATTTAGACGTTTTTATTTAAAATGTTTAATATTAAAAACAGTTCTGAAACCTAAAAAAAAATAATTACAATTTCAATAGTTAAGTTATTTACCAGGCGATAAATGCAATCATTCATAAGTTTTCGTATCCTATAATAAAAAAAAACTTGCAACTTCAATATTTGTAGAAATTAACTTTAAAAGCCTTATATCGCTGTAAATGAAAATAAAATAACGCATTTAACGTGCCACGGAGGGTCAGCCGGTGGCGTATTAACAATGCTTGCCGCCAGAAGCCCTTTAAAATGTTGCGCCCAAATTTTATTTATTATTCAAAACCCAGACATCATTGGCTGCGATTAGTTTAGGTTGTTATTTTCAGTAGATACATGCCGGGGAATTACTATTTTATGAAAAATATGAACCAAATTTTTTGTCACTCATTCCATTCTGGCACCCCCTGAAATTTTGCGCCGGAAGCCCGGGCTTCTGAGGCTTCTGCCATAATACGCTACTGTGGTCAACCATGGGCTCCAATTTAAAAAAATACATCTTTGACTTTACTGGAAAATGAAAAGTCAAATAAAACTCAAGTTAAGTAGTCCGATTAACCATAAAATGTCCCTTCTTTATTTTGTTTCCAAATTAAATAATAAAGGAATTAAATGAAGTTAAAAGTTTTTATTTTGCCAGTGGTGTTAAATGAAGCTTATAAAATTAGAATTGGTCTCTCAGTTAACAGTTTTCTATCTACGTACTATAGTTTCTGAAACCCATTTCTAAAAGTATGAGGGTTACATCAAACTTTCTTATACAAAAGTTCCACGTACCGTATGATTTTAAACTTGTATTCTTTAGAGGGCTGTGGAATTGTTGTGTTAAATATTTATGTTGGCAGTCCTGGTAGTAAAAGTCACATTAAGGTTATGTCAGTAATGTCATTTTAAAAAATACAAATACTTTTGTTGAATACATAAAAAGGTTAACAACAAAAACAACTGCAGCTGTTCAAAGTGATTTGCTTCATTTTCCATGCATAGCTCAACTTTGTGTTCAGTATTAAACATTCTGTCAAAGTTACGTGATTCTGTCAAAACGGTATAGGTTATATTATTAACTACTCACCACTGCCAACATAAATTAAATTAAAAAAGAACACCCACAGCTTTCTAGAGAATAAAAGTTTTCGATCATACTGTACTACGGCGGTGCACATTAGTAAAACAGTTTTGATTATGCTCAAAAAGTGTGCCAAACTTTCGGATTTATAAACGGAACACCCTATATATCTGGGTACGTTTGAAAGCGCTTTTAATGAGCTTTATTGTGTTACCTTAGTTCATACCTCCAAATTCAATGTTTTCATATCTTCGTGTTATTTAAGCCCTTCAATATGTCGCTTTCCTAAAGTAAATATCATCTCTTGAAGTGAAAAATAATGAATTTTTATATTTATCTATCTAAAAAAACTGAATCAAACCAAATTGCTATTAAAATATCAAATCACCGACACGTTGTAAACTTAAACAAAAGTTTGTTTTCGCGGTCGTCTTTGCCTTTTTGGTAAATAATAGCGGAGTTGGAAATGGGTAAATATCATTTCTAATATGTAGTTAAAAAAAGCAGTATTGGTAATTTAGATTGTCTCTACGTTCAGTTGTCTCCAGCAACAAAGAGAAATGTTTGAATATTTAATTTAATTAGGTATAGGGTTGTTATGTACCTATTCATGTTTGCTTTTTCAAATCTGATTATTTGATACAATTTATTTTTTTACAGCTGCATTTGCCTTTTTTCGTTTTGATTTCTTGTGTCAATCATGGATGGATTTTTTCTACACCGAGATGTTCAGACTCGAGTAGTTGAAAAACGGTAGAAGTAGGGCTACGAAATATTAAGAAAAAAGCTCATTAAAAGGGTTTTCCAAAAGTACTGAAATATACAGGATGTTCCTTTTAAAACAGAAAACATTAAATTGTATTCAAATGTAAAAGTAGGTATAAACTATTATTAATAATTCTAAATCTAAAGTAAAAGTTATAACAACTGGATCTGTCTTAATTTTGCTTATTTTGAATATTTTGATCATTCACTTCTTAATTATCGATCAAAATATATTGCTGCATTTTTAATAAGAATACCTATGGAATTAGCTACTATTATGCTTAACAATGATTTGTTTATTAAATAACGTATTTTAAAAGTGGATGTTAGAATATAGCCGATAAATGAAATAGTATTAGGTATCTTTAGTTGGGTAGATAAACACGGCCGTCACACTCATTAAGATTAAAAATCTCTATATATAAACATGTGTTGTGCCTGCTTCTCTGCGTCCCATTTGCATCGGCACCGATCGGGCATCCGCAATCTACAATACTTTCTTATACCGCCGTCGCGTCATTCATAACGCAAAGATAAGCATGTGCATTTATCTGGCAGCCCTGGTCTAGCGCGTAAGGTGTCTGTCTACAAATCGAATTCGAACCAGCTGCAGTGTTTTCTTTTTTGCAATTTGATGTAATTCGCATTACTAAGTGTTTTCTTAACTGTTGCAGTGTTAGTGGCAACATTAATGTATTTTGTTCTGTAACTTTATGTACAATTCAATTTTAAAAATGCAAACATTATTTTAATATGAATAAGACCACCTATGTGTTGGGCTCAAAAGCTAGTACATTGAAGTAACTGTGTAACAAATAGTAGTTTGCATACCAAGGCATTGAAGTTTAACTTTTTATCACGAATGTGGATTTAGTTGCCGAGGTCCGTAGGGGCAAGGCAAATAAACCACATGAGGAATAAAAAGGAGCTTCACTGCCGAGGAGTACATTATGTTTTATTTGAAATCGAGAAATCGTGAAATTACAACATTTTAACAAACATTTGTAGGTTATGTTAACGTCGGTTGACGTTTATCTGCGCCTCACCACTTACAAAAAAGTGGTAAAACAATGGATTACTTTAATGCGGATTTCTCGTATTTTAATGACGATTTCGAGGTACTTTAATGCCGATTTCAAATAATAGTATATTATATCATGAGGGACTAAAGTGCTCCATGTAATCGCGAGAGTGGAGTTTGTTGCCTCGAGGGTGAAGCCCGAGGGCAACAACCACTCAAGGGATTTAGGCACTTTAGTCCCGAGGTATATACGCTATTTTTTGCACTCCTGGATTACAAATCATAAAATAAATCTGGTTTTGCTGGTTTTAAAATTTATACGTTCGATTCGGGAAAATGGATGGCTTTGGATATGTAAATGAACTAAGGTAATGTTGTAAATAATGTCATTTTGTAGGACCAAAGTTCCACTTTTGATCCCTGAGGGATTAAATAAAAATGTAATCCCTCAGGGATTAAAAGTGGCACTTTGGTCCCTCAAAATGACGCCTAAAGTAGGTCGTTTAGTCCCGGGAGTGCAAAACATCTTTTTAATCCAATATTTTTTTATTGAACGACAATTACAAAAAGTCCAATGGACAATTAGCTGAAATTTTTTCGTATTTAAGTATTTCACTGGCTGATATAGTTTTTCATAGTTTCATGGTGCTCGTCTTTCTACAATGTAGTCTAATCCCGTTTGTAGTTCTGAACTTATTGTTGATCCAAGATTTATATTCTAAAAGGATTTTCTGTGCCTATCAGGTAACCCAAAAAAGTGACGCATTAGTAACAAGAGATCAATAAAAAAACCAATTAGGGTAGGCTGTGATATGTGTTATACGTTTGGCAGTACTGAAGTGTATTATCAGTCTATCTCAAATTCGAGATTTTTTTACGTCAGCCTGTGTCAAACAACAAACAAAACCTAACCTTTTAATCTCGAATTTGACATAGACTGACAATACACTTCAGTACTGCCAAACGTATAACACATATCACAGCCTACCCTAATTGTTTTTTTTATTGATCTCTTGTGATATAGATAGTTTTTTTTTAGAACGTGCATTCTTAATAGTTAGTTAGACCACAAGTGTTAGAAGTGTAACTTTTTTTCACAAGTTCATTTCTAAAAGCCTATTATTATTATTATTAACTTTTTTAAATGAAATTTTAAAAACTAATTTTTGAAGAATTCTGATAAAAAAAGGAACTGTAGCTGTATTTCGACCAAATTGCCAGTGCATGGCAATAAGTGCAGCAACAACAACAGTATATTGCTTTACAAGGGATGTAGGTAAGATTTACACTACCGAGGACCGTTTGATGCCTGAGTGAGCGAAGCGAAAGAGGGTAGCAAGGTTCGAGGTAGTGTAAATCTTCCCACATCCTGTGTAAAGTACATATTTTTTTTCACTACCAATATTTCCTTTTATAAAGTAAATGGTAGGTAAATAACCTGGCGTAAAATTATGACATTTGCTAAATTATAGTAGCCTTATAGCGCTGTGACCTTTTGTTTGACAGTTATAAACGCACTGTGAAAAATGCTTGGAAAAAATGCGTGAATACGATTGAAAATGCTGTTTTGTGAGATTTGTGCTTGTATTCTGATTAAAAATGGATAATAGTCGAACGACAATGGTTTTCTTCGTGTTAACCAAGTGGCAGACATGGCATCTTATCAGTTGTAATACATGCGGGATGTAATTCACTTCTCTAGGGAAGTAAGTACATTGTCATGGAAACTGTAACAATTTTTGTAAATGTAGCCTACATCCCTCAAATTTGACAGTGTAAAGATCACTTACAAAGAAGGTAGTGAAAAAAATATCCTACAATTCCGGATGATGTCAGAATAACTATTTATGGATCAAGTTGCAAAATGAAACTGTTTTTCACACTGGACGTGAAGTTTGCCCTACGAGCGCTAGCGAGTTGGGCTACACGTTGTGTGTGAATACCACTAATTTTGCAACATGTTGCATACAAGTTGTTCTAAATTTACATATTAGCACTATTGTCAATATGAAATCTCATATTGCAAAGAGTGCGAATATATTTATCATTTTGACGTTGAAAACGACAACAAAATATGATATTAGGTTAAAATTACAAAAAACAATATTCGGCACGATAAGAATTGTCTCGCCAACTTTCTTCGAAATTAAATCGTTTCTGTCTCACCCGCGGCAGTTATTTTACCATTTGTGAACCTGATGCCGAATACAAATAGTAGACTCGTTTTACAGACCACTATGGTTGCATTGACAAGTTAATAAATACACCCACGTGCCAGATAACACGGCAGGCGGCTAATATAACTATATCATTTTACAAGGTACCAGCGGCCGCCTCATTTAAGGTTGAGAATAATAGTACAATTCAGTATAACCAGACATAACCAAAGAATTGCATATGTTTCATAAAGTACAGGATACATTAATAGTAATTTATTATACAAGATGATAAAGTTAAATTTTATCCATGAGTGAATCGTTTAACGTCGAGACGTTAATGATTCAAGAGTGGATAGAAATAACTTTATCGTCGTGTATAATACAATATTTTTTTCTATAGCAAGAACTTTAACAATTTCGAAAGAAAAGTGGGACAGTCAATCACATTTCAAAATGTCAGTAGCTAGATTGGGTTGCTACGATAATACGAAGCTGTCATATTTAATTTAAACAAAAGTTAGAAAATTAAACTACTTTATCTATCCTTAATGTTAAAGTGCTACTTTATCTACCCTTGCTGTTAAAGTAAAACTTGACCTTTTGTTTTGAGTTGATAAAAGCACACTTTAACATGTGCTGTAGAAAAAATAATATTAATATATTTGGCGTTGTAACTCCTACACACCAATGATTTTAATCTTCAGCTTCCTATAAAACCTCGATGTACTCGATAGTTTAAATAAAGAAATGCGTTAGTACGTAAGGGACTGATAAACCTGAGTTATTTAGTTATATGCGTAGGAAAGTAACTATAGCACCAAATTAATGATAAAAGGCTATATTCAGGAACTCATCGGTCGGGTCTTATCTAAATTCGTTAATTGTGTTTGTCCGCTGTCTTAGTCTCTTCGTTTTTAGGAATTTTTGAATTTTGTTGCACTATAAAAGGATACTAGAACGCGTTGGCCAGCCTACGTCTGGCCCTGCCAGCGAAAAGAAACGGTTAACAATAAAAATGCTTGCTTAAGCTGGTAGCCAGCCTACGTCCGGCCCTGCCAGCGTTAACAATACAAATGCTTGCTGCGTCGCCACTTGTGCGCGGTCGGCATGTGCGCGCGCCAGTGCTTACGGTCTGGACGGCCGGTGGCGACCGGCGGCATCGGCTCTTATAATATAAGATGTGGCGATTGCTCATGTTATGGTAATGATTTCATTCAATAAGCAATAAAAAATATAACATTTCCAAAATTACCATTATATTATAGGACAATAAATTTAAACAAGCTACACTAGAAGATTGCTGGGCGTCATTTGGTAGTAGTTTCTACCATACCATAGCCAGCTTCATTCAAAATCAATTAGTAAAGTGGCACTTTGGTGCATAGAAATGTCACTTTACTATATGGTAATGTCACTGTCGAATTCGAGGTTAGCAGGTTAGGTTTTGTGTCAGTTTGTGTCAAATTCGAGGTTAGAAGGTTAGGTTTTATGTCAGTTTGTGTCAAAACTGACGGAAAACCTAACCTGCTAACCTCGAAATTGACAGAGACTTTACAGTGTCACCAACATATTATTCATACGTTTGAATTTGCTTTTATTTAATGTTTGTTTATAAATACTAATACAAAATGCAAAAAATAGTATACATACATACTTCATAAGAAAAGTAGTGTTACTAAACTTGTATAGCTTTCTAAGTTGCTCGCTTCGCTCGCTCGCACTCAATCAAGCTATATTCGTTTAGTAAAACTTTACTTTTCTAAACTTGTTGTGTAATATACTATTAATCGTATGCCCTGCAGGCTGCACAAGAGAAAAAGATACACCATATCATTCTTACGATGGCAATGAAAATCAGTAAAATTGAACAACCGTTACCCAGTTTTAGCATGCAAATTTGAAAAGTAACAAATTAACCTTTTTAACACATAAAATTCGAAAACGTGAACTGTCATTAACTTGTTCCAGTGTCTAATAGATAGCGCCACAAGTAGGACCCTTCTCCCACTTTCTCAGAACCCGGTTTTAGGTGAATTGGAACGGCTATGTGACGAAAAATAGGTGTACGTGACACCTATTTTTCGTTGTATTAAGTCGATCTTGATTTTTCATTTGCCACTGTCAAAAACGTTAAAGGCCAAGATAAGCAGAAAAAGAGAAAATTCTTATCGTGTCTAAGTTAGAGGAGGAATGGTCTGTAAGAGCAGTAGCAACTAATTATGGACCTAAATAAAAGTACTTGATTTTTAAAGTGTAAGCGATTTGTTTGCAGGCCAGTATACATATTAGTTCTTGCATATTATAAATTGTAGGGTGATATCATATATGGCTACTGACTAGAAATAGTTGATAAGTGACCACAGCGTCATACGTATAATCAGCTGTAGATGGAAACATCGGACAAGTACAACATTGCCTTTCTTTGTTTTAACATTTGAGATATACAGGGTGTCCCAAAAAGAATGGGACGCCGATTACTCATTCATTTCTTAGGTTATAATAAATCAATTAAACCTAATATACTTTAGTACGAAGTCTCTCTAGTAAGAAGTTATAGGGCCTCGAAGTTCAATGTTTTATTTCTTCATTTTAAGCTAATTTCCACAAATGTAATTTTGGCATACGTGCCTACTATTATGTACTGCACTAGTAACAAAATTTTGATACACTAGACTTCACGTTAAAAGGCACTTTACCTATATCTGAAAAGTCTTGTTAGCTCTAACGTTGTTACCTATAATATTTATTTAAATTTTAGGTTACTATACGGAAGAGAATTAAAAAGCGTGAAAATAAAGTACTCTTGGTTCGTAAGCGTAAAATCAACCGTTTACCTTAAAATGCTCATCAAAGGTTTTTGGTTGTCATTAAGACGTGCAATTATCAAGTAGCCATGATCACAAAAACAATGGGTAATCATTGTGATCTAGCAAACAACAATAATAAATCAATTAATGACGTCGGTGACATAATTTTTTCCCTTTTGTGCATACGAAAATGTCGCCATATAACGATTTCTCCAATGCTGAAATGTTCGTAAGCACAAAGGATAAAAATACGAGGGGAACTAGAAAAATTATCTACCTAGCCATGATAGAAACAATTGATAAGCTTCAGCTTGTAATGTTGAACAATGACAAGTCTTTCATTGTTGTATGAAAATTTTGATTCATATCCGCCAGTAATTTTATATTTTGTGAAGTATTTTGTCTAAAAATGAGTCTTGAAATTAGAGCATCGAATTGTAATAAAATTGCTTACAAAGGAAGGCAACAATCCGAAAAATATTCGGGAAAGAATGATTGCGGTGTATGGAGACGATGGTCCGTCATATTTCACAATTAAATTTTGGTCAAAACAATTTCGGTGGGCACGGGAATCTATAGAAGATGATCCCAGGCTACAGCATTGGAAATATCCGAACCTAGCGTTTTGACAATATTGCACGACAAACTGGGCATGAGTAAAGTTTCAGCAAGGTGGGTTCCCAGATTATTGTCTCCTGAGCAAAAGCTGCGTAGACAGCAAATTTGTAGAAACAATTTGGAATCTTTGGAAGCGGACCCCGACTTCTTAATGCGGATAGTGACTGGTGATGAGACTTGGGTACATCACTGGGACCCTGAGACGAAATTAGAGTCTATGCAATGTGTGCATAAGGGGTCTCCTCCCCCAAAAAAGGCCCGCACGCAATCTTCAGCTGGAAAACTCATGGCAACCATCTTTTGGGACATGCAAGGTATTCTTTTGATTGAATATATGCCTAAAGGCTCTACAATCACTGCAGAGGTTTATGGTAACACCCTCAAAAAGCTGCGTACAGCTATTATCAAAGAACGTCCAAATTTATCACAAGGTGAATCGCTCATTCTTTATGACAACGCGACCGTGCATAAGGCCGCCAAAATCAAACCAATTCTGCAGGAATGCCGCTTTATTGAGCTAAACCATCCACCTTATAGTCCGGATCTGGCACCGTCCGACTTCTATCTATTCAGAAACCCAAAAAAGAATCTCAGAGGGCGTCGTTTTGAAACAGACGAGCATTTAAAGGAGGTAGTCAAGGACTATTTTGAGACCCAAGAAGAATCTTTTTTTTTCAACGGGCATTAACACTTTGAAGGACAAATGGCATAAGTGCGTTGAAGTTGGAGGAGATTATATTGAAAAATAAAATTATTTAAAAAACCGTATGTAATTCGTTTCATAGTTAGGTAGATAACTTTTCTAGTTCCCCTCGTAGTATGTCATCGACGCCATTAATTGATCTATTATTGTTGTTTACTAGAATACAATCATTATCCAATGTTTTTGTGATCGTGGCTACTTGATCATTGCACGTCTTAATGACAACCAAAAATCTTTGATAGGCATTTTAAGATAAACGATTGCTTTTACTTTTATGAACTAAGAGTGTAAAGTTTATCTTACAGTTAAGTCTAGTTTATGAAAATGTTATCATTAGTGTAATACATAATAGTAAGCGTGTTTGCCAAAATTTAAATAGGTACCTTTACATTATTTGTGAAAGTTAACATTAAAAAAATTGAACTTCAAGGCACTATACCTACAGGAGGTACTTTGTAGTAAGGTAGATTAGGTTTAATCGATTTATAACAACCTAAGAAATCAATGACTAATAGGAGTCCCATTCTTTTTGGGACACTCTGTATAGAGGCTATTTTGGTACCCTGGTGAAACAAAACAAATCCTTTTTATAGCTGATCTCATTGTGTTTTTCATCTCAGTATAACTGTATAAGCATAGAAGGTGTTTAAAAAAAGTTAAATATAAAAACTTAGTAATCTGTGAAACTTCTTTGTAGCGCTTCAATAATCACGCTATTAAATAGCACTACAAAATGAAAAATATTAGAACATGAACGTTTCGGAAGTGTGGCGAAATACCCAAAAAGTAGCATGACATACCTAGTACGATCAAAAACTAAGTTAAAAAGTCTTTCGAGATAAGACGATAAGAGTGATTATATTTTTCAATAGCTTAAATTAGTTATTTATTTACAACTATTAAACAATACCGTTGTTATTTTGCCATTATTTGTCAATTATGATATATATTATTAACTAAAATCACAATGCCTGTTGTTTATATTTCATAATTACATCGATACCGCCATAAATACATGGATACCAACATAATTACATCGCTAATACGGATTTATGCGCATATAATCAAACAAGCCATAAACTGCTTTTTCGAGTTGACAGTTATCAGTCTGTGAGTTTGAAAATAATAATTTACACTTCTTTCGTCCCAAACCTAAAATGGAAAACGATAGCGACAATAGTGCTGTATTCCCCCTGAAGTACGCCAAGCCGGCAAACAAGCTACACAAAATTTACTCCCAGAAAAGTCGAAGAAAACTTATGCAATCGCAAACAAAAAATTTCTGGAATGAATGTAAATAAAGTAGTTGTAAATAAAATATCGTATTGCACTCGCATATAATAGCTATTATTAGTACACTCAGATGGCTTAAAGAACTCGCTCGCTTCGCTCGCTCGTTATTTAAAAACCATCCTCGTATAATAATAGCATCTATTAAAGGCTCGTATAATAATATACTATTATACAACGAGTAGCTAAGTGCCACTTTTTTGCACGCGTGAGAAAGTTTAAAGAATGAGCCGAAGGCATAAGTTCTCTTCATTTGCTTGATTAACTCGGGCTTCACCTTCTTTAATCAAACTGCAAATTCATGAAAAAAAGTATGACTTTCAAAACTAGTTGTGCAATTTACTATTATTGCATAGTATGCATTAACAACATACTTTTGGTATTATGGTAAACAAAACATCAACAGAAAATACATCTACGGTACTACTAGTATGTAACCTCATTTACCTTGCGGTGTAGGGGCTGGTGCTTTATGCACCGTACCATGAGATAAAAAAATGATTCTGAGCAGGCCTTGATATGTGTTATACGTTTGGCAGTACTGAAGTGTATTGTCAGTCTATGTCAAATTCGAGATTTGCAGGTTAAGTTTTACGTCAGCCTGTGTCAAACAACAAACAAAACCTAACCTTTTAATCTCGAATTTAACATAGACTGACAATACACTTCAGTACTGCCAAACGTATAACACATATCAAGGCCTGCTCAGAATCATTTTTTTATCTCATGTACTATAAAATAGCATTAATCAGATGCATAGAGGTTTTCTAGCACATATCTCAAACTACTGAACTGTGCAACTATACCTTCCGACAAATTTCAATTATTGGCACTACTTTTATTAAACACAAAAGTTTGCAATTTTTAAAATGTTAAAAATTCAAAGTGAAAATTTGCAAAGTTGTTTTATGAAATGGGCCCCTGGTAGTGATACCGCCGATCTCTTGACAGTTTTCTAATAGTATTTTTTTACGATCGTATCAAAATGTTAGCTTTTACACATTTTCTATTGTCAAACTGACAGTTAATAATTTTTGCAAAGCAAACTTATTCGTAGCAACTAGATTGCGCGTTACTTGCTTTCGATTATTTTTGAAGTACTAAATTATACCGGGTGTCCGTTCTCAAAGTCGAACATAGGCGATTAACATTATATTGAACGTTTTTGCCGATTCCTGCTCGCAAATTCAACTTACAGGGAAGGTAACGGTATCAATGGAAAGATAAAATTATTACGCATCAAATGATACGAATAAAAATATTCAAGATGCAGTTTTTGTTTTAAAATACTAATTTAAAGCTTGGGAAGTTTTAAATATGCCATGCCTTGTTTTTCAAGTTCGATACCATTTGTCAAAAAAATTGGTAATTATTTGGCTTAAATCAGGTCTGCAACGTCGGTTAAAATTATCTACAGGAAAAATAATTATTTCAATGAAGAACGATGAATGCACTAATGTTAATTGCCTATGTTCGACTTTGAGAATGGACACCCGGTATGTTTATTTCTTTAATTAACTTAATTAAACTCGTAGAAAAAATCATGTGTATAATGCGCATAGAAAGTTATTTGCTGACATCCCACCGATCGGGTTGCCATCGTCGTACTCTGCGCAGTACATTCTACTTTCTATACTTACACAAATAAGTAGTTCGAGCACTTCATTCCATATGGTCACCCGGTAGGAACATGGCCTGAGACAAGGCGAGTCAGGGTCGCCGAAATATCTCTTTTCGGAACCCAGTCATCTGGCACACCGTTAACGGCGTACTGGGTGATGTAGTTAGCATCACGCCTTCGACGACTGCCTTACTTTCCCTACTTCCACAACTGTGGTTTCGGTAGCAGTTACACAAATAACTATTTATAAACATCATCTTGAATACTGATCATAAATTAGAATGCAGGTTGGCTGTCCGTAAGACGGATCATTTTTAACCAATCAGAGGTTACCAAGCCTGCCCCGGTCTCTAAACATTCGAAACCGAAAATGACCAATGCAGCCCTATATTGTATACAAAAGTTATCATTAAAGGCAAAAGTGGGGCACCATTTTTTTTAAATAGGCAAGTATCAGGCACTGTAAAAATACAAAATAGGCATTTATGTACACGAGATTATGATATATAATATATACGAAAACTAATATCCGATTATGCCAAAGTTCGAAATCAAACTGAAACTAAACTCCAATAATTAGAGGTAAAAACGCATTGCAAATTATGGTTTTTTCGAACTGTTGCGAATAATAATCACAGTGAACGATTTAATCCCTGTAATGAATAGTCTCTGCAGGTAGGTGCTGTGACCGTGAAGGGTGGGCTCAGCTTTTACTATAATACCAGACAGCAATTTCTGTCGGTATTTCTTGAAATTTATAGGAAAAACCATAGAAATGTCACCAAAATAGTCTTTTTAGAGGTTTTGCCTAAACTTCTGGTCTTTAATCATCATGATTCAAATACATAGGTATTTAAGCTTTGCTGTTTTTTACGAATAAGCACATATCTCTAATTCGGTAAGTTTAACGCGCCAATTTTACATTTATTGTATTTTTCGTTTAAGGCTGTTGTGTGCCAAAATTAATGATAACAACTGCTTATTCTTGTCCATCCTTTGCTAGATTATGATTAATGAATGAGTTTTTCGTGTTTCAGCGAAATGTATTTGTGCAAACTGCTTACTTCTGTTTGCACTAGTTTACTTTCATATTATCTCTCTTTCTTACCTATGGTTAATTATGAGATATTAATTGGTTAACCTTTACGTAAATTTGTATTGAAAATATTTATAAGAGATTTACAGCGCAGTTGGCGCTGAAACAATTTCTAAGAATCCCATATAAAAATGCAACGTTACTAGAATAAGTATCTTTTACAATTGTCGTAAACTGGGCGAATTGTAAGTTATATGTAACAAGTTATGTCATATAAATAGGCAGCAACATACAATAAATTTTTGCAATGTGTTCTTAAAAGATGGGACCATTTGGCAAGAGTTGAATATCGAGCAAGCACACCATTATAATCCCAGACTAGAATAATTCCGTTACATATTGCATTACCCTGGTTATATTCTGCTATTAGTACAATTCTGCTAAAATTCAAGAGATTGGCCCAATTTGTATGCTATCTTTTGCCGACATTAGGAATTAAAGGAAAAGCGTTAATTTAGCTCGATTTTCTGTTACCTTCATCGAATCAAATGCTGTACCGGATTTAACTTAATAATTTGGATCGTTTAATAGTAAAAAAATCTATTTAAATTCATCTAACTAAAAGGCAAATAAATTTAGGCTGTCATTTTGAAATAACAAAGCTTAGAACCGATTGTAAAACGCAGTGTTCTAAGAAACTGCCATTATTAGTTAGGTACAATTAATTGTCAATGTGTTTTTTATAGTATTACCAACAACTTTCAATACATGCCATTTTTTTCTATCTTCCAAGCTAATTCCTTTTCGACTAAAAAAGTTTCACCCGTGAAATATTAACCCACAAGGAATACTCAATAAATCATTTTTATATTAGAAAATGTGCTAAACAATTTAATATTTGATAGAAATATATTTTCCCGTTAATTTTATTCTAAACAATCTCTTTTTTCTAAGGTAAATTAATTAACCACCTCTGCGATTGTACAGGTTGTCCCGTTTTCGATGATATTACAGGGTATCTTACTTACGAGTAAAGATAGAGAGTTGCGGTTTTTGCAATACTTTGCTACTTTTTTGTGAAAAAAAAGGTGGTATAAAATTTTCATAGCCCGCTTCGTTTCCGAGATACAGGGCGAAATTGAAAATATTGCATTTTGGGACCCCCTCGTATATCCGTTATCCTTTAACATATCGCAAAGCCAAAAACTGGCTCTTATATAGTTTTTTACATAGAATCCAGTGGCGTAGTCAGATTTTTGCTGCGAGTTGTCGATTTTTAACTATAAATCAAAATTATGTTTTTTTAACGGAACACTTTGTATATATTTTTGTAAAGTTTATAAAATTTCCAATCAAACGAAAGACAAATTTACAGGGTGTCCCGTTAAAAAAACATAGGTTTGATTTATAGTTCAAAATTGACAGCTCGCAGCAAAAATCTGACTACGCCACTGGATTCTACGTAAAAAACTGTATAAGAGCCAGTTTTTAGCTATAAGATATGTTAACGGATAACGAAGATACGAGGGGGGTCCCAAAATGCAATATTTTCAATTTCGCCCTGTATCTCGGAAACGAAGCGGGCTATAAAAATTTTTGTGTATACCATCTTTCTTTTTACAAAAAAGTAGCACAGCATTGCGAAAACCGCAACTCTCTATCTTTACTCGTAAGTGAGATACCCAGTAATATCATCGAAAATGGGACACCCTGTACTGTCGGTTCACTGGGGGTTTGTTTGGAATTGCATAAATTAGTTGTGATATTCTTAACCGATGTTGCCGGTAGGATTTTTTGAAGGGAGTAAAATTTCCCAGGGCTTTGGTGAATGCCATATTTACAAGATTTTCAAGGTCATTTGCATTTTCCAAACACTCCAGAAATGTAATCTGTCTGTATAATGAGTACTGGTATTACGGCGAAAATAAAATACACTGTTTTCAACTCTCTGCATTTATAGACATAACCATTTATTTTGAAAAACGAGATTCGAACTCACTACGTTAGGCTCGGTCATATATATAATACACATATATTGCTGGTAGGGCCTGGAAACTTCAGAAAACATTACGGCGCCGACATAGTCTCACTTAGAGTATAACGCGTCTCGTGCGCATGCGTGAGAATTCAAACTCCGCCTTTAGAAGCGAATTTTAAACTTGACCACTTCCCCATTGGGCGGACGACGCCGCCGCGCTTGCGCACAGCTCACCGTATACATGAAGGAGTTGGTTGTGTGTCTCACTTCATCGGTGAGTTTCCCACTCATAGCCGCTAGCAATATAGTAAGTATTAGATATATGGGCTCGGTAGTCCCTGACAGAGTGGTTGCTCGACCACTTAACGTCTATTACTGCCATTACTGGTAACCCGAATACAAATCAAAACCTTCTGATTTCTTTGCATTGATATTTCACACAAACTGGCGAAGAAATCATTCTTATAGGTTATGTCTTTCTCGAGTTATGTTTACACCCATCAGGTGTGACATACTCGCATTTTTGAATTTTCCTTTAACGTCAAACCGATTGTTGACTTCACAAACGTTATGTAGCTTTATGAGACCTTTCAAATTGCTTTGAGTTCGTGGTTCGTCGCGATTGATCGAGAGATTGCCACAAAAATTGTAAATCTGTGAAAATGGCTCCATAGCAATACTTCAACAAGTTTTGCCGACGTCAAATTTTAATTTGTGACGATCTTTCGTAATCTTTTCCAAACGTGACATAGTAGAATTTTGTAGCGCCTTGTATAGTATCCATATACAATATAATAGACTTGTCCGTCCGGGACGCTGTTTCAAACCGTAAGAGATAGAGAAAAAAGTTATTAAAGTTATATGTTTGGAATGGTTATGTCAGGTTAGGAACCGAATTTCAGTCTCTAACACTAATTATTATCTTAATAATTATCCTAATCCTAACTTTTTAGGTTAGATTCTAGGCAAATTTTATCAAGGCGAATGCGACTGGTAGTTTGCTACCAACAATGACGTCATATACGTACGTGTGGTGAATACGCGTTCTATTTGCAAAACGGTCTTTTTTGTTTTATTAAATGAGACATTTGTCTCACTGGACTGCTAGTCCTTTATTTAATAGACTTGTCCTGGACGCTCTTTCAGCAGCCAAACCGTAAGAGATAGAGAAAAAAGTTATGAAATTTATCTGTTTGGAATGGTCAAGTCAGGTCAGGAACCGAATTTCAGTCACGTGACACTTCCGGTTTTCGATAAATCACGTGATTTCTCGAAAACCGGAAGTGTCAGTACGCTGTTTCAGCAGCCAAACGGAGCTGCGACCCTCTGCGCCTTAAAACCTCGATCGGTTAGGCAACCACTTTGACAGCTTCCAGAATGTTCCGATGCGGCGTACCACTTTGACACCTTCCAGGTCTGGGTACAGTTTTTATTTAATACGCGTTCTATTTGAAAAACGGTCTTTTTTGTTTTTTTAAATGAGACATTTGTCTCACTGGGTTGCTAGTATATTTCTAATAATGGAAATTAATGAAGGTCGACATAATATGTTTCAACCGTAAGTAATTAATTATTCAATTAATTCTTTTGTATTTTACATTTCAGGTTCCCTCAGTCGAGGAAAATTTGCATTCATCGAAGGGCTCTTCAGTAGCTTTTAGTGATATTCTTCAGAAACATTCCATAAATGCCTTAATGAGCCAACCAGAACTTCTAGATGAAACTATTGCTACAGGTATTTATGTTACCTTATTTACTAAATTTGTAACAACTATTTTTTTTAAATAAACAGTACCTATTCAGAAATCAGTCTTAAATCTGAATATATGAATCACTTGCAATCAAAAATATTACTTATATACAAGGTGTCAACTTTCAATCGGGTCACTATTGGTTTCTCGAAAATATTAAGAGATAAAGCTTAGGTTAAATTAGTTTTGGAGATCAATTTATGGCCGTACTTATTCAAAATCATGAAAAAAAAATATAATATAGTAATACAATTTTTGGTTTTCTAATATTGAATTTGTATATCTATAGTACTTTGCATCACATTTTTAGCGATAAACAGCATGCTAATAAAAGATGGCACAAAAAGATATATAATAGCAAGTCAAGTTGGCATTGGCTATTTTACATTGTTTGATAATAAAACAAATGACTAATCTGTCAATTGCAACATTCATGCTGTTGTTAGGTATTGTGTTCCGCACTACAAACTGAAAAATATTAAAATCAATCTTTTCGGGAAACAAAACTGATTCCGATTTCAACAAAAACAACTAATAAATTAAAAATTACAATTAACATTGGTTTTTTTACTGGAGCTGCAGGATGATAAATAACCGTAATGAACAGAGCTGGGCAAATTACTTTTAAAAAGTAATTAATTACTAATTACCATTACCGCCCAATGTAGTAATTTAATTACCAGAGATTCAATTACTCACACGAAATAGTAATTCAATTACCAATTACTTAGTAATTGTAATTGTACAACATCAATTACTTTTTCAATTACTTTCAATAAAAATTATTGTCATATAGTTGTATTTAGTAGAATTTTCTTGCAAGTTGCAACTATCATTAGTGTCGTGTCGATTCGTAATCGTTATCTAAAAATGCTTAATTACTTCCTTTTACTACTATAAGGAAGTATTGGATTCACCCAAAAATTCGAAATTGAGTTTTCAACAGATCTTCACGTTTTACAGTCCCCTGATCCCAAAAAACATATTTTTTTCATTGGTCTGTCTGTGTGTCTGTCTGTCTGTCTGTCTGTGTGTCTGTGTGTGTGTCTGTGAACAGAATATCTCTAAAACAAAAAGAGGTATGGCATTGAAACTTCATATATAAGTTTTTGTGTACTATGTATATGAGACAGCAAGCTTTTGAAGAAAATCCCATAACCGGAAGTACGTGTTTACTCTTGTGATTTTTCAGTTTTTTTCGATTTTTTCAAAAACGGCTTTAACGATTTTTTTTAAATTTTACATTTTTCTAAATTTTTAATGTGTATTGATGTGAGATAGGTGATTTTCCAGTCGAATACTTCTAAAGTGGGTTTCTTTTGTTTTTTTTTTCTATTTTTTTTATTAACTCCTATTTTAAAATAAAACACCCGGTATATTATTACATTTATGAATTCACCTTAAAATTCTAGAGAAAATTTGTCTCTTCAACTAACACTCGATTTTGTACCGTTTTGTAGAATTTGTAATTTTTGAAAATTTTAACAAATGGTTAAAAATTAAAAATGAAATTTTGACTAATTATAAGATCACTGTAAAGGAAGTTGTGTGAGTGTATATCACACCAGATTTTTTTATGTTTTGTTAACTATAGTAACCTAATACTCTATCACTCTGAAGGTTTTTTATAATTAAATCTTCTAGCTACATGCACCGTTCACCAAAACCAAAAGTTTTTAGTTTGTTTTGATGTAGGATGTAAGTAAATAAATAAATGTAAGGATAACAATTATACAGGGTGTCCCAAAAAAAATGGGACACCGATTGGCATAGATTCCTTAGGTTATAATAAACCGATTAAACCTAATACACTTTAGTACAAAGTCCCTTCAGTAAGAAGGTATAGGGACTTGGAAGTTCAAATCTATATATTTTTTTATATTAGTTTCCACATAAGTTATCACTAAAGTTGAGCTTTTTGTCACGATTATGTATTTAGTTGCCGAGGACCGAAGGGCCAAAGCAAATAAACCACACAAGGATTGAAATGGAACTCCCAGTGCCCAGGGGTAAATTGTTTTTTAAAATCGAGAAATCGCGAAGTTACAACATTTTAACCAACTGTTATAGGTTACGTTCACGTCGTTGACGTTTACCTATCGCCCAGCCGCCTACAAAAATTGTAAAACAATGGATTACTTCACTGCCGATTTCTCGTATTTATTTGACGATTTCAACGTTCTTCACTGCCAATTAAAAAAAAAAAAATTCGAATATGAAAAAATGTCGAATTAATATTGGCTAGATTTTGTAATGATATTAGAAAAAATAGCACGCTGAATATGTTATAAAAGTGATTTGCATCACTCGCTCGTGAATTAAACGTGAAAAACTTCCACTTTTCTTAACTTGTAGAACAATCTATTATTAAATACGCTTAACATGAGGCTGAATGACAAAAATATGTAACTTACCTAAGTATACAGGGTGAAGCATTGGATTTCTTAAGTGTTTGACAGCAAATTTCTATTTAGATTTTGTAGAAGAACGATCCAATTGGCGCAACTTGAGCATTTTTTGTTGACTCTGTTTGAAAATACTTTTTTTTACCCCTTTATACGAAAGTGACATTTTCTGTTGCCTGTTAGGGGTATAGGAAAAATAAATATACGTTTGGGTCCATGGTTGGTTTCCAATGGCAGTGGGAGGGAATAACATTGACTGCCGTTGCCATTAGAGACGGGAGACAATGTGATTATTAATAATAAATCAACTAGCCTCCTGGTTTTCATATTTAAATATTTTTGAATGCAGCTGATTACAAGAGATAGTCTCATCATAAAATGTAAAAGTGTTGTATGTATAACTCTGGACTAAAACGTCATTTCATCCCTTGCATGATTACAATAAATTGATTAGGTACTGTTCTCGCAAACTCTGAAGAACTAAACTACATCTGCGGGAGGGAATGATACATTTTCCTCCCTAGTAATACCAATAGTTATTAAAAATGTATTAGGTAACTTCTGAAATTATAAAACAAAATATCAATTTCGTGTTGATCAGGGACGATTGAAAGTTGACAGATGACTGATAAACCTAGTTGAAAACGGCTGATTGAAATAATTTGCTCAAGTACGTAACAATGAAGTCATTTTTACATTCAAGTGACCTTTATACTATGTGTTCAAAAAGAAATTACATAAGGGTTGAATATGGCAATTTTTAGAATTTTCAATCGCGATATCAGCGTATAATATAAACTTATGACAGCAACAACAGTGATTATGTTAATGAATTCTAAAGCTTGCTGTTGCCAATACTTTTATATTCCATGGCCAACCCTTAAGTAATTCCTTTTTGAACACACCGAATAAGAAAATTACTGTGAACGCTCGACAATTAAATTGCTCAGGTTGCTTTCATATTTTTACTTCAAATTTCAAAATGTTATTAACATCTTTAATAATACCTATTGATTTTAAGTTTAGGGAAATAAAATATCAAATTACGTAAATTGGGTCACTATACACTGTTCTTTTAAAAAACTAAATGGAATTTTGTGTAAAATCATTAAGAAGCCAATATTTGAATGTCTCGTAATTAGCAGGGGTTTTTTTAATAATAATCGAAGCTAACATACTGCAGCCAGTATAAAAAGCAGCATATGAGCAAGAATGCGGTAAACTTATGCGGCGGCGTTTTAAATTTAAAATTACCATACGCCATAATGCATTTTTGAGTCAACTAGACATGGAATTTTGCAATTGGGTACATTTTATATATGTGTTTTCCGTTGTTTAAATGTTTTTATCGGATTTTGTCCGTTTAATTCAATTCCTCACTCAAAAACATAATTTTCTGGACCTAACGTCTGTTACACTTGCACGGATCGTTTAAAGCAAGCAAATTTAAATGAATACATAATCATTATGTGAATCTATTTAAAATTATTATTTTACCGTAGGTATTGTAATCTGTAATGTACTTACCGCAAATATTCTTATAGCGTCTTACACTTAGCGTCTCTCACAATACAGATTGTCATTATTACAAGCTACAGATACACGCACTAATATTCGTGGACGCGTCATACAAAATTACAAAATGCAGAAGTTGCTGTTATTCGACTCGTCAGAGGAAATAATAAATTATATTGCGCGGGGAATACCCTGCGATTTGCTTAATATGTAACCTAATAAGAACTTATCTTTTTTATGCGTTCTGGAGATCTAGCACCCTATCGAGGTCAGTAATTCTGTAATTGAAATACCACAAAGAAATTCAATTACCTCGAGTAATTACCACAAGTAATTCAAATACCTATAAAGTAATTTAAATACTTTAGAGTAATTTAATTACACGAAAGTAATTGAGTAATTGAATGCAGTAATTAATTACTTTTAAAAAGGAATTTTCAAGTACTTTCTAACAAAGATGGCAATTCCCAATTACAATTACCGCATTTTGAAAAGTAATTCAATTCCAAGGCAAATACACAAAAAGGAATTTAATTAGTAAATTTAATTAAAAAGTAATTAATTACTGCCCAGCTCTGGTAATGAATTTCTAAAGGATTAACCGCCGACTACTTGGTTTAATTTTTTTGAATAGATAGCCGTATTTTATCTAAATCTGTGGAACAGGACGCTACGCATTCATCCTTGCTAAGTAAAACATGCAGGGTTTCTTTAATTAAACACCTATTAGTTGAAATCGGTTCTTGGTTATATTCGCACCATGGTGATGCGCAGTAGTGTAGAAAGTAAAGGGGAGATGTCAACCAATCCCCAATGGGCCTAGCCAGGAAATTCATCATGGCCGCTATCATGGTGTAACCATGGCTGCGATCGTATATTGTTGCTGGCACTGTCAGTCGATGTCAAATTCATCGCTGTCAGTAAAAAAAAACCGTAAGTTAAGGTCGCCGATAGCATAAAGCGTGAGTGCGCCTTTTACAATAAAGTCGAAATTACAAATTCTGTAGTTGTAAGAAGTTATTGAAACCCTAATATTAGACGAAATATTGTGAATACATTAATAGTACGTAACCCGTCATATACTGGCGTCGTAATTAAATTAAAGCCACCACACTAACCTCCTGTTATCAGCAAGATCTTGGAAGATAACGCCGGCGTGAGTTGCCATACGAGGGATTTTCAAAAATTGGCAGGATATTTGCACGTGGTGCTATCAATTATTTAGCTGCTGGCTTCGAGACGTAGAAGAAGGCTTGAATTCATCGCTCGCCGCCGAAGGAAGCAAAAGTGGTGATATATTCGTTCGGGAAATTATGATTGGAACAAAAACTGCCTGTCGCCAATAGCTGCAATAAAAAAGCTAAAAACGGCCAATTAATATGGGAATAACAAAATTAGAAGGTCAATTATACCAGCTCTCGAAACAAAGTGCTCGTAATTTTAATTAAGCACAGGGTAGGTCTCTTGGAAATTAGCGTGTGGCTAAGTCGAGTCGCCGAAGAAAAATGCCCCCACGCCGCAAGAAGAGCTAACATCAACGCTGCGCTCCAAAGATGACGAGCGGAAATGTTGACTATTCTGATACAGGTACAAAATGAGGGGAACTGGGAAATTAAACAATTCGAAATGCAAACTGATTACAATGCAAATAAAAATATACAGGTTAGGCCTGAAATAATTTGGTAAATTGAGGAAACAATAAATTAAGCGGAGCGAAAAATTGTTTCAGAATGAAACCTTTATTAGAAGGTCTATGAATCTGCTTTAAACTGCATTTCTCGTCAGAGTCCACTAATTATCGGTTTACTTTTATATTTTTAGGAAGATTCACATCGAATGTCAAATGGGCAACTTTGAAAAATTGTTGATGGTTGTAATGATGAATTTGTTTCGACCAATCACGGCCATAGTTATGATTACTACTTAGTTCCAAGTACTACGTGCTTATTTAAAATTTAGTATAGTACCTGCAGACAATCTGTATGCTGCGTCACGCAAATCGTCAACCGATACAATTATATAGGTAAAAATCTAGTATTCAAACTAAAATTACAATTTGCCGTTGGCATTACTCAGAGATCAATGACATAGAAATTTACCTAAAATGATTTTTAATAACTTGTTGACGTGGCGGTAACGTTGACAAGAAGATGGAAAGTGTGAATACAGTGCCAATTTGATGTGATGTTGACGGTACGTGACGTGACGGTGACGTTCCGTATAGTGCGAATCGACCTTTAGACGCAATTTCCTTGGCGAATTTATAGAATACTAGCTGGCCCGGCAAACGTTGTTCTGCCCAAAAATAATTTTTCTCTTTTAATTTTGTCATGTTCATCGGCTTGAACTTAAAAATAAATGTCATTTTCGCAATCAATGTCCCAAAAAACCTCAATAACGACACCCATATCGATTTTTAGGCGTATTTACCCCATTTCACCCCCTAAGGGGTAGCCGCTTTTTCGATTTTTTAATTTTAAAAAATATTTGGGGGGGGGTGAAATTTTGGGGTTATATGTTCTGATATGCGAGAAATCTTAAAACAATTAAAATACAGAAATTCGTCAAAAAAAATTAAAAAATTCCTAGAACCCGATTACAGCGCCACCTACCGGGTCCAATTGTGAACCTAAACCATCCAGGGACCCACTCAAGCACACACAAAATTTCATCAAAATCGGTCCAGCCGTTTAGGAGGAGTTCAGTCACGTACACACGCACAGAAGAAATATATACAGATTGTCCGAAATCTGTTTGGAACATAGCAAATTAATGAGTGCGACAAGAAAGAGATGAACAAAATGAGTAGCAGGACAAAGATAGATTGTAATCATGGCTAGGTAAATTTTTAAACTAAAATTAAGTCAATGAAACAAACAAACACTTCTGTCAAATATTTTATCTGTCATTAAGGGTATAAGGTGAGGTTTAAATAATTAAAATAATTATGTGAATAGTAAACAATAGCAGATTTAAAGCTCACCTTAATGACATAAAATATTTGACAGAAGTGTTGGTTGGTTTTATTAACTTAATTTTAGTTTAAAAATTTACCTAGCCATGATTACATTCCATCTTTGTCATGCTACTCATTTTATTTATGTCTTCCTTGTCGCACTCATTAATTTCCTATGTTCAAAACAGATTTCGGACAATCTGTATACATATAAAGATATGGTTTCTGCAAGTGGAGCACCTGCCCACAATGCAAATTTGTTTTGTGGCGAACACGTCAAACCCTAGAATGTTTTTTGTGGGATATGTAAAAATTTTGTTTATTTGAGAACATATTACAATGTAGAAGAATTGTAACCAACTGATAGGAGCAATGCGTCATCTGGCAAATCGTACAATTAATTATCTGTTTGCAAAAGGGTGGAACGTGGTACGTTTTTTGAACAGTTTTCATTTAATCTTTATTTGTACCTTTCATATCGAAAAATGTACTAATATTTTATTGTTTTATAGTGGACGTTGTTGTTATTGTTTCTATAATTTCTGTATTTTAACAATTTTATTGCTCATGTAATAAGACTTGTTTACTTAAAATAAGTTTTAGTTATCATAACAGACTTCAAAATTCAATATGATGGCCATAAGGAAAAAATATCGCAACTCGACAAAGGTTCCGTTGACGAATTAGCAAATTTACTTAGCATTAGTGAGGTCGTGGGTTCGAGTCCCGCGACCGTCTGCCTTGAGTCAGGTTCTTAGCTGGTTTTCCTGAGTCAACAGAGGTGAATGCCGGGGCAGTACTTCTCCACCTTTCCTGACCTTTCTTCCATTCTCCACCGCTCCTTTCTCTCGCCCATCCTATATTTCCCGTTCTTGGCTGAAGAGGAATGGAAGGTCCCTCTAGCATCCCCCCCCCCCCCCCGTTGGGGGAATTGAAATGACCTTAACCTTTCTTCCTTTTCAGCAAATTGTCACAATTTAGTACAATTTTATTGGCAAACATTTAGGTTATTAGACATACAGGGTGGTTGGTTTTTATAACACAGCTTATATCTTCGGTAATATTAAAGATACAAAAAAAAATCAAAAAAGTTTCTTAGTTCAATTTTATCTGTAAGATAGTGAGCATAATAATTTTTCATGGCCTACTGGTTTTTCAGAAAAATTTCTAACTTTGGTTTTTCAAATATAACACTCTGTATTTTACTTGAAAATTAAAAAGCTTATAAGATGCTGAATATAATCACATTTTTTCTTTGTTTATTTAAGCAATACATAATGTTGTAATAGTAAGAAAACGAAGATTTTTAAGTTTGTTTTGGAAATGTGACTTTTAATGCAGGGCCGGCGTCACACTTTTACCCCGAGTGGGTAGTATGGGGGGGGGGGGGGGGGGGGGAGTTCCAAGTGATTTTTCACAATACACTCATATGAAGGGATGAGGGATACAGGGTTATGATCAAAAATTGATAAGAATATATTTTGAGATGTCACACAGTTCAATTTATTTGCTGACGCTTAAAGATACAAATAAATCATTTTCGTAGGGCGATACAAGACGTTCGTTTTCTACTACGAACAATAATTTCATCCATTATAGTTTCTAAATCGAGCACATCAACTAAATCCGGGTAGGAATGCAAAATAGTAACGTGGTATCACTACCTCTGTCTGTAGTTCCGAATAGGACCCACCCCCAATTTCAAATTTTAGGTTTTGTTCGAAAGTTTCGAGTGGGTAATTACCCACACGATATTTTCGAGTGAGTAATGCTACCCATACTACCCACGTCAACCGCCGGCCCTGTTTTAATGTAAACGGGAACATTACATTTATTGCACAATTTCAACAATACAAAATAAACAAAAACAAGAACACAATGTCAAAAACTAACACTAGGTACTGAATAAATTATTGAAAGTACCCACCATTGTTGTCAAGGCATAACTGCGCTCGTTTCAGTAAACAATTTTGTCATCTACGTAACATTTTAGGCGTAATTTCCTGGGCTGCGAATTTTTTTTTACTCGTCTAGTGTATCAGACGTATTGTAAAATCGGGTATGGACCCTTGAAGGAGTTTCTAGGAGAAAAATGCATCTTTGTAATGAAGTAGTCATCGAAATTTTTCGGAAATGGGTGTGTCAGCAGCCAAAAGATTTTTTTTTCTAGTGGAATACAGAAACTTGGAGAGATGGCACTAGTTTATTCAAAGGGAGGCAGACTGAGTAGAAAAATGGCATGACATACATTCGAGTCCTTGTGTTTGTTTTTGAAAAAATATTAAATTATAATTTATATTTGGACGCTCCTCGTACTAGTACTCGAACAAATACATGGTGTTTTCATAAAATTATGTGGGTTCTACTTATCTCATTTATTTTAAGCAAATGGATCTAGCTGAAGTAATAGAACGTATTTAATAACTTAGATAAGAGTAGGAAAAACGTCTTCATCACCAATCATTTGTTTATCCACATAAGAGTAGGAAAAACGTCTTCATCACCAATCATTTGTTTATCCACACTTACGTCACTGTAAGCGAAACAGTGGCATAACAATATGAGGGAGTAGATTTAGGGCCGGTTGCAGAAAGCAATGTTAAGTCTAGTGTTAGCTAACATCGCGTCAAAGTGAACAAAAACGAATCAAATTTTGTTTACTAATGTATTAGTTACCATAAGCATTTGAGATTTGATTCGTTTTTGTTCACTTTGACGCGATGTTAGCTAACACCAGACTTAACATTGCTTTCTGCAACCGGCCCTAAGGTTTAAAAACCTGGTGAAACTACTTGATATACTTTTTCCCTT